>JBBPDC010000017.1:10534050-10551333 GCA_037974485.1 Hemigrammopetersius urotaenia
TGTGTGTGTGTGTGTGTGTGTGTGTGTGTGTGTGTGTGTGTGTGTGTGTGTGTGTGTGTGTGTGTGTGCGTGCCCTGACATTGTCACATTGTTGCTAGAGGTCTTGACCTCCTTCAGAGACCTATAGCAGCACATGACACTGGCAGCCTGACAGATCTAACGGGAAAGAAAAAGAGCAAGAGAGAGAGAGGAGAAGATCCTTTAAAAGGTCCCTGTCTTGTATTTGACTTGTCTTTGTCCTCCCCAAAGTCCACTTGTTTTTATTTGTATTCATGGCTTTATATTTTTTTTTATTCAGCAGTTTTCATTTCTTTTTACTTAACTATTTACCAGTCACTCACTGTTTCTTTGAATTAAATAGCCATTTTTTGTCACTGTCTCTTTCTTTAAGGAGTCCTAAAGTGGAACAGCCACTCCTGTGACAGATCCAAATCTAGGAAAGAACAAATACATTCTTAACTTCTAATGGAAGTTAAGTGTTTTATCAATTGATATATGTTTGTATTTCAATTAGTTCTCCTCATCATGAGTTAATTTGCACAAAACAGAACGGAAGCAAGATTATATTCAGACAGAGATTATTATGTAAATTATGCATTTTTGGCTGTAAAGTCGCAACCTCCATAAAATCAGGTTTTGAACTTCAACATCTTTTACTTTAAACAAAACAAGGAACATTCAGTTTTCAGTAATAAGAGCCCTTCGATGCGTAACAGCAAAATGGATACTGTATAGCACAAGTATGCTTTTCAGAATAACACAGAAATAATAGTCTTTACTTTCTCTTCAAACTGTAGCAGTAGGCTTGCACTATGATAATCATGATTATTTTTATCAGTATTGAAATCCAGATTATTAATCGCAATTATTCATTAGTTTAGGTAAAACACATTTTATTGCACTTTCTATTTTAAACAAACAGTAAGTGAGCAAGGCTTTCAGTTCAAAATGAAACTATCATATAAAAATAATAAAATGAAATTTGAAAAGTGAAAGGGCTGACAAAAAATAAGTATGCAGTTGATGAGTCATAAAGTGCAAACAATGAATAAAATGAAGACTATGCAGAAAAGGAACATACTGCAAGGACCAGGAAAATACTACAGGTCTAAAGATTTTTGCCGAGAAATACGAGACCGTCAACATTTTCTGGCTTAAGGGATGACCGAAGGCAGGTCACACACACACATGCACACGTGCACTCTCACCCACACGCACTCACACACACGCACGCACGCACAAATGAAGCTCTAATCTTTCGTTCGCCCCCTTGTAGTTGGCTGACCATTGGTTGAGAAGGTGCTTGATTTGATATGCAGCAGAGCCAACGATCATCTTAATTTAATCTTGGCAGCCAAAATCATGATTGTGATTAAAATTCAATCAATTGTGAGCCTTATGTAGCAGTGTCTGAGTTCCCAAGGTGTTTTCTGGAAATCATCATAATCTTTCATTGTCAGACACTGTACATCTCATGCTAAGCTCACCAGGGTCATTACATCCAATCAGCCACTGCTTTATGCAAATCTAACATAAATTTTACAGTTACATGAATTGCAGCACTTGCATTTGTCCAGAAGCTGTATAATGATTTAGTGTATATTATTTAACTTTTTTCTAGCAAAACAGCCATTGAAACTCTGTGTCAGACTCCACAAAGGCTTCTTTAGGCTTGAATTGTGACAGTGCTACCAGTGTATTCAGTAATACTCAACCACCCAAAAAGAAGTGGGCCTGTTATCAGTTTAGATTCCAATCTTACACCACACAGTGCACTGTGCATTTTCTCCACCCTCTCTTATAGTTCAGTATATGTACTAAAGTTCTTCCTTCACAGTGGAAAATGTTTCCCCTTTTATCGTTCTCCATCCTACATTAACTGTTCTTATTTTGCATAGCTCGTTTTGCGTATCACGTATCATTTCACAAAGAAGCTGTATGTTTTTTGATATGCATACAAACAGTGTGGCATATGTACTGCATTATTTAGCTTGGCGTGTACACACTGTCCTCTCTTTAAAAACATGCTTTATTGAGGTCGGAGTGTATTATTTATGTCCTCCTCCATTTAGAGGAGTCAGTTCAATATTTTAAGCAGCGTTTTCCCCAAAGCAGGTCTCACTGCAGATCGATCAGTATCAAAAGACACCATTTGCCCCCAAACGCTGTTTGACATCCAGCTATTTCTGCTCTGGAGCCCCGTCTAGGTCATTTCAGTCCAGAAGCCTAGAGTTCTTTATCTCTCTCTATCTCTCTTTTTTTCACTCTCTCTCTATCTCTCTCTCAGCTGGTGGACTGTAATAATGTCAGAGGGTAGTGGCTTTGTGCTCTTAGTCACTGGTTAGTCATAGTGGATAGACATAGCTCAATGCAGATTGCATCTATAAAGATAAATAGATACTATTTTGCTGTATGTGTGTGTTTTGATCCCCTCCAGTCCTTGAGAGCTTGATCGTAACCCGCTATGACACAGTAGGAAGTGAAATTAATGTAATTAGTGCATGCAGGGGGAATTAAACAGGCCATGTGGAAGATTTATGTTTGTTTGGAAACCCACACCAAACCTGTCTATGACCGTTATAATGCTTATGTCATTTGTTAACTTGGCATGCATGTCATTTTGTCATTTTGCCTACAGATCGTTTTCTAGGTAGTTCAGTTTTCTGCAAAGGGACGTTTGTTCCATAGATGAGCTGCTTTGTCTCATCTCGGGCTCAGCCTTGCCTTAGCCTCTAGGTGGAGAACTGAAGACCAGTTCAAGTTCAAGGCCTCCCGTTTCCTTTACTTTTAACACAACAAAGATCCACATTTATACGTTCAAGAAAAACAAGTCACTACTCATTCAGCATCTCACCAATGAACATTTCTTTTATACACTGTTAGAATAAAAGGTGCTATCCAGGAAAAAATCAGTCCCACAGGGAAGAAACAATGTAAATGTGCTCTCAAAGATACAACATGGTCCAAGATGCATTATGTTCACTTTCTTAAGAGGTGCAAATTTGTGCAGTTTCCTAACTTTCAATAATTTTAATTATTGTTGTAAATTCTACAACTGTTTTAAATCTCCTTGAGTCAGTAAGAAATTTGACTAGAAAAACAGTATCATTCAGAAAATAAACACTGTTACTGGAGTGTTACCTTCAAGAGCGTGTCTTCAATACCCATGTAGGAATCATTCTATAGACCATTTATGTTGTATTTTTTAATTCAGTCAAACATTAAGATCAATCAGAAGTGTAAGATTATTATTTACACCTAAAAATCATTGATTTATAAACTATTTTATCTGTTGTTTAATATTCATACAGTTATTACTATGTTTTAATATCATGCATCATAAATATTAAATTAACTACAGATACATTTTTCTTTATCTGGTCTTTTTTCTGGTAGACTCCTAGAATCAGACAAATGAATATCATGTTATTTAATTCATGAAACAGGATTTTGAAAATGCAAACCAATGTTGATGTGAGAGGCTTCACACATGATGACTCTTTTCACTGATGGTCGTTTTCAGTTATCAGTGTCCTCAAACTGCCAGATCTGCCCAGATTGAACCCCACACTACAGGACACTTGAGTTGTAAATACTGACCATTTTTAATATTTATGATTCACAGTCTGGTCAGCTCTAACTGGATTGAGAGTAAATCGGTGGGGTGAAGATTGTGTTATAGACGCTCCTCGTGACAGGAATTTGAGAAGATAGTTGTTTAAGATTACTCTGATGCTGGGAAACCTTTTTTTGGGAGGGGCCAGTTATTGCGTTGTGTGGTCCAGGCATAATTCAATTAAAAATCTGTTAATAAATCCGAAATTATCTGCATCACCCGTGAATGATGATGCATATTTGCATTTTTGTCACAATGTTCTGTGATTTTAATTAATTTTTTTTATTTGCTTGCTTGTTTGTCTGTCTGTCTATCTGTCAGTCTGTCTTTATTCTCTTCAGTTGCTTTTTATTGTTTGACCATTTTTAAATACTCAGATTACTCATGAAATCTGTAATTACTTGATTACTAACATACTGTAGGCGATCGCTCAGCCCTACTTTGCAACTATGCATCTGTTTGAAATATAAGTCTTAATAACAAATTATTCCTCTTAGCTGTTACTGTAATCTCACTTTATTCTTCAAGTATCAGAAATCCTGCCCAGTTATTTTTTTTTATTTCACAATCCTTTTCTACATGTTAAAATTTGCACTTGTCTCTCTCCACATAACCACCCCATCAGCTAATATGAAGTGTGCTGCAGACTCGTGTGCTAATAGGCAGTGAGTTATGGTCCCTCGTGCCCACGGTTGAGCATTCAGCAGAGCCGGAGCCCCAGGTGCAACCTCCGTGCTGCACTGGCTGTGATGAAGAGAAAAGGGGGCTTTGACATGCCTGATGGTAATGACATCTCAGACAGGCCGGATGGTAATGTGCTCCTCCTGCTCAAGCTGTAATTAAATTTACAGGACGAGCGCCTCCTTGGACGATCTGCGCTGCTTTGGGAGATCAGGCCCAAATCACTCCTCAGTGTAGACACACTGCCTTAACTAGAGCAAGGAGGCCACTAGCAACTGTGTATGTGTGTGTGGAATACTGCTGTCCCTCTTACACACACATTCAAGCTCTTAATGAACTGGAGACCAAATTAACTTGCCGTCTATCTCCCCTCGTGCTTGCCTCATACTAACTCTCCTATTAGTGGCGATGAAGAAACCGCTGGAAAATGATGACAGGGTATTGCTCACGACCTCATAGACAGTGGAAAAAATAGTGTAAATATGTTTTGTTTGCAAATCAGTTTGTCAGTAGAAAAGGATTAGTTGTAACCTTCAAGCTTGATTCAATCCACCAGGTCTGTTCAGCTAGCCTGTGAAATTAAATGAAAATGAAGTATAAAGTGTATTTTTGTCTTGTGTAGAGTTAAAAACAGTATATAAGAGAATGGAAAGTATAATAAAGTGACATAATTTTCAGAGTGACATGATCTCACTCACTGTTGTCTGCCACAGACATTGCAACAGCCAGCCTTAACTCTTGACTGTGTAGTAAATTATGTTTGGCAATTGTGTAGTGACTGTGTTTTGCGTTCAAAGTTTGCTTCTTATGTTTCAGTTTCAGTTCATCCTCTTTTAATCATATCTAGATCTTCATTAAGGCCCCACAAACAGTCAGGTTTGGACAGAGTTGTCTGATTTATGCATACTTTGTACTGTTGCAAGTGAACTAAATTGTTCAATATCATAGTCCAAAACAGAGGAAATGTGAAAAATGGTGGCCTTGGTGTTCTTTATGATATGATGTTTACCTGCTGTTCTTGGAAATGTGTGTCTACAGTTGTGAAATTTGTTTTGTTTTTATTACCCCTAAACCACAAGCACAAGTTTGCACCAACTTAATTATGTTTTGATGAGGCTTTAGTTTGTGTTGGACATTCCTTATGCATGTTCCTTAAAGCCTGGCCGGTATATTACTTGCTAATGCTTGTTGTGGTAGAATATTGCAATATGCGATGAGCTTTTAAGCAGTGACAATGTTTACTATTTGCTCCAAACGTCCTGACCAATCACATTTCCAGATGAGCGTTTGTGTGTGTTTCTTCGGTCCAAGCATTGGTCAATTTGGTCAAATTCCTGAGCATTCTTTTTAAATGAGTGATTCACCAGTGTATTTTTAATAATCACAGTTCTAGTGTTATTATCATGCAGCCTCAGTCTTGAAACTGTAGAGATTTGGTCTTTCAAAGACATGGGCGTTTTTGGGAGGAAATGGTCGAAGTTGTTCTGAATATACACACACACATTCATATACTATGCACACACTTGTAAACTGACCCAGCCACACCTGGCCTTGAGGCATGCTTCACCAATATAGTCCAATCCGATCCAGTTCTGAATTCAGTTCTAAAAAAAAGAGAAAGGTTAAAAAAAGAAGAAGAAAGAGCAAAGTGATGCAAAGGTAGGGGGATGAGGATATGTTTGCCTGTGGAGGAACCCGGTGAAAGTAGGCTGGCGACAGATGTGCAGGGCAGTAAAAGTGTAATTGAAATGCCAGCAGCAATGGTCTTATCTAGCCGCTACAGGAGCCTGCCTCGCCTCTGAACATCAGTTAAATGTCATTTTAGCCCTGCCTGATTCAGCCCAACCACAATCCCCTGCTTCTGGGACCGCAGATGGGGAGGGGAATGGAGGAATGGATGAAGGACTAGGAGGATGGACGGAGAGAGGGAGAGAGTGAGAAACAGGGAGGGAGTGGGTTGTAATAGGATTTCATCTGCACACTGTTAACTTCCACCACCTGGACGTAGTTGGTAATTTGATATGGTCCATCAATAAGAGTCATTTACAGCTTGGTTGTGGAATTTCTTATATCATTATCATATTTATTTATTTCTGTCTTCTCTGTAAATGACCTTAATCAGTGTGCAAACGTGCCTTCATGTGTCAAGGTCTGTACGTGCATGTGAATCTGGGCCCAAAAATGTTTTAAAAAGACAGCAAGCAGAATCAGTGTTTTAATGTCCTCATTCTTGTTGTTCAAGCTCAGTATGATGCACCTAAAATGGTCAGAAACAATTAAAAATTGAGCAAACTGGTGTGACCCACAAGTCTGATTCACACTAGCTGGATTTGGTTGAATGCCTGTTTTAGTATTTAGTATTTTTACAGGAACAGTTGACTTCCAATATTTGTTTGCAACATTACTCTGGTAGCTCCAGTGCTAAACTAAGGAAACATGGTGTAGGTTGATTGTCTACATGTGTGGAAGGTGGAAAACTAAGCTTTCTCCATGATTTGAGAAATGCCACTGTTTCTACTTGTAGCTAACCTCCATTTTACCTGAAGCAGATCTGCCACCTGCCTGCATGTATGCTGCCCGAGTGATAAGTGATAAGACCTGTTCTGTTCTATGGGCAGTGCCATTGCTGCTAGTTTTCTCTTGCAGCATCGCATTCAAACATCATCCATTCAGACCTGTTCCAGACTGTTAGTACTCCACGAACAAGAATATGGAAACATGTTCATATGTAGTAGGCCAAAGTTCATAGTTTCACAGTGTTCGTAGTGTTTTCTGTTCTTTCCTATTCTTGTTTCTTGACCACCATGCATATATTATACACATCAACACTCCCCTCATATTAGACACACAGTGTCACAGCACAGGACTCTTCTATCACATTTACTCATGCATAACATCGTATTTGCATTTGCTAAGTTTAAAACTTACCAAACGTGATGACAGGTCTACTGTATGTAAAATAACCTAATGTATGGCATCAGTGTTAATTAGACTCAATTTCCCAGCAGAGGCAGAATATCTCTTGGCAAATTTCAGATCAAATGTAGTTCCTTTTCATCTTATTAAGGTCAAAGGATTTAAAAGGTCTGCAAGCCTCCTTTTGAACTTAAGAGCTAATGAAATGTCTGTTTTTCCTCATCATCTTCTTATTCGTCTTCTTTCAGAGGGTGATCTTCAACATCGTAAACTTCAGTAAAACCAAGAGCCTGTACAGAGATGGGATGGCGCCCGTGGTGAAGTCCACCAGTCGGCCTAAGTGGTACACACACACACACACACACACAAACATACATAAAACACAAAGTCTCTCGGCCCACACTTCAGTTCCTCACTCATATTTTTTTAATAGCTTGATAGTTTAATTTCTCTAGACCTATGTATTGCTCTGTACATAGATGTGCTCTTTTTTAGGAGTTATTGCAAGGTAGGACAAAAATTGGCAAAGGTGACAGCCATTGTGAAGTGATCCCATTATTTAGATTTGCTTACCGTTGAGTTTCTTGTGGGACTGTGTCATTGTAAATTAAAACTAGTCAGAAACATTCTGTTTTCCAACATACGTAACAACATACATATCCTAACATTGTGGCCCACACACACAAAATGTCTTGATGCCATAAAACTAGCAACAGTTTCTATGAAAATCCTCATTTCTGGTGTATTTGGCCACACTTAATGTCAAGATTCCCCAGTAGGTGATCTACAGATGCTTTAATTGTTTACAAACTATGTGATGAAAAATCAGATGAGCAGTGACAGGATTAGGGTTAAGGTGGGGTAAAAATTAGGTTTAGCTTTTTAGCTTGAAGTTAAGGTCAGAGTTAGGTTTAAGTTTAAATGTAATTGAATTTTTGCCACAGTTGTCGTTAAAATATATTTAGTTGAATGTTTGTTGAAGATCAGTTGAGCAGCTACAGTACACTTAGAAAATGTCAGCAATTTAGTATAATGAATTTATAGCAGATATGGATTTATAACCCTCAAAATCAGCCTTGCCAAATGTGTCTTCAGTTCAGGTAGTTTATTTACATTTAGAGAGATCAGCTGTTTTCTGGAGCTGCAATATGATTCATGGCTTCTGTTTAGACCTCACTTCAGATGAAAGTATGAAGGTCTTACATTTCTATAATTACTAATAACTGAATCTTCATTTCACCACTGACACTTGTTACTTATCACTTTCAGTTTATAATTCAACTTATAAGGCTTATAAGGTTTAACATATAACATATTTCTTTATGTTTTTTTTTCTTAACAAAACATTTCTTTAAACACTTTTTCCTTCATAATACTATTTTGTAATATTGTATCTGATGTTCCTAGGCCTGGTTTATATTGCTGTGATGGATGTCTGGTCTCCATGGTGATGGTGGCTGGATAGAATAAGGGACAGAGAGGACCAGAGTGTCAGTGATGGTGGAGGGTTACTGATCTTTGTTCTAAATATGGACAAACCTTTTATATGATGGCCATTCACCAGCCATTATATATAGTACACACCATTTTCCCTTTTAGCCCTTCTTCTAGTGTTTAGTGCACTCTGTGGCCTGTGAGGTTCATATTTTTCTTCATAGAGGGATTCTTAGTAATTTTAATGCAGATTTAGGCTTTCATTATAAAGAAACCCACACAAAAACACAACACACAAATTTGCCTTGACGGAAAACTGAAAGAAACATGTAACCCCCAGGTCGAAGATATTTTTAGTTATGTATTCAACATCTACACATGATAGATTCTGAAGATAAGATCAGCACGTATCTTTGATGTGTAGTTTCCTGCGTACTTCATATATGTTTTTTGGTCTAATTTAAGGAGAGGTTTTCCATCACTGACTTGGCACACTGAGATGCTTTCCCTGGTTATGGCCCATAACTTGTGCCCTTTTTTTGGTAACTTTGAAAGACTTTCACGCAGCCATTCGCCTTCTGTCAGTATTTATCAGGGCGATACTTTACCATTCAGATGCGGAAATGCCAGCCTGGATTTGCATGGACCATGTCGGTTGAGCAGGTGAAGCCTGTCAGGGGTAATAGGTGGGAACTGATGGATTTAGAAGGTTGGGAATGTGTGTGTACGTGTGAGGAAGAGCTACTGGCGGATACAGGTCAATGTGTTTGTGTGTGTGTGTGTGTGTGTGTGTGTGTGTGTGTGTGTGTGTGTCTTCAGTTGGACACATGCTTTATTTGTGACATGCGGAACAGGGGTTACGTGACGAAGTTCGCTCGCTCAACAGAAGCCTTGACATCTGTCACGAGTCGATCAAGGGCACTCCGCCACACGGCAGACGTCTGCCACATCAGCCCATCTGCCCACCCCAACCAGCCCAGCTCACAACCTAATGGGACAAGACAATTAGACAGAGATTCTGGTGGAAAACAATAGACTGCAAGACATTTCACACTCAGCCAGGCATGCTCCATGGCTCTCTCAGGTGTGCGATGTCAATCTCACCTCAAACTGACACAAGCAGCACATTCAAAGTAGAGGAGGGTGTGGTCATTCAAATATCTGGGATAGAGTTCACTTGGGGAAATTTTGGTGCTAATCAGTGCGCAGTGCCCTGGATTTATTGAGTTTGCTAGTCAGAAATTCCAGGAAAAATTCTAGTTTACATGTGTGCTGTGCTTTGGTGTGTTCATATGTGACTATAAGGGGCCACTTTACTCTACTGTAAACTCCAGCTCATCAGTAACAGAGACAAGCAAGTTACCATATGTTCTACTCATACAGTAGAAACTACTTGTTCTGAGAAAAGTTGCACCCTCATCCCACAGTCTTATATTTCTTCTTTTTAAAGAAATTATGCATTTTTTATTTGAGTCATAGAAACCTATTTTTGTACATGTACATTAACCCCCCCGGTTTTACATGGATCAGGAATCGCGGATTCAAGTCACACACACCGATTTTTTCTGAGAACCAAACTGATCTCCACAACAACGTGGAAACTGCAACTATTCTCAGCAATTTTTTTTGGTTTTTTCATGGCAATATGTTTTTTTTTACTCATTTTAGTTCTAAATTATTAAAAATATACAATTTACTAATAACAAACGGAAGTCCAAATATACATTCAGCTAAATTTCAAGTTATTGGCTGCCAATAGCATCTCGGCCATAGCTTGGACAAGAATTACAGGGCGATGGCCATGTTTCGGGGGCCTGGACTTCATTTTAAATTCAGCTTAATGCAACCGAGATGCCACCCCAAGATGACACGCATCTCAGCCTTAAGGCCGCGCACCGGACGGCCGCTCTGGACTTTTCCAGAACGCACAGTCCCTGTATACATTTTCGTTAAGGGTAATGTATTAAGCTGAATTTAAACCTTTCCTTCTCTCTCTCTCTCTCTCTCTCTCTCTCTCTCTCTCTCTCTCTCTCTCTCTCTTACTATGGACGTCTGCAACTGTGCCTCCAGCTCGAAAAGACCAAGCCAGGGTGTGACAGATGAGCAGACCATAAGAAGTGGCACAGCAGACTTAGCCACAGGTCTGTGGGAACTTGTGGCCAACTGGGTAAGAGGGTTGTGCTGGTCCTGGCAGAGGGAGGAACCGATCAGAGCGAGTCGGTACACCCCACAGGAGCTGCTGAGGTATATTAGCTTGGAGAAGGAAGGGGTAATTTACGGCTGAGGTGGCTGACTGGTGGACGAACCGCCGGTTTTGTCTCCAGAGGTTTTTGAGGACCTCTTCGTCTCTGAACGAGCTAAGAAGCCATGTAGGCATAGGGAGTCACGAAGCCTCTGGATCCGCTCCTCCGGATGGCCGTCCGTTCTGGACTTGTCCCGAACGCACACAATTCCAGTCAGCCCCTGTATACATTTTCGTTAAGGGTAATTGTTAGGTCCCTAGTTGTTGCTCTGTTTCAGTTTGTGGTTGTCTGCTTACCCTCACATTTTTTCTGGTTTGTGTTAATTCGGGGTTTTCCTTTTTTTCTGTGTTTCTCAGCCCTTGTGCCTGTTTTGTTTTCTCTCCTACTTAACAAAGAAAAAGAAAGGAAATGTCTGTCTGCGTATGTGCCTACTCCCCACACGAGCCAAGCTGGGTTGTGACAGTAATGTTTTCAGCTGAAATTTAAATTAAATTAAAGTGTTTCGAATTCTGTCCTTTTTTTGTAGAACCAAACTAATAATTGTTTGCAAAAACCCCAGCAAATTTGTGGAAACAGCAGATATCCTCCATAATATTTTATTTTGTGGCAATATATAATTCTTCATGTATTTTAAAATTATCATGCAAAATTATTAAGAAAAATGTAATTTACTAATTTACTAATAAAAAATAAAAAATATAAAACATAATTGTATAAATGTTTACTGCCCAGAGAACCCAAAGAAATGGGATGGTTAATAATGCTTGTTTTGTCTCTTGTTTTTCGTTTGGTCCTTCTTAAAGCTCTATATTCTTATTACTGTAAATTAAATTAAAAGAGGCTGTTGAGCTCAGTCGCTGTCCAGTGTCTGCTTTAACCGTTGGGTCGCTACGATACAACTCGCCGCCGGATGAACAGTAAATTATTTAACTGTAAAAATGATTGGCGATTATTTTTATTGCTAAAAAAATCATATTACTGTACTTACCCTGCTTATACAAAAGAAAACAACAGCGCATACCAAAGAAAACATGTGTGCCTGAAGTACAGTGCAGTCTGCCACAGCAGTAATATCAGTATTTACATTCTAGCAACTCAGGAGTTCAGTGTAAACTGTACAGTACAGATACGGGTGTTCTTGGAACGTAACCCCCACTAAAAGCAGGGGTTTACTGTTGTTTGTGTTCAAAAACAGAATGATAACAATAGTCGTGGTCTGGCCTCATCTATTCAATCTCGATATTACCAGGAGATATTCTGTTTTTTATTTGATTAGAAGTTTGACTAGCCAGTTCATACAAGGCTGAAAGGATAATCAGTAGCAATAACACCAGACATAGATGTGTCTATCAGTAGGTTTGATATTAAATTACTGTTGAGTCAAGCAGAATGGTGATTTCTGAAGAAGCTCCAAGAGAGTAACTTACCATGATTACCATTAGACTTTTAAAAAACTTGCAGATTGATCCTGTCGATAATCACTAAATAATCACTATTAAATTACAGTACCTCTCCAAGTAAAACTAATCCGCTGATGGATTTTTCTGCAGAAATCAGTTGTTGTGAAGTAAACAAAATCATTCAAATTCATGTCATGTGATTTCTTTTCACTAGTATAATATGATAAATTAGTAGTGAACAAACTGACTATATGTCTGCTGCCTAATTTTTCCCATCCCTTTACATGTGCCATTGTAATGATATTTGTGTTATTCAGTTTACTTGTCAGTGGTTTTAACAGTGTGATTGTCAGTGATTGTTGTACCATCACCTCTTAAGTGTAAGTACTACTTTTTTTAAAATGCAGAAACACGAATAGCAGATTTTTTTTTAAATATCGAAGAAATGAGAAAATAGAATGGCAATAAAAAAACTGATAAACTATCATATAAAGAAATGACTAAAATGACTTTCAAGTTTTGGTGCTATGCTTTTTTGAGTAGAAACTTTTGTAAATGAAATGAATGTGAAATTGTAGAGCATTTATTTGATTTCCATCCACATTAAGCCAATGTTCCATTTAATTGTTGCCATTTCTTTCCTATTGACCTTCAGCCCAAAGGACCATCTTTCATTTATAGCATTTGGCCTTCAAATGAGGCATCTGCGCATCTGCAGGCTGACCAGTGGAGAGCACTTATGTGTACAGATGCCACCGTTTCTGTCATCAAACTCATCAGCCTTGCTAATCACACCTCACACTGGCCAGCACTGCTGAACACTCCCAGCGCTTTGCACACACTGTGAGCCTGAGGTGCGCGTACAAACACAAGGACTTTCCTTTTTTTCCATCCAATTATTGAGGTGTAAAAAAGTATGGTGTGGGCATAAAGAAAGGTTTTCAACATCTTCTCAAGCACACACACATACTCACTTGATAATTGCTGAATGTGAGAAGGAGCCTTATGCCATTGAAAAGACTGTGTGTAAAACACAATTGAACCCGGGTCAGTGTGAGGATTCGGAGGCGTGAGGGAGTTAATGTGGTCATGCTCTTTTGTGACAAAGTGGTTAATCAGTTCAAGAGAGGAGCTTCAGTCTGTCACAATATCCTCAACAGGTCATAAACTCCTCAATTTTTTAGCAAGTATTCTGTCCTAATTTAAGTTCTAACACCATCATTAATGACTGAGTGCAGTTCTTGAATTTTCTTTTTTGGTGGCGAATTTGTCATCACAGACCCCAAAGCTATTTAGAAGAGCGCCCCTGGTCTCGGTCCTTAAATGGTGTAGCCATTTATGCCATTGTAAGAAAACCTTTGAACTCTAAAAATCTGTTTTTCATTAAATATTCACACAATGTAAGGACAGTCTGGCATTTTCGAAGATCTTTTATAAGAGCAACAGCTTACATTTCAAGTGCTAGTGAGTACAAACAAATTTCTAATGTTTATTCACATCAAGTCACTGAATTCTTTTGCACAGATTCCAAGGAGTTCATTTATCATGTTACCGCTTTCAGAAACAGTCATCCCTTTTTACTCCTCCTTTTTTACATTCTCTTCTCCATTCGCATTCCATCAAGACAACAAAACGTGGCCGGCTCAAAGGTAGTAATCTCTCCCTGACAAGCCAAGATCTGGAATAAATAAAGCAAAGTACAAGCAGCTTTAGCTGTCTGATCTAGCTCTGTATGCAGGGCAGATGAAATTGAAAGAGAGAGAGTGAGAATGAAAGTGAGGGTGAAAGAGTGTTACAGACAGTTTGAGGGAAACCAGAAAGAGAGAATAGATTGCCTTTGCTGTATTTATCTGTTGAAAAGTCACTTTTAACACGCGAATTGAAACCTTTATCTCCATCTGCAGAAACAGTTCTTCCTCAGTTCTGGCTGTGTGTGCATGTGGGCATGTGGCCTGAGGCTCATCTGCTCTAGGCTTCTCTGAGAGACAGACAGACAAGACAGGCATCAGATTATAGCACTCGCATGCATGTGTGTGTGTATGTGTGTGTGTGTGTACTGTTTGAGGCCAGACCTGTGGGGTGGTAATTAGAGTTGATGGAGAGAGGTGTTTATGTCAGGTGTGAGAATGCAGGTTATGGCAGCTGATAAGCTATGCCTCAGAGAAGAGCAGCTGACAGGGCTGGGCCAGGGCCAGGCCAAACCACATAGCCAGGATTTTAACATTTCTCTTCTTGTCTTTTTCTACCATTTATTTCCTTCTGACAATCTGTCATTACTTTTCCCCCATTTTTCCACCTTCTTATCTTTCCTCTCTCCGGCTAGTGGGAGTATAGTGCAAGTGTAGTTTGTTTAAAAGTCCTCATATCATGGAAAACTGAAATTCCCCTTACTTTGCTATATACAAACATTTGTGTGCTTTAATCCCAAGTCATATTGGATTTAAGCTGCAAACATGGCCCAATTTGAGTTATTGTTTTTGTGCTGTCACAGATCATAATACATCTACAGTACAGCAGGGTACAGTAGTTTAGCCTCACCGATTTCACTACAGGGTGACCAGTCATAACACAACTCGTTTACATAGAGCAGTTTTAAAAGTCACAGAAACAAAGAGAGGAAATGGACATGAAAAAGGGGTGTTTTTTCTCGGCTTGTTCAGCAGACTATGGTGAAAAACTCTAAGTCATTGTTCCCCTAGTGGTCATTTTTCCTTTATGTTGGAGATGCTAAGGTCCAGGCCTGGTGCACTGGACTATTCTGGAGTTAAGTGGATGGAAGCAAAGACTTACTGCTCTTGAGTGGGTGGATGAAGTGAGTCTGGGTTCTCAGGCTCTCTGAGGGATTTTTTAGCATTCTCCTGCAGACAGGAGAGAGAGAGACAGAGACAGACAGACAGAGAGAGCAAGAGAGAGATACAAGGAACACGGCTGATCCAGATGACTTAGGATTCTCACAATCTCTCTCCATACAGAGATGGGGTGCTTATTGCAGCATATAGTGTATCTAAAGCCTCTTGACCATTTCTTTTTCTCTTCACTGGTGGCCTCTTACAGCACTGCTAGAAAGACTGCTGAGTTTTTGTGCCTTCCTAGCTAAAAAGTGATCTTTCACCTAAATCTCTTTCATTTTTTCCTTAAAAATACAAGATCCTGCTCCTCTCACACAAAGGCCGGTAATACTCATATCGTGACAGTTCTGAAAGATGTGCCAGGAAGCAAGTTCACAGAAAGCTTATTCATAGTTTTACATGAATCTGCCATAACAATATTGAAAACAATTTAAGTAGTTTAGTATAGGAGACTGCATACTGAGCCTGAAGCTTTAACAAAAATGAACAGAGAACAGATTTTTTTTGTTATGTTAATCATGTTATGCAACTGAGAGTCTGTTCACACTGCAGGGCAAATCAGATCTGTCTCTTAAATCTGATCTTTATACTGGAATGTTCTGATTTTGAGTTACAAGTGACTGAATTCAATTCGTATGGTCAAACTGTAGTCACATTTTTTTGCATATCAACACAGGTTGCCATAGTACTGATACATCTGTGACTGGAGAGGGGCAAAACTCAGCAAACTGGTACCATTTATGAGCTCAGATCTTGATGTGTTCCCTTCATGATTAACAGAACAGTCATGCTGTATTTCAACTACAGTATTCTGTTTTGTTGCACATTCTGTTGTCAATGACCACTGAATGACAATGTCAATGAAGTCTGATCTGGATAAACTGAACCACAAGTCTGGAAATGCATTTCGAATCAGATTTGAAACCACCTTCACAGGGTTGCCAACTTCTGAGTTTAGCGTGGAGTGAGAGATTCATGTGGATCTCTGCCCCTCACATTGGAAATATCCTGAAAATAGAATTCTAAGCTATTCCAGAGTCTGTAACGATGAATGAATTGTAATCCCTATATTCACTGTATATTTTACAGTTTGCTGCACATTTTACTATCACATTTTTATTCTGTTCTATAGTTTTATGTGTGTACTACTGGAACAAAGTGAAGGGAGAAGATGTGATCATGCACACTTGATCTGATAAACTCACTGAACCTTAGGAAACATACTTTTCTCCATTCTAGTATATTTAGTGCAAAACCAGCTAATAATTTTACATTGATTGGAGCAATTGTCAATACAATGTAGTTGCTTTCCGTGTTGGCCACCTACTCAGGCCACCTACTTACTCCAAGATCTCGGCTTGCTACGCAGACCGGGCATGATGCCGATGGCTGTGGGAAGACACATAGCAAGCATCGGTGCGCGAGGAAGCGGAAGCGCGGCAAGCGAATGGGTATCCATGTTAGGCTAAAAGCTAATGCTAGCCGACTGGCTATCCCATCCATCTTCCTTGCCAGCATTCGCGCCCTGGACAATAAACTGGACTGCATCAGATTCTAGCAAAACTACCCAGCGTGAGTTCAGAGACTATTGTGCTTATGTTTTTACGGAGAAATGGCTCAACGACAACGGCTATTAGCAACATGCTAATCTACCGAAGTGACTGTGATGCTAATCTTAGCCACAAAGCAAGAGGGGGAGGGCTTTGTGTTTACATTAACATGGACTGGTGCGGAACGCTGTGCTGAACTCGAGCTCATTGCTGCTGGATTTTCTGTTAGATGTAGGCCATTTTATTTATCCCCACCCAGTGCTAACACTAACAACGCGCTGCCAGGACGGAGCCATCAGCCAGCTCCAAAACTACCCTGATGGACTGTTTATAATCGCTGGTGATAGTGCTGCCACTAGCGACTAATTTTCTAATGATTAATCTTTCGACTAATTTTTCGATTAGTGGATTAATCTAAACAACTAATTTTCAAAAAAATCAAGCGGTTACAATTCTCATGTGTTCATTTTATTTTGAACAAAATTCAAGGGCCAAAACATAAAATATCACCTCTATTGTGACAAAGTAGCCTAAACATAAATATATTACTAAATAAATAAAATAAAGTGCAATTGCAAAATGGGAGAATGTCAT
>JBBPDC010000017.1:10564507-10580202 GCA_037974485.1 Hemigrammopetersius urotaenia
AAACAAGCTTTGGCCGAGGAAGAATCAGAGCAAACGAGTGCATTTGTTGAGTGTCTGTCGATTCGGAAGCTGGATCTTATACTGATACTTATACTGATAACGAGTTCAAACAGGTGCCATTAATACAGGTAACAAGTGGAGGACAGAGGAGCCTCTTACAGAAGAAGTTACAGGTCTGTGAGAGCCAGAAATCTTGCTTGTTTGTAGGTGAACAAATACTTATTTTCCACCATAATTTGCAAATAAATTCTTTAAAAATCAGACAATGGGATTTTCTGGATTTTATTTTTTCATTTTGTCTCTCATAGACATAGGTATACCTATGGTGAAAATTACAGGCCTCTCTCATCTTTATAAGTGGGAGAATTTGCACAATTGGTGGCTCACTAAATATTTTTTTGCCCCACTGTAAAACTGTAAAAGTCTATACAATTAATAAATATATAACATTTAAACCTGACTAATAATTTGTAAACAAAAAGTTTTCAAGTTACAAAATAAAATGGTAAATAATACAAAAAGGAGAGTGCAGTTTTAATAATCTTTAGAATCTTCTTCACCCCACCCATCCCTCACTGAAAGTTCTTAGTATTCCCAGTTTAAGAGCTGCAGGTTGAATCAATTTTAGTAGCTGTTTTAAAACCATTGTTGATTCAAACTCTTGACAAAAAAAGTGTTCATACCCGTCCTTAATGTTACCTGTAAGATACAACTGTTTTGGTGTATTATTACACCGGTTCTCGACCATTCTTAAGCTATTCCCATTTTCTTTCAAAAGGGCTTGCGCTTTCTTTAGACAATTATATATATATAAATATACAATATTTAATCGTGATTAATCTCATGTTTGCCAGTTAACTCGCGATTACTCGCACCTTTAAGTCTGTCCTAAACATACTATTTTTAATACTCATCAACATAGGAGTAGACCAATATGAACAAAAATGGAATAACATTTGGTTTGCAAACAACTTTTTAACAGCAGTGTTCCCTTTAACACAGTTACACAGCTGCAGTTCAAATATTTCTGTAAATCTCAACTTAAATATTAATGTAATCAAATCAAATATAAAACCAAAGTTATTTGCCACTGTAGGGTATTCATGTTTTAACTAGCCTGTTATTGAAAAACAAGTTCCCTTCTGAGTCCAGAACAAGCGGCACAGCAATCGGCAAAGCAGGACTGTACCTCCCATGAGGCGGTGGTTGGGGGGTAGGGGGCCGGTTGACCTTTCCTGTTGATTTTGGGGAATGTTAGAAGGGGGTAGCTTGTGTTAGTAGCAGTAGTTGTTTATTATATTTAAAAGATATGTTTGTGTTGTCATGTAGTTGGTTTGTGTCCTTCTCACCAGTCACCCTTCTCCAGAACGTTAGCTGCAGGCTGAATGCAAGAAGAGAGCTGTGTGGTCGTGTAGTACCTGGGCATGCCACTGGTGGTGCAATATTCTCTCTGTGCCAAAGTCTGTTTCAAAGTTGGCTGAGCTGAGAAAAAAAAAGATGTTTTTAGCTTTTTTAAAGTGTTTTTCAAGTGTGTCTTCGTGTTCTCTTTCACGATTGCCATGATAGTAAATAGTAAATAGTAACTTTAGTCAAGATTCTTTATTTGTCACCTGCATAGTCATACAAGTACAACACACAGTGAAATGTATCCTGAACCGCTCCTTTCTGACTGTGCAAACATTTTAAATTTAAAAAATCTGGAAATTTAAGTAACATTTTTAGAAAATTTCAGATTTATATTTTTAAACACAAATCTAAAGTAAGTAACTTAAACAAGGAGCACCAAAAGTTAAGAGAAAATACATAGGTTGAAAAAAAAAGATTTTTATATGTATTTATATAAATGTAGCTACAATATGTACATTGTCAGCTCTGGACTTTCAAAATGTGTTAATCCGATAAAATAATTGCCGGCGATAAGTAAACTCACTAAAGGTCCTGCAGAAGTGGCAGCATGGATCACGTGTACATCAGCAAAACTGGGCTGTCCGCAGATATGTCTGAATATCTGCATACTAAACTCGGATATCAGCCAATGCCAATATCATAAAAAATGCTAAATATCGGCCCGATATATCGACTGACCAATATATCGGTTGACCTCTAGTTCAGACCTTACCTAAATGTTGTGTTTCTCTTAAAGGTCATGGCTTAAAAGGGCCAACAAGATGTTTAGGGTTCCGTATTGGACAGGATCAACATTTTAATCTATTTTAACTTGTGATTATGTTGACATTACCTTGCAGATTTTCATTCATATGAAAAATAAAAATGAAAAATATAATTATTCAGTTGTGGGAAAAATGTAAAGGTTTCCTCATTTTGTTATTGTCTCTCAACTATCGAAATGTGAATATTCACTTGTTGCACCCCTACTTAAAGCAATGTGGGCAAGTGTGTGATGGTTTAGATACGAGGTTAGGTACAATACTAATTTGCAACATTATCTGCATAGCTTCAGTGCTAAATTAAAGAGACTGATTTTTCAAACCAAACATGAGTGATCGGGTACATGTGGTTTACATATAGATGTATGTAAACACATACATACACACATTTTTTGCTAAAAACACTCATTTTAAAAATATGCCATTGTACCATTACCCACCATTTTCTTGTTTTTACTGCTTAAAAAATGTCATGTAGCTCATTTGTAGTAGCAGAGTTTCAGAATGCTCTGTGTTTGTATTCTGTTTTGTTGTTCTGTGTTTGTCCGCACCGAACACTTCAGACATATTAAAATCCACATACTAGTAACACATTCATAAGTTTCTCTAAGAATCTGATTGGCCTGGCATTAAGCTTGCTTTGAGGAGAGACCATTCTGCAGCCTCTGTGTTTCCTGGTGCTTCAAAACAAACATTATTATAGTTCTGTCTGAGCCACCGTTCCACTGAATCAGTATTACACCATCCTGACCCCTGTCCTGCCGCTGGATTACACACCCCATGGAAAGCTACAGGCCCCCTCTTAGAGCGTAATATTGTATTGCATTTATTTCTTTCAAGAGATTTCCCAGTGGAAATGAAAAGGAAGGACACACACACACAAATAACAGTCGTTTCCCTTTTTATTATTGTGTTTTTACTTGGTGAAGTATGTGGGCTTTATTCTAAAAGACAGGGTTGCACTTTTTGCTTTATTTTTGAAGCTGGAAAACAACAGCTGAAATAAGTACAATAAAAGCTTAGTGAGGCTACTTTTTCCAGCCCAGGGGGGTGCGGGAGGCGCAAACAGTCATGCCCCCATATATTTCTGATCTATCATCTACCATATCTTATGTAGTTATTGTTTTAAATAAATGTGTTAATGCCTCATTGAAGGTTTATTATATAGATGATGTAAAAGCCCAAGGCTGCCCATGAGCAGGTTGGAATTTACAACCAAAAAGCAAACATAAAACATGAATAATGTCTCACTTTATGAGTGGGTGTTGTCTTGTCATGTCAGATTTGTTCAAGCTGATTTAAAAATGTGCAGCTAGAATTACAATTAAATAAATTGCACGCTATCTTATATTTTTTGAATGAGGCATAATATTAGGCAGTCAGTCAGAAAATAAGTAATTTCATGTTTTAATTTTTCATTTTTTATTATGTATGCATGCTTTTCGCGGTGGTTACGTTCCAAGAGCACCCGCTTATAGTGAAAAAACGCGTTTGTGTTTTGGAAAAAAAAAAGTTAATGTATTTACTTTGATATCTGAACAATGTTTAACTATATAGATAATCAGGTACCTGGAAAATGGTTAAAACACCCATCCTTAATTGGTTCACTGCATGAGCTTATCCAGATTGCTATGGGTATAAACTGAAAAACAGGGTTGTACTTCTCTTCCATGAGTAACTGCCACTTGTTGGTTGAATTCTCACAGGTGTAAATATGCTATTCAAATTTCTGCTGTTTAAATTGTTCTGAATGTTGCATTTTGCAAAATAAAATGTCAGTGCTGATGACAGTCATAGCGGTGAGCTTAAACAGTGGGGCGGTGGGCGTGAGTTTTCTGCAGGCCGGTGTTTAAAGAACTATACTTTTGCGGTATAATTAACAAGGTAGATGCAGTCACTGATTCTCTAATTTAGCGAACAATACTGGCCAATTTGGCTGCACTGATTTGGAACCTTGAATTTTGTGATGGCATGATCATGCAATCAGCTGTCTGAAAGGCGTGAAAACAGCCTAAGGTCCCTGGAAAAAAAATGCAATAGCTGAATGTCAATGCCGGATGTCTGGTCTTGTTTGGAAGCTGATAATATTTCATTATTCTGAGCAATATTTAGCGCTGGCATTGAAATAGCTCCATAGTGTGTGTTGGCGAGAGGGGAGAAAGCACCGCTGATTAAGATGGATTCACCAATCCAACAAAGAGTATTACAGTGGGTTTCGGAGCCCATCCCAGCGCCGAAATTCTTTAAACAAACGCAGGAGGTCCTCTCTCCAGCCAGTGCTGAGGTCACCCAAATGAAGTTTTAAAACTCAGAGATATCGTAGGAGAAATATGAGGTCTATGATTAGGAAAAAAGGAGAAGCCTTTTTCGCTTTCTTTCCATCCTTCCTCTGTGCTGCCATATTAACAGATAGCTCAGTGTCTTTGCTAGAGGACACTGAGGCTGAGTGGAGTCCATTAAAGTGATCACTGAGCCATTGAGTGTTTGAGAAAGAGAGGGAGCACTCCATCAGAGGCCTACAGATTAACCCATTGCGGTGGTAGTCTTGGATGTGTGTATGCGCACGCACTGCTACTGCAGTGGTATTCTGGTAGTGGTATCCTGCTCCTTTAGCACTATATTGTGTTTTTCTAATGCGTCCCTTACATCACATACAGTGTCTCGTGCTCTTTCACCTCACTGCTGTTTACCATCAATACATCACACCACCATAATCACACATAGGAGCTAACTAGGACTGTGCACAGATAATAGAGCACTCCATCAACCATTCTGGGTGCCAGTATTTGAGTTTGTAATCATTATTTGGCCATTTGTTACGCTGCATCACATAATGTCAGGAAGGCCAATACATTTTAATAGAGAGACGAGAACATTTTGTTAATTTTTAATGTCTATAGGGGCTGCATCATTCCAGATCTTTAAAAAAATAATGCGTTTACCTTCAAAGCACATGTAGAAAAAACAGCAGTGATGTCTTCGTTCATGTATTAGACACTAAAAAGACTCGCAGGAATCACGGAAGCAGCATGGCATGTTTGGTCTATCCACTGCTATTCACCAGTAGAGGTGTGAATCTTCACTGGTCTCATGATTCGAATTTGATTGCGATTATCATGTCAATGATTTGATTTGATTTGATATCTCTATGCATCCCATCAGTTTTCTATATTACTTCACATCAGGACTAATTATAAACAGCAGGGGTGCAAAGAGTACCTGAAAACCATACTTGAGTAAAAGTACAGATACCTTACTGTAAAAATGACTCCATTACAAGTTACAAGTCACCAATTCCAATAAGACTTAAGTAAAAGTCTTAAAGTATCCGATTTTAAAAGAACTTAAGTATTTTACTCGTACTGAATGTAGGCTCAAAGAACACCAAGAAATGTTAAAAACAAGAAACTGTTTATTTATGAGGTTTTATTTCCTAATATAGAAATGAAATTGAACACCTCAATATTTAAAAATAGCACATATAGGTAAATAGCATCCAGTACCTTCAGCACCCTGCAGATGGCGATATCGTCTCTCCCGCCCAAGAAATTAGCCATGGCATATAAAGATGCTGACTTGTCGCACACAATCACGATGTAATGAGTAATGGTAGTTGTCCATTCAGATGTGGTGGAGTAAAGAGTACATATATTCAGTCAAAAATGTAGTTGAGTAGAGAGTAAAAGTTGCTTATATTTTTGATACCCAGTACAAAGTAGCCAAAAAAATACTTAAGTACAGTAAGGAAGTCCATTTACTCAAATACTTTACACCACTGATAGACAGGCATATATGAGGGGGCAGACAGGGAAAGGGGTGGTGGGGGTGAGGGTGGTGCGCTGGATAACTGTTTTTGTCATGTAATTAGATTGTACTTTGTCAGGCCTCTACACTAAGACCTGTCCAAACTGGGTGTCACCGAGGCACACAAACCCCCTGACCAAGATAAGATGACAATAACTCAGGGGGAAAACTGAAAAATAAAACATATTCCATATAAAACATAACAGATATCAAATATATTAAAACCCAAGAATAACACTTCTCACTATTGCCAATATTTAAAAAAAAAAAAGGGTAGACCAAGTTATTTAAAAAATAATTTCACCAAGTCTTAAAAAATAATACTGAAAAATCAAATTGAAAAATCAAATTGTAAAATCGCTGTGAAACGAGAAAACTGAGTGCAGATCTGAAAGCTGGGCGGGGCTTTGTGTCGGGGTCTGACAGACAAAGGTCCTCCAGTCGGCGCTATGCAGCAGACAGGCTAACAGTGGTGCTTGTGAGATCAAGAAAGAAACACTTCTCTACCAGACTGAAACTGAGAAGAACAATGGACTACTCCACCACTATACAAATATAGATGTATTTTTAATTGTTGTTAATTATCTCATAAGTCGCTGTTATTTTGACAACAGTGATTTACAGTTCATTTTGCTGAGCCCCGCCCACTGAGAAACCCGACACTGACTAATTTGCATACTAACAGTGATTGGATGTTTAGCTGAGGGGAGGGTGAGTGGGGGATCTCTGCCAAGTGCTGTGTAAGGCTGCACACAAACAGAGCACGAACAAAAGTTGAAAACTGTCATCTCATTTATGCATTTTCCAGTGGATTTTTCAGCTACTGTGGTAAATCTTATCCATATTTAGTTTGTCCATATTTATTTTCCTTCTCAATGTTTGTTTAAGGCCCAGCTTCCCGGAGAAGCGCTGTACTTTTTACTGGATTTTTAAAGCCGCTGCCAGAAAATTAAGCAATGTAATTATGATATAATTGACTATGTTCTGCCACTGCATCGATGCAGAATCATCCACATCTGCATTGTGATGCATCGATTATGTGATTCATTTCAGCACCCCTATTCAACAGCTCCCCCTCCCCCTTTCATACTCACACACATCAAAAATGGTTTATATGCTTTCACGAACTAACCTTTACGCTCATACACATCAAAAACAGCTACCTGGAATACCACCTGGTATTGCAGCTAGCTATAGCAGTGGTTGGAGTTGACTGTAGAGTTGACTTTTATGCAGTATGTTTACATTTTCAGAGTTGGTTGTGACAGAGCCTGAAACATTTGATTTTGAATTTACAGTGAAACCATGAAATTTACCATATAATTTGAGTTAATGTTGGAAGTAATAGAGGAGACCAAAGTCAGTCCAGTGGTAGATAACACAAGAGGATAACACACGCACCATATCGAGAAGTGGGAAACTGCCAGATAATGAATGCAAAGCAAATTTGCCTCTGCGTATTTCAGATAGCCTTGATGAACTGAGATAAACGTTTTGAAATGTTATGAAACACCCAGCTAATGCATGTTATTACAAACACAGCAGCTCCAGATTTATTAGTGTCCATGGAAAGAATATGTTCCAGTCTTTTATAAAATCTTGATGATTGGATCATACAGATATAGCCATACAAAGTATTTTTTTGCTGACTCTGAAATAAAAGAGTTGAGTACCTGTACTCTAAACAGTTGGAACTTTCTCACAAAATCTTACATCAGAATTTTTATTTAGGGGACTAGAGAATGTCTCAAATGTATTTGACAGTGTAGCTGCTGCAAAACTTGTGTGCTTTGAATGTCATTTCATGTAAAACCAGCAGTTTGGTGTAATATGTGAAACAAAATTTTCAAAACAGGCCCTTCACTTCTCTGTCCATGCACTCCATATTGATAAGTAATGCTGTAAAAACAGACAGTTTTGAATTCAGTGTTTTAGTGATTTTTTAGTGTCACAAACGTAGCTAATTAACATAAATTCATTTACAGCAGTTTAACTCCACCCATTCAAGTTGTATTTATGAGAAAATCCTGGGCTGGCCTGCTATTTTAACGAAACACAGTATAGGGTAGCTAATCGGAGCAGAGTTCATTTACATATCATTCAGTAACAGATCTGCTATTTGAAGGAATAAAGAGAGGTTGTGAAGTAATCATGGAAATATAATGTGAACGTTGTCATGTCTATAATAAAATTAATCATGGAATCCTGTAGGGGGTATGGAATATAAAATCTGGGGCACCTTTCCACAGACATATTTTTTCTTAAATATTAACCAAATATTCATGTATTATATTTTATTAATACTTAAATACTAAAATTAGTCAGAGTGCATATCTCTAGAACAAACACATGATGTTGTGAATTCTTATAGTAGTGCATAATGGCACATTCAACAAGTGCCCTGCCTGTAGGTGCCCTACCTCAGTTAGCCACACTCATAAACTCACTCACTCAGTCTTTCTCTGTGTTTAATGATGAATGATTACTCTGGCTCTTCAGCGTGGCTGTAATGTGTTTGAAGGGCTGATGGGGAGGTGGGTTGAGAGGGTAATTAGTGATATTCATTGCACACTAATTCTCTTTGATATCCACCATGAAAGACACTTGTCTTTTATCTCTTTAAATGTGTTGTTTTGTTATAGAGATGCCAACCAGAGTTGTTCTCAAAGAATGCAGACATGTTTGAAGTCTTAATGCATTGAGATTTGGGAAAGTAAATACTGTATGATTTTGTCAGAGATCTATTTAACCCAACGTGATCTGGTGTACGCTCTGGAACTGAGAATTTTAATGGTCTCAGACTGATGTAAACAAAGATACAATAACAAACATCCTTTTATCCACATTTAATCCCTACTTGTAGTATTCAAGTTTGCTTTGCTCTGAAGTACAGCTGAACCTTTGTATGAATCTTTTCTAGAGTCTTTGTGTCTCTGAAACCCTGTCCAGACAGACAGATATTTTGTATATTTTGGCCTCCCATCCACTCAAAAATGGCATATTAAGTCACCGAATGTGGTACTTTTTGGGTCATCACTCTTAGGGGTTGACATCTACTCTCCATGTGTCTGTGTAGATAGATAAAATGCACCATTTTGAAAACACTGATAATATAATGACTTCTTGCTCATGATCATTGACATTTTGCCATGAACTCCAGCTTGACATGATGATCGGGATGTGCGGTTTAAAATGGAAACATATACATTATATCATATCAACATACATTATTTATAACATATTTTTTGTAGTTTTTATGTTTTCAAGAGATTTTTAGTAGAGACATTTTCTTATGATTTTGGCAGACAATTGTGTTTGTTTAAAGCATTATTTTTTGAAGGAGGCAAAATTGTCTGTCTTGAATGATGCGTAATAATTTGACAGTAGAACAAATCGATATAAAATGTCTTAAAACAAGTAAAATATCTAGTGTCACATGAGACATTTTGTCCTTCCTCCCCGTGGCAGCCATGACACATTAAGCAAGATATCAATCATGTCACAGAATATTTACAATATGTCAATTTACATTTTAAATAATATTATAACAAAATTATGAGTGCAGTGATTGTGAGTGCAGTGCACTGCAATAAATCGAATTCTGTTTATGCTCTCTGTGTAATGAAATACGTAGTGGATCAGTGGTCTAGAAGTCCTGGACTACTCGTGTGAGTGTTTTACTGACCTTATCTAGACGGAAGAGAATTTCAGAACACAGATGTTTTCAGAGATTTTGTTCTGTGGAGCTTTTTTGAAATGTATGCCCAGATCCTACTGATAGCATTGGACAACTAAAATTCAACCTATTTGCCCCCAAAATCAATGTGAAGTATACCTTCATAATGGAATGATAAGTGCTTGAGCTGCAACTGCATTTTAAAATTAACTGACTGCCCATAAGGGCAAATGTATTGCTTCTTGAGATTCTAAGCTTGCCTGGTCCAGAAGAAGCCCTACTGAGGTTTGACTCTTCTGAACCATGCTGAACTCTGAACATTCTCTACATTGTAAGGAAAGTCCCATTAAGCGCATGCAAAGGGCCATTTGCCTTGAATGAATAGACTTAAAGGAATAGTTTTCCAAACATAATGTGAGTTTTCAATTAGGAGTCCCAGCTGCGTATTTTAAGAATATGTTTTAGTCTGGACAGATAAGTGAGAGAGAGAGTGACTGATTAAGGTGTGCAGAGAGCGATGAGCCACTCTGCTACAGTTTTACGAAAGAGAAGAGGTGGAATGGTTGGCCTTAATATTCAGCCATTTTTTATTTGTGTCAGTAAAATTTTACACCATAATTCAAAAATACCTGAGTCCAGAAACACCACAGCTTTATTAACATCCTTGAATTCAAATTATTTACCAAGGCAGGGAATAAAAAAAAACAAAAAAATTGTTATCAGGGTGAAATCAGTAGGTAGTTGTTATGAAAATTTATCAACATTAGATAACTAGACTTGGGTAGGTCAAACCAATATTTGATTACGCATTTGTATTCTGAAAGCGATATGTGTTGATGACCGTAGATTTATGTGCGGAAAGGTTCATTTTACTGTTTTTATTGTCCTATTTCTATAGGTGTTACATGTATGTGTAATGTATAATCATAATTCTACTCTTTATAAATGCTTGCTGTTTATGTTATGTTTTATAATGTTTTATATCTCTCTAGTTTCACTATTGTACAGCGCTTTGTGACTTTTTGTCTGAGAAAGGCACTTTATGAATAAATTACTTATTGGCTTACTTAAATATGAATATATTGCACTACCACAAGTAAGACATGCCCACTACATGCTGATGGATGGGGGAACGTCACTACTGTGTAATCTCATAATAGACCGCTTTAGTCTTTAAATTATTACCATTGCTTGAATTCACAATACTGTGACAGTTACTTTCCATCATTGTATAGTACAAGTAAATATGCATTGACAAGGGGGTCTAATAAAAGTAGGGATTGGCAAAAAACTAACAAAATGGTAACTGGGGCTAGCAAAACATTTTTTTTTTTACAATGAAGCTATTTAAAACCATTCAAAATATAAACTAATTTAAACAAAAGAGCAATTGTATTGGAGAAGAAACAAGCTTTTGTACTTTTAATATTACATTAATATTAATTATAAGATTTTATCCCATGTATTTTTTCATAAGTATGCAGAATAGTTAATTATTCATACCTCAATTATTGATTGTTATTCAAATAATCATAGTTAATTATTATTTTGGAAAATCTGTGCTTTTCCCAAAAACTAGTTTTATTGAATTGAAATACTAATATTCAGTTTACAAGTTTACTTTTTCTAACAATTTTCAATTTCCAGCATATTTGATTTCATTATTTTTATTAAAACTGAACAAATTAGTGTGACTTTGAGACCACGAACAGCAGTGTTAATTTGTCCCTGTGTGAGGAATGGTTAGTTATCGCATCACACATCTCCTAAACAAGAAAATGTCTGTGAAATGAATATAAAGTTGTAAGGGGAATGAAAAAGGTGTACATGGAGTACATTGTTCCTAAATGTAAAGCTTTCAAATTACAGTTTGTTCTTAATAAGCCAGCCACTCCCAGTTCTAGTCACTCAAAGTGAGTATACCTTGTAGTGGGAATGTTCTGTGGTCTCCTAGATGATTACTGTGGGGATGGGAATCCAATGCCCATCTGTCAAGTAATGTGAATTCTTACTATCCATCCATCATTCCTCCTCTCTCATACCCCCACAGTGTGGAATAAGGAGCAACAGCTGTGTGTGCGTGTTCACGAGTGTGTGCTAGGTGGTCGCATAACAGCTCTCTGCTAACGTCTGTCATCAACATGCCATTTGCTTTGATCAAGGCCTTGTTATAACTTGTTGTATCTCACCCAACATGAAAATGAACAACCTTGAATATTCTAACAGCGTTGAAAGTGCAGTGCATATACGCATTTGGTGTAGTAATGTAGTGGCCCTGCGGCTGATTGATAACCAGACTGCTAGGATGAGTCAACAAAGTTGACAACATCAATACTGAAATAATGTCATTGTGAACTTTTATTGTTGACACATGGTTTACTCAAATAAGCACCCATTGTACACACATTGATTCAGTGCACATTTCAGTATATTACAAGAAATGGGGGTGTTGGGAGCTATATGACTTACATTGATTTGATGTACCTTAAAATAAAAAAAATCTATTGTCACGCAACTGGACTTTGAATGATGGCAGCAACAAAGGGAAAGGAACCAAAAAGCTATTATAGTCTATATTTGAGTAATAGCTGAGAGCAGGAGTGGGCAATGTGACGCTATGTTAGCATTATCTTGATAAATTCTATAATAATGCACTTTTCTGAATATATAGTGGGTGTTGTCAGTATGTCTACAGCACTGAGGAACCGTATGTACCAACGTTGGACTGTAATAAATGTATAATAACATACTGCTAACACTCTAATTGAATACGACATTTCATATACTTTGACTTAAATTGGCTTTAACTTGTATTTAACTAAATTCCTTTCATTTTGCTGGTCCCCAATTCTTACCTTAACCTCAAATCGACCCCCAACCCGATCTAATACTGTAATGTATCACCAGTTTGTATAAAATGTAAATATTTATAGAGTACAGTACTGTGCAAAAGTCACCTGCATAAACAATATTTAAAAACGGTTCACATGATAAGTCTGGTCTTTTTTCACATGAACATTACTAAATATACAAAATAAACCTAAATAGAATAAATACCTATAACATTATACAGTAAATTGTGATTGTAGGTACAATATATCTGTGTTTCAGAAACAGAATGAACTTTTATTGCCAGGTATGTTCATACATACGAGGAATTTGTTTTAGTGACAGGACTCTACAGTGCAACAAGATGACAGTGACGAGACAAGACACGGGTAATAAAAAGAGTTATATACAGATATACAAAATAGCGTGCAAAATAGTGTGCAAAATAGCAGGGACAAAGAATATATATTAAAAAGTGTTCATAACAGTGACATTGTTAAGTGTTCATGACATGGACTGCCTGGAGGGTTTAACTCGATCAGTTCCTCAGTAAATTAAACCAGGAACTGCTGTTGGAATTTCACAAAAGTTCCTCCTCTTGATATAGCTGATATTGTGTGAGGTGTGTTCTCCTCACCAGATCACACAATGTCTGATACTTTTTTGTCCGATACAAATTGCATAGGTCAGTGGTCCCCAACCTTTATTTGGTCACGGAGCGGTTTAATATCAGAAACTATGTTCACGGCCCGGCCTTTAAGGAGTGGCAGATAAATATACGTATACGTATTTATACAAATAAATGATATGCATAAAAATGGGGATATTTTAAAAATATAATAATGGGGTATGTTTAAAATATACTAATAAACGTAAATCCAATGTATACTCGCAGCTTTATTAACAGCATTTTCATAACAACGAGCCGACAACATAACACGGAACATCCACAGGGTTTTTTTCTGTGCAGCCCGCGGACCAGTACCACATGACCCACGGCCGGGTACCGGTCCGCGGCCCCGGGTTTTGGGGACCACTGGCATAGGTGACTAAGACTTTTCCACAGCACTGTACGTGGAGGGGTCTGTCCAAAAACTTAATTTAAAAACCATGCTTACAGTTTTTTGTTTTTTTAAATGGTTCTGCCCTTTGTACTGTTTCTCCGTTCCAACTTATATTGAAACCTCAAAAAAAGACAGAAACTCATGACATACACAATGCTTATTGTGATTTTGTCATATATTTTTGCCAAATTGCCAACCCTCAGTTACTCATTAAAAAAGTTATAAATAATAAAACTTCAGTGGACTTTTGTGAGCCCCTTCCTTTAGTCTGCATTTCACTTCTCCTACTATGTCAGCATATTTCTCCATTTCTCTTTTCTGTTGCTTTGGTAACTGATTGCAGCCTGCCCTTATTAAACAGCTGGTCCAGTTTCCAAAGTGCCTGTGATGATCATTTGCAGCAAAATGTAAAGTTTCTGTATATATATATATATATATACACGCACAGATCAGCTAAAATATTAAAACCACTGTCAGGTGAAGTACATACTTATTATTTCATTACAGTGGGTGGAATATATTAGGCGGCAAGTGACCTCTTAGATCCAAACCACTTCCAAACCACAAGGTCCAAATTGTGGTGGTTAGACAACTGGCTTAGGGTATCTCCAGAACATTACGTCTTATGCTGTGTTACCAGTAGTGGTCGAACTTACCAAATGTGGTCAGGGAGGGACAGCTGGTGAATCAACAATAGGGTCTTTGCTTTTTGATGATTGTGGGAAGTGAAGGCCCCCTGGAGAACAACTATAGCACAAATTGCTGAAAATTCAGTCCTGCCTAAGATAGAAATGTCTCAGAACACACTGTTCATCACAGCACGGTTGCCACAGGTGCTTTTTTGTAAAATTTGTAATTTTCCAACGCCATCTTAAACATCAAATACATATACTTTTCAAGGCTATCCCTTCAAGTTTTTGATAGTAGACATTGAAATAAACATAAATAATTGAAATTGCTTGAATATTAATATATTTGCAGTAATAGAACCATTTATTTGATTTTTTAAAAACTTAATAGTAGTAAATAGACTACATTGTGCTCCCTGCATGTGTCGCCTGCCATCTGTGCGTCCTTGTTTCATGCGCCACCTGCTTCGAGAAAGAGCGACAGTCACGTGTGTGCCTGAGAGATTGAAGGCTAATGATTCAGGTTAAATAGCAGCAAGCAAGTGAGAAAGCTAACATCAAGCAAACCGTGGTTTGACAGTAATTACACTCAATCTGTATCTGAAACTATGATGTGTTAGGTTCTTGAATTTGAGGAAACTGTGCCTGGGATAGCCTTGAAAAGTATATGAATTTGATGTTTAAGAAGGTGTTGGAAGCATGCTGCCAAAAGTGCCTACCACTGGCATGAGAGCATCAGAACCGGGCCATGATGGTGTAGAAGAATATAGTCTGGCCTGATGAATCACAGTTCTTTTACAACATGTGGATGGTAGGGTGCTAATGGTTCATTTACCAAGGGAAGAGACCAGTATAAGCCACATTTTTCCACTGCTCTGTGGTCCAGATCTGATGCTCACACTCCTACTGTTGGCAGTTCGGTGGTGGACAGAGGTCAGCATGGGCACTCTGACCAGTCTGCAATCAGTAACGATGTAGATTTACTTGAGTACTGTACGTAAGTAGTGTTTTTGAGTATTTGTACTTCAACTGAGTAGTATTTTTTTTTCACTTCTCTACATTTCTATCAAGGATCTCATTGCTCATTACTTTTAATTCTGAAAGTGGATGTTTTTCCCCAGATGACAGGCGATAAGTATCAGTAGAGTAACGTTGCGTCTGAGGTATTCTGTAACCATAAAATTAATCCAACGTCGTATTGCATTTCTGCGATGCCATTTTCTCACCTATGACCATATCTTGATAAAATGTTTATATTTTATGGGTGCTATACGGTTGCCTAAGATCCCATAACACGCTCTGTTTCTCTGTCACTCTCTCACGCGCACACTCTTACGCACTCTCTCGTGCGCACTCGCTCACACGCACGCTCTTACGTGCAGACTCTCACGCGCACTCTCTCATGCACACTTTCTACTCTAGACTAAAAAGCACAGCCTCTGTAACTCAAAATTCACATACTTATGTAGAATACAGACAGGGCATGTAATTAGTATGTGTGTGTGTGGGGGGGGGGGGGGGGGGG
>JBBPDC010000017.1:10596976-10609857 GCA_037974485.1 Hemigrammopetersius urotaenia
GTTACCCTGTTTCTTGTCCACGTGGCTGAGAGTGGTGTGCAGGACGTGGGAGATGGCGTCCTCTGTGGATCTGCTGGGTCGGTAGGCGAACTGAAGCGGGTCTGTGGTGCTTGGGATGGAGGAGGAGATGATGTTCTTCAACAGCCTCATGAGATCATGCAGTTAGTGGTTGATTCCTGAGGTATATCAGCAGGGGCGCAACTACTCACGATTTGGGGGGTATGCAACAGCCCCCACCCATCCCACACACACACCCCCCCTCTGTCGTCGCGACACCATCGCTGGTCATAACATCTACTGCCAGTGGCCAGGCACTACGTTTCTTAAATATTTTAAACAGCATATTTAGTCATCATTTAAAAGCACAAGAACAGTTTTAAAACTGTTTAAAATATTGCCAAATGCCACCTCCCTCCTTCAGTCATGCCCTTCAAACAGCCAAAGCCCCTCCTAACATGCCAGAAGGTTTCTGCTGATTTCTGTCCCTCCCTCATCTCCCACCACTGCCTATAACCACCTGCTCTTCTAAAGATCTCTGCACAGCCCTGTTTCACGTACAGCTGTAACTGATAGGTTGGGCATATAGAAAAGGAGTAGAGTAAACCCCCGTTTAATCGCGGTTCAGGACTTCACGTTTTTTTTTCCTGAGAACCAAACTAATAATTATTACTCAACGCCGTGCCGAAACATAAACAACCCAGCACGAAGGCAAGTGGGCATGATGAATGAGGCCCGGATGTCACAGTCACCTGTACTCAGACCCAGGAGGTTTGAAAGTAGACAATTCAAGACTGGTATTTATTTCTCATTGCTGCTGATTGACTGCTGCCCTGTGACACATGTCTGGCAGCTGCAGTCCAGAATTTTCCCCATGGAGCGTCCCAAGTGTTCTTGTGTTTTTTGTTTTGTTCTTCTTAAATGCCCTGTATTTTTGTTGCTGTAAATTAAATTCCTTTATTACTGTATTTACCCTGCTTATACTAAAGAAAATGACAGTGTGTACCTTTACATTTTCTTTAAGGGTAAAGTATTAAGCTGAGTTTAAAATTATTTTTTTAAGCATTTTTCATGGTTGTTCACTATTCCCGGCTTTCTTTTAGAATGTAACCCCCACAATAAGCGTGGGTTTACTGTATATAGTTGGAAATCACTGTTGCAGTGATGTTCCACTTGCTCTCACATATAGCACATTAATCCTGTTCAGAGCCCTCATTTTGACTGATGTGTGTTAGTGGTATTACTACTCATAGCCTAAATCCATGATGCGTCTAATTTTTCTGAATGCTGGAATAATACATGCGTACAGTACACAGAAAGGTCACTCAGTCTGCAAGTTCCCATGGCCTTCTTCCTTCATTAGGACAGATAATGAAAACCTTCAGTATTGATTTGTGTTTTTTTCTCAGGGCCACACTTCGAACTCTGGAGCATAATGGAGGAGCTAATTGTTGTTTATGCATGGTTTGGATTGTTGATTTGAAGCAGCGCCTAATGCGCTGCACCTTTTGGTGACTTTGACAGATGTTCGACGGGAAAGGGGGCGTGGCCACATATGAAACAAGAATGGTTGCATGTGCTTTTGCTAATGAGTCCTAGTTACTTAATGATGTAAAATGACAAGGATGAGAAACTATCAGTCAAGCTCTCTGTTCTTTTTCAAGAGAAGTGAGAAAGTGTGAGCGCATTAATACTGTGTGTGTGTGTGTGTGTGTGTGTGTGTGTGTGTGTGTGTGTGTGTGTGCGCGCACGTGTGTTATCTGGCTCAACCAGCACGGCGCTCCATTTCTGAAGATGAAGGATCATGTGTGGTTAATGAGACAGTGTTGTGAAAGACTAAATGATGCTACTGATTTGCAATTAACTATTGGAATTAACCGCTGATTTGCGAAACAGTTTTTTTCTTACTCTGTGAGAAGTTATTATCCAGCCAAGGTTTTAACTCCTTGAACCAGAATGAACAAATGAAAACAAAGACTCAAATAACTTGGTCAACAGTATTAGTGGTGCCTGACTGTAAGTTTTTAGTTTAACAACACAGGGCAGGATATAATACTTCTTTTAAGGGAGATCCAATGACATTGTATACGCATATACAAACATTTCAAAAGAACTTTAATCAGAGTACCAACCGGCTATTTAATTTCATGTTGCATAGAAATTTGTAATTAAATTTCAGTTCTACTTAATTGGAAGAAAATGCAATACTGATATAGAAAAACAATCTTGAGCTGAGATGTCATCATTTTCAGCAGCTTCTCCTAACATATCGGCTTTTTTTTTAGCTGCAGGTGAGTATGTTTATCTTGTCAGCTCAAGATCAGAGGTCAAAGTGATGTACACTTATCATGTTGTAATTGTTTTATTACTTTAGTAAGTCATTTCTTTGCTATAGTAATTATTTTTTAAAGGGTCGATATTATGGAAAATCTGATTTCTCTCACTGTTTTCAAATAAAAAAGTTGATGTAGTATGTAAACATTGTTAATGTTTCAAAACATACCACTCGCTCTCTGGCCATGCAGACCACATATGGAAACAAAGCTGTTTAGAATTTATTGTTTTTTCAATTTGTTCTCAAGATGTGTTTCTGCCTGGAGTCACTAAACACTGTACTTCAGCCGATCAGTACAGAGGTCAGAAAGAGCTTGTTAAAAGTATAAGAAAACATATAAAATTAACCGACGGCTGTTTTTGGGCCATAAATCCACACAAATGTCATAAGCGACCCTAAAAAATAAAATATGAGACTCTTTAAGGGACACAAATGGATGCATGTTTGCTATCTGCCTCTTAGTTATTTCTGAACTTGTTGGGTACGTGCAGAAGACTAGCTCTGCAGTTGCTGGGGCACGGCGCTGCTTGAAATCATTGTCCATATGGATGTGATTCCATAGCCTCCAGCCCTGTTTACATCGCAGACATGGCACAGATGCCTGCAGGGAGCTTTTAGAGACTGCATCAGCGCGTTTTTGATACACAGTCAGCACATACATACTGAACGCGTGAAGAGCCATCGCAGTCAGTCTGCATGCGGAGATGCTGTAGGTGCAAATGGCTTTCTGCAAGTGTCACTTTGAATGATTTACCTTAGCTGCATAATGCTGCTATTATCTCGTCCTCTCCTCTTTTTTCCTCTTTCCTTTCTCCCTCGCTCTGTCTTCCTTACTCGCTCCCCCTTGTGAGCAGTCATCTGTCACTCCTCTGATAGAGGGATGAGAGAGAGAGTGAGAGGCGCCATTTTAATCTCGCAGACGGAAATTAAAGAGCACATAACAAGAATGTCCTCCTCTTGCTCCTCCTTTCTGCACCCAATTCTCAGTCACAGTGCATCCCCAGAGTCAGCCATTAGGAATCTTTGGGTTTGCTTGTTTATCTGCTAGATGTATTGACATGTTCCACTGTTCTTCAATTGATTTGAAATTACGAAAAGGGTGAATTTAAATCAAATTCATTATGGCAACAAATGAATGATTTTGTGTTTTTCTTAATGCAAACTAAGAAGAGAGGAAGAAAGCATTTGTAGATGTGAGTGGCTGTCAAGAGTTTATAGGCCTTGTGCATACATATGTCTGAGGTGTGAATGAGGGGTGTCCTAGAGGCCAGAACACTAGAAATGAGGGAGTGCGGTATCCCTGGATTTCAGTGTCTGTATTAATAGTCTGAGCATTTTAAAGAATATATACATGTGTGTTTTAGGGTTGAGGTGGAATTTGTTTTTATATTTTATTTCTTTATTTTATTTCTTTATTATTTATTTTTTTGCAATAATTTGTGGTTGGAATGATTAATCAACAAAGTTGGCAACATCTAGGATCAAAACCGCTGTCACATGAACATGAGTGACTTACAGCTTTTAAGAAAACAATGACAAAATAGAATGTACACCGATTTTCTTATGTTCAATAAATAGTTTATTACCCATAATACATGATTATAATAATTAAATGATTCTTCAGCTTTAAGTGTAAATTGTTAACAGTAGACTTTTGTTACTAAGCAACATAACAGCTTTTAAGAACACATCAATGCACTGTTTATTGACTGGTTATGTAAGTGTGAGTGTAATATTTTACAAAAGCTTCAGCCACAGTTCAGCCACACAGCTTTTAGAACTGAAATGATTTGTTTCATAAATATACGTCTGTACCTCTTTTTATGCTGAAAATTATAACAGCTACATTTTGTTTTGTTTGATTACGGGGCGATGGGCTACATCACAGCAAAATATGCAGAATAAGTCTCTTGTACTCATTATGGTTAAATCCTTAACCTGTTGTACTCTGCAGGCTTCACTTTGAGAGATTTTACTTCACAGAAATACATTAAATTTGTGTCTGTACAGGTTCCCAGTGATGAGCAGATTGGCCAGGCTATTGTTTTCCAGTGTGTAATTGAGATGTCCTTTTTTGCTGAGCCTCTGTAGTGACATGGGGCTCTCTGGGACATAGAGCGAGAGAGTGAGAGCGAGAGAGAGAGAGCTTTATGTGTGCCTGGGACCTGCTGACTGGAGTCAACCTCAATAAGCGCTATGGTCTCCAATAACACCCCTCCCACCACCCCCGACCACTATGCACGCACATACACACACACACACACACACACTCACACTCCGCTCCGTCCCTCCGTGAGCCTGTGGCGGTGAAGTTAATTGGCAGCATCTGCTGTCTGGGAGGCAAAGCACACACTCACCTCTGTTGGGCACCTGGAGACACCAGTCTGGCTACGGGCACCAAATGAGCAGAGAGTGCGAGAGAGAGAATGTGTGTGTGTATATGTGTGTGTGTGTGTGTGTGTGTGTGTGTGTGTGTGTGTGTGTGTGTATTTGTGGTGGTAGCATGTGTGGGGGATGGGGGTTAAACCTGCAGCTGGCACTGATGCCAGAGGGGATTTGGTCAGACAGGTTGGCGGCCTGCGCCAGGCAGGGATGCCCTCAGGGGACAGATGGTTTACAGAACCGAACTGGATGAGAGAGAGAGAGAGAGAGAGAGAGAGAGAGAGAGCAAAAGAGTCCTACCACACCCCTACCAGATGAGCAAATAACATGCCTTAAGGCCAGAAAATAAGTGTCCAAAATATGTTTTGACACACAAACACCTATAGTTGTGTGATTTCATATTAAAACTAGTAATGACACAATACTGAAACTATAATCATCATTGAATACAGTGGCCTGTCTAAAATGTTTTTATGAGGTATTTTAAATCAAAGCAATTTACTTGAGATAGCCGTCTAATTTAATTTAATTTACTAAACCTTAGGTACAATGCTCAAAATACTCCAATACATACACAGTACAAAAAAAATCATTAATGGACAAATGCATGGCAAAATCTTTTAGAGTATTGTAAAATAAAGCATTTGTATCTCGTAATACTTATGCTTAGCTAACCAAGTGTTCTTCTGTTAATATTCTATTATCAAAAGCCATGTGGGAAGTTCTGAATTGTGACCAGTTTCGGGTTTGAATTGTAGCAACATTGAGCAGTGGTAGACTTTACAACTCTCTCTCTCTCTCTTTCTCTCTCTCTCTCCCCCCTCCCTCTCTCTTCTCTCTGTCTCTCTTTCTCTCTCTTTCTCTCCCTCTTTCTCTTTCACTCTGTGACTCAGCTGCCCTCTGACTTCCATGATGCATTGGGCCTCTGCTGTTGCCATTCACTGACATCACTTCCTTAGAGACTGTATTTAGAGTGTGGCATGATCCTGAGTGAGTCACCCTGAGATGGGTCAGAAAAAAACATGGCTGACATCATCACTTCTGCTCCTCCATTACATCCACCAGCCAAATGAACGTTGCCATTCCTTCACGATGTTTAGTCCCGTGAGACGTTAAACCTTAATATTCACCACAAATCTGGTTATTATTCCTTTTAAATGACTATATTATATATAATTAGTTTGGAAGGATTTTAATTATAAAAAATAATTATATATAAGCCTGGAGTGTGATTTGAGTACTTTAGTTACTGTCCTTTTAAGGCTCATATACAGCTTGTTATTGAACTATGTTCTGATTGGCTGATATGTACTTGTTCAAAATTAATGTTTTAGTTCATTTATACTTGATTAATTCAAAACAGACTTTTTTGCAGCTTAGTTTCCATAGGTGAGCTGAGGGGTTAAGGCTTTGTTCTGAATGTTCTGAAACTTACAGTGTATGCAAGTTACATCAAAATCTAATCATGTCTAGAAAGTGAGGAAAGTTCTGTCTTGACTTTAATGCCCTCTTTAACAAAACGTCAGGGTTCATTTTTTTCCTAAAATACCTTAAATTGCATTTTTTCCCAGTTCATTCAGCCCACTGTCGGCTGCATCCTCCAACCAAAAATCAACAGCAAATATGAAGCTTTTTCCTGTTTGTCAGTCTGCTGCTGTATATCACTGTTTGTTATTATTTGATATTCACTTCTTGTTTGATGTCTGCTGCTGATGCCTTATTTGAAGTTTGTAGACAGCTGCAGATCCAATGTATCTTCTGAAATCAAGTGGGTTTCGGATGTTATTTAATAGGGGGTTTTGGATGTTCTTTGCCTCAATAACAGCATCTACTCTTCTGGGAAGGCTTTACACTCAACTTTGGAATGTTTCTGTGCGGATTTGATTGCATTCAGCTTCAAGACCTTTAGTCCAGCTCATCCCAAAGGTATTGGATGGAGCTCCATCACTACAGAGAATACAGTTCCACTGCCCCACAGACAAGAGCAGGGGCACTTTATGCTGCTGTAGCCGATGCTTGGCATGGTGTCTAATGTGTGGATGCTTCAGAGCACCTCACTGTATTGGTAGTGCCGTTTTATGGACATCTTATAAGGTAACTTAAAAAAGCTGAAAGGTATTTATTGTTATGATTTTTAGTCAATTTGTATTGGTCCGTTCATAATACAATGTTAATGATGTGCACAGGGCAGCTAATTATTTCAAATGGTGTGGAAAAATTAAAGCTGGGTTTTGACATGGTAGTGATGCTATATGTATATGTCTTTGGTTGTGGTGGGTGGGGTTGTAATCGATTGTGATGGGGCTCTGTGTGTGTGTGTTTATCTGTGTATGTGTGTAAGGGAGAGTGCGGTATTGTTAGGCAGTCTGGCGCCAACCTGTCTCCTTGGGTCCATTCCACCCACTCTGCTGATGCAGTCAGCCAACACATCTCTATCCTCCAGAGATAGGAGGGGGTGGGGGTGGCTAGAAGAAGGAGGAAGAGCAGCTACACCTGCTGTGGAGCATCTTCTCATCTTTTTTTTTTCCCGCAGCGTTCAGTGTTTTTCTTCACTTACACAAACATCTTGTTTTCTGTTATTATCACATTTTCTTCACGGGAAATCATACCCTGCTAATTCCTCTACTGTATAACTGGAGTTTAGATGTGTTATTGCTGCATTCCCCTAAATCACATCACATACTGTTCACATCATCATACCACACTTTTTGGCACCTACAGAGTGAAGATTATTTATTTATTGACTATTGACATTTTATTGTATTTTGATATTGTTTTCTATTAAAGCAGTAAACAATGAAAGGCTGTACATTACAATGATATATTTAATGTTAAGTGTGTTGTTACACACAAGACAGAGTAGAGAAAACTGCCCTTATGGTGATAAAATCACCCACACACAAGGCCAAGTTACTTATTGCTATTTTTTCAATTATAGTACGGCATAAAAAATTATAAAATACACGAACATGTAGTGCATTAATAATACTTGCTATTATTATTATTATTATTATTATTATTATTATTATTATTATTATTATTTATTATGCAAAGTTGTCCATCATTGCACTGCATAATATATCCAACAAATATCTATTTGGTGTGTGTGGACAAATGTAATATTCGGAAGTTACACAGTATTCTATAGTGGGAGTAGGGAGCTTTGATATTCTATTCAGTAAAATTGAATTCATTCAGTTCCACACCTCTGCACAAACTGTTACAAACTGTTAAAGGCACTAGATGTCGGCTTCTACACTGCTCTAGTGGCACCTTGGTGAATTGCATATGACCTCTGGCTTGCGCACACACATACACACACACACACCACCTCACCAGTAAGTTCACTTTGACATCACTCTGTCTTTCTGTTAGTAGTTTTCTCTTCTCTCTAGTTCACACCTGCCCCTGTGCCACCCACCCCCACCCCCTGTGCGTGTGTGCGTGCCCCGTGAGGGGCATGGCGCCATGCCGGCTGGTACAGGGGGCTCATCTGCTCCAGAATAATTACCCACTTTCCCCCTTGCACAGTGGGGCTTTTGCTTACCATAGCGGGGTCACACACAAACACACACACACTCATACTCACCATAATAGTGCTGCTCACAACCACCAGGTCCCTGTCTGGACAAGGTGGGGCGACTTGCTGGAGCCTCAGTCCTAATATCACACACACACACACACACACACAGATGAACTCCATGCATCATACACACACACACACACACACACCATTACGCTACTTATACAGATGGTCTGTGCCACCTGAGACACATGGGTGTTGTAGAGCATTTTCTGACGTAAGTGTGTGTTTGTGTGTATGTGAGGTGAAGTGGACTGCACTGAGACAAAGCCTGGGTGGGGCTGTTGTTAGGACGCTATATGGAAGACTAGACATGCTTCAGAAAAGGGTGGGTCATTTCTCTGTTCTTTAAACACAAGGGCTCTAGCCATCTGCTGGTCAGAAAGTGAAGACAAATGTGCACAGACAGCACACACACACATACACACACACACACACACACACATATGCACACTTACACTCACATGCACATACTCACAAGACGTACAAACACATACATTCACTGACAGTGCTCATTCCACTGTTTTTCAGAGCGATGTGTGCAGTACTCTTTTGATTAGAGTGAAGTGACGGATGAATAGAGCTGTGCAGTGATAAAAATCAGCAGTTTGCAGCACATCCTGCCAGCAGCACTTTTCTGAGATGGGGTGTGTGTGTGTGTGTGCCTGCCTGCCCGCCCGCCCGCCCGCCCGCCCGTCCGTTGTCCTGAATATGTGTATATTTTAGTCGGGACTATTAATGTTAGTCCTTCTGATTGGGCCATAAATGTCAAAGCTCGATAAAAGCTAACCTCTATGATAATGCTAATTTTACCATTTAGCTATTTAATGTTACATTTTGCCCCTATAAGATTCATAGCAGTAAATTATATATTTTTTTGCCATTCTTCATTAAACATGGATGTTATATACTTAATCCAGTATATTTTATTTGAAGCTTGTAACAGACATGAACATATGTTTGAACATGTATGTAGCAGTTTAACGGTGACTCAGTGAAAAGCTATGGCACAGAGCACACACACCACTGAAAACCTGGTCAGACTATGGCATGTATTCAAATGTGTACCACCCACTGGAAATCAAATCTCAGATTGTTGTTGGTAGGCTGTGTCCACTTAGATAGCATGGAGGAGAATAACATTCCTTTTGATAAATTACTGTATTTGTGCAGTTCAAATTCAACAATTCTGAGTGATGATTTCACTGAATAAAAATTATGGCTGTATTTTTTACATTTATTTTGAAAAATCATTACACTAGAAGGGTTCCTCATTGTATATTTATGAATGGTTTTGTGTGCCTTAACTCTTCTGTGTGTTTGTACATATGCATGATTCTGTTCTGGTGTACACCTTTATCTATATGCATCTGTGCATGACATGTGTCATATGTGTAAATGTGTGTGTATGTGTCTCTACCAATCTGTGTGTGTAATAGTATTTATAGACAATTACTAAGGCTTCGGGCCCTCATAGCTGACCCCTGATGAGTGTCCCTGCTGTTGACCCTCTCTGTACTCTACAGGCTCCCTCTCTCCATAACATACCCCACACCCACATCAATCCCCCCACCACATGCTTCACACAGCCTGGAGACAACCTCCAACCTTACACTATTGCAGCCACTCGCATTTAGACAGACAGATACCCACACACACACACTCACACTCACTCCCCCACTGGTTGTCTCACTTCAGCAACTGTCACTGAATTCTTACACTAGACACTGTGTACATCACTACATAGTGCCTGGAATTGTTGAATAAATGTAAGATGTTTTCACTTGCCAACATATCATTTTTTCAGTGCAGATGCAGTTCACTTTTGCCAGACATGGCAAATTACAGTTTGGTACATTACATCTGTTTCTGAACGGACTCCACATAAATAACTGGCAATTTAAAAATAAAAAATAAGGTTGAGGGAAAATCATATTAAGCTTCTACAGCAGCTAGCAGTGTGCAGCGCTAGTACATCATCTTACTGTTAAGAGTACACTACATGCATTTTTCAGAGTGAACACAATTCACAGCAAATCATTTTAGGAATACTTCAAATGCATTGTTCAACCTGACGTCTATTTACCGTATCTGTAACGTGCAGATGTTTAACACTGGCACTTCCAATACTTTATCCTGTACCCAGTAAAAGATTGTGTTTAATTGTGTTCAATTATACCCCCTTTCCACCGATGGAAACTAGGTGCTAGTTATGGGCTTGTGCTAGTGCCTATTCACAATGGGTCCTTCAAAAAGCTGGTTTAATTTTCCACAGACCAGGGACCCACCATCGAGAAATCTCATCACATCACTGTATACATCTCCACTTTCCTAGCAATGCTAACGGCAAGCGCCACAGTAATAACTATATATGCTTCTTTGATTTCATTTCTATACTCAAGCTGTTGTTCAGCTTTATTGGACCAGATGCTACGCTTTTAATAAATGGCAGACTCAATGTTTTAGTTGGTCTTGTTGATCGTGTTATTCCCGTCACCAGTCCAGCATAATGTTAGTTCCACTCTGCAACCAATTTTTTTTTATCTGTGAGTTAGTTCTTTGGTTGTCAAAAAGTGCAGAACCATTTAGAGAACCATTGTGCTCTGTGCAGACTGGTGTAATGTGTGCATTTTGTAGTAAGTACATAATTTCTCACAAAGCAGTGTGAGAGCATGTATCGTGTTGTGTCTGTTTCATGTTAAAGCTGATTTGCTATAGCACTATACATTCCCTACCTGCTCTGCAGGCTCTCTGGCCTGGTTGATTTTAGTGATGCTGAGTTACCCTGTGTGGGCTCCCTTGCAGCTGTTTAAGTGGTATTACCCTTAAATCTTTCTTTGCTTTCAGAATGGTGGGAAGCTGTTAATCTCAGCTGTAATCTAAACACACACATGCACACATGGGAATATCAAGCATGCTCTTCTTTAGGCTCTCTTTTACGATCGACAAATGTGCAGTGTTGCATTTGAAGTGTCCCGACTGATGATATGGTGTTATAGTGTTATCCACCCAATGTTGCCTGGAGGGGGTTGGCTGCTGTTCGCTTCTGCATGCAGGAAGGCACACAGAAGGGAGTCGTTAAGAGTGTTCGACTTGAATACATCAAGTCTCAGCCAGGCTATTTCTCTCTCCCTGTCTCTTTCACCCACTCTCTTTCTCTCTCGCTGTCTCTCTGTCTCTCTGTCTCTCTCTCTCTGTCTCTCTCTCTCTCTCTCTCTCTCTCTGAGTTTATGATCTCTGCTCTAATGAGAGGCTGATTTAGGTGCCGAGAGGGCCATTTGACGACATGCCCGGCCTCTTAGTGCTAATACTGAACATGTCCCAGTGCGCTTATGAAAAGGATTGCAGCCCAGACTTTCCCTAGTGTGTGTGTGAGTGTCTATGTATGTGTGTGTGCGTGCATTGATGAACTAACTACACACATCCACAGTGCCCAGCTGCAGCATGAGAACAGTTACATTTATAGTTATTCAAATTAAAACACAGGCTTTCTGCTTAAGGTGATGTATGAAATCTGCATGCAGCATTGCTTTTGATGAAGTGCAGATATCTCACTATGGCAATAACCTGCATGAATTCTGGCAATTAAATTATTCAGTTATAGCCAGGATCACAACTGTTGCAGGAACACATATTGCGATTATAAAATTTCAGGTGATGATTGTCACATATACACTGCCAGTGACCAAAATCTTGTGTAATATGTCTATTTTGGTTCCTGCAGTGGCACCCAAAACACGAACTCAGTTGGAGGCAATGCTGTATTGTGTGATCATTTAAAGGGGCCAAATTGGCAGATTAGTTTTACTTAGCAGCCAATGTTAAGTAAGTGGAAAAATAAAAGCAACAAACAAATAACTATGACTGAATTTCTTTGCTGACTTTAATAATGTCTTTCTAGAATCCTGAAAATAGTAATCAGTAGTATCAATACAGTGTTTTGGTTTACGTTCTAAAACATTTCTGTCTCTGTAAATCCAATGGTTTTAACTTTACTAAACTGGAGTTGAGGCAGAATGTGACAGAATAATAAAATACTTTAAGAACCTTCCTAATTGCTCAGCTGATGCCATGTGCATTCATGTACAGCTCATGTTTCTGCATAACATCTCTAATAAACAAACTGAGAAACAAAAGAAACACTTCTGTTTACTTATGAATTCAAGTTGACGCAGCAAAAAGAGGGAAGAACGAGAGAGATGGACATCCCATCCCTTTCAATGTGGATTGTCTGCGATGCCGGAAGATGAGAGAAGCTAAACAGTAGTTATAGGCAGGCATTGTGATGTGTGAAAAGGCCTCTTTCTCTTTGTCTGAAGTTGTTTTTTTCACAGGATCTCCTAACATTTTCTCTAGCATTTCCAAATATTGCCAAACTGCTTATTTAGTCTATGTAGTAAACACCTTCTTTCTATCTCTCTCTCTATCCCACCCCACCCACTGGGAAGTGCAGTCCCCTGCTGTTGCTCCCCAGCTGCCTGTGCAGTTTCCTTCTCTTCTCTCAGATCACACACACACACACACACACACACACACACACACACACACATATTTGTCAATAATAACCTATATGGGACAACGCAC
>JBBPDC010000017.1:10641197-10657383 GCA_037974485.1 Hemigrammopetersius urotaenia
GGAGGAGGTCCAGAGCTCTCTGTGGTCTGGGCGGATCGATGGATCCCCGATCACGGAGACGGAGTGTCTCGTGGACTTCCACGTCTCGGACTTGGAGGCGTGGGGGTCCACACGGGGTCCGTCGTCTGCCTGGTCCTGCGCTGGGCAGAGAAGCCGAGGCCGCCTCCGACTCGCCCCCAACCAGCCTCCCGGGGCTCCTCCGAGGAAGGTCCAGAGTGCCTCATGCCCTGCCAACGAAGGCAGGGCCACGACAACCACGGCCACCCAACATCATGGCGTGGTTGTCCAGTTCTGTCGAGCTGGAGCTGCCACCGCTCGTGGTCGACGCGGAGCTGCCGACGCGCACAGTCAGTGCGGAGCTGCCTGTGCACGAGGCCGGCACAGAGCGACACGGAGGTGCCTGGGTGGAGACAGACCAGGCGCTCTCACTTCACCAGCAACTGGGGGCGCATCAACAGCAGCTGGAGCACCTCACGCGAACCATCCTGGAGATCCTGGGACACCTCCAGGGCCCGACTGCTCCAGCTGACCAACCTCTCACACCAGTCCTCAAAAGTAAGGCCCCAGCTGTTAGCCTGAGCCTTGCTGTTAGCCTGAGCCCTGCTGTTAGCCTGAGACCTGCTGTTAGCCTGAGCCCTGCTGTTAGCCCTGTCCTTGTTAGCTCAGTTCCTGTTAGCTTAGCTCCTGTTAGCTTAGCTCCTCTTAGCCTAGCTCCTGTTAGCTCAGCTCCTGTTAGCTCAGCTCCTGTTAGCTCAGCTCCTGTTAGCTCAGCTCCTGTTAGCTCAGCTCCTGTTAGCCTTGCTCCTGTTAGCGTGGCTCCTGTTAGCATAGCGCCTGTTATCGTAGCGCCTGTTAGGCCCGCTCCTGTAAGACTTTGGGACAGAGGGCACCCTGCCGGCCGAAGGCCTGCCAGGTGGTTGTAGTACCACCACAGACATTGTGAGGTCTCACGGTGAGGGACCAGGGCCGCGGGACAAAGACACCATGGTCCACAGCCGCGTCGCCCGGGCTGACGGGGAGTCGGCCCGGCCACAAGGACAGTGGAGGAACGACGTGGGTGTGGAACGGGGACAACGCTCCACCCGCCCGCCCGCCCTTTTGGTGTTGTTTTTTTGTTGGGGTGGTCCGGTTTTGGCCCATTTTTGGGACTTTGCCGCCCTGGAGTGGTTGCTTTGAGGGGGGGTACTGTCACGGTTCGGTTGGCGGCCGTTAGGGGCTGCTGCTTTTCAGTTTTCGGTTCTGTATTCTGGGGGGCTTTAATTTTGATATGTTGTCTGGGTTTTGCTTGTCATGTGCCTTATGTTTGTCAGCTGTTTTCTGTTTGTGTTCATTAGGTCTCAGCTGTCTTGTGTTTTCCCTGATTCTGTTATGTATTTAAGCCTGTTATGTATCTAAGTCGTTCCTCGTGTGTCCATCGCCTCATTTACCCTGTCTGTTATCTGGTTTCTAATTCTTGTTCCTGGCGGCCCTCGTGCCCTTTTCAGTTGTTCCTTTGTTTTTCGTTTTTGTAAATAAACCACATCAGTATGGATCCCTGGATTCCTGTCTGCTCCATGCTCCGAGGCAGCTCCGGGTTGGGGGTTTGCCCCCCCCCCTCCCGTGACATAATACTAGTTTAAGAAACCATGTAAATATGAGATACTGGTACTGTATTGTGAGGGAAGTGGAAGATTTCACAGTTGCTAGGCAGAACATTTCTGCCTGGGACTGCAGATGGTAAAACAAGAAAAATGCATTATATTAATCAGTAACAGTAAAAAACAAATAGCCCCATTATTAGTTTATTGACATTGACATATTATTTAAGCTTTACCATAACTAATTAAGTTATATTTTTGGTTTAAAAAAAACAAATATTTTGCATATACGGTAACACTATTATGCTATAAAAGTCTGCAAATGCCTGGCACTTATTTATGGTAGCCCACTGCAAGCATTCAAAATACAATGTTTAACAAAACAAAATATTGGTAAATAAAAAATATATCAGTGACTGATTTAAAAACTCATTGACCACCAGGAAAGGATGAGGTCATGTCAAAATGTCATCCTGGAGTGGAGGGGTTTTCTAACCATTGATAGCTTTTACTGATTTATTGAGACTGAGAGCAGGTGTGTCCATCATAACATGTCATAACATGACACCTCATGACAGGTGTCATTGTAATGACCATTTCGTCGAGGCTCGTTGCGACCGTAGGACCGTGGCTAATTCACCGTGAATAAGAGTTAATTCGCTGCGTTCATCTGCTTGTTTTTTACGTCCTTTGACAAAGTGCCAAGCTGCAGTCAGCTTCGCCTCGGTCCCTCCTCGACAATAGTACAGGCACGCATGCAAGGACTCTCTTCTGAGCATCATAATAAAAGCTAAGTGCATTAAGCCTGTCCCCATATAACTGGATTAGGTTAAAATAAATTACGCGTGTCAGGATCACGGACAAGCCTGCATTTTTTAACCTCAGACCTGTCGCCCATAATAAAGTTTACGCCAGTCCAGAGAGCTGACTTTAAATAATAGGGATTAGCCAGTGAGTGATGGCAACATCCCATCGCCGGCCGTGTCCCACTGGTTCCCATGGTAACTCCGTCAGGACCTGGAGGTTTAAGCCTTTCTGTCACTTATTATTGAGATTATGAATTGCCGACATTAAACTTTTGTTCCCGTAAAGACCCATTTAAAAGTTTTTTTTAGTCCCCCCTCCCCACCACCCTTGTTTTCACCACGGAGAGAGCAGAAAGAGAGAAATGTAACACCCCAGCCTGTGCACAAAAGTGCTCTGTCATAGGGATACGATAGCTATTCAGCCACTTCCCTCTCAGATGTTCAATGTCTTCTCCCCATTGATTTGTTGGAGGTGAGGAGGCTCTCTATGTCTGTGTGTATGTGTGTGTGTGTGTGTGTGTGTGTGTGTGTGTGTGTGTGTGTGTGTTTGTACAGGGCTTTGGAGAGTATTGGAGAGGCCACTTGAAAAGGCAATAACCTTTGCTAAGGGCACGAGTGTCACATCTAGCCTCCCATAGCTGCTCCATTGTGAGGCCGTCAACCTGCCACCTTGTGATTTGAAACCTTCCCCTCGCCGACACAAAGGACACCCCTCCTGCTATCCATCCACCTTGCCTCCCCTTTCAACCACCATCTCTCGCTTTTCACCAGCCTCTCCTTCCTTTTGAGCTGCAGGATCAATAGCCCGTTTTGTCTCTTTCAGTGCTCGCCGCTAGAGCTGTTTTTAAATGAGATTCAATGCAACTATATATGACTGTCCTCTACATCTCCCATTCATACACATACAAAAAAAAAAATCTCAGTTTTAGCGACGAACTACTAACACCATCTCATTCTGCACTCAGATCTGACAGTGGATTCTGAAGTGTCAGTTCAATTTGAAATGAATTCTGGAGCTCTATTTTGGCGCAGGCTGCACTGGAAGCCTCTCTGCGCCGTGTTCTGAAGCATGCCTTTGAAAAGCAGCGCGTGTTTCTCCATACAGACTGGCAGCTGTTAGCAGAAAAGATGCGTAATCTGCACTAAGCTGCTGCTTTTTCTCTCAGGACTCAATCCTAGGCATTTGTCTAATTTGGGCAGGTTTTTGCTTCTTTGAGTTTGAGTTTGAGTTTTCAAGTTTGGTTAGCTCCTTAAAGTACAAATTACGTTCCAAGAGCACCTGCGTATAGTGAAAATCCGCGTTGTTTGGTTCAGCTAAAAAAAAAATGCCTACTTTATAGTGTAAACCCTAAACATGCCCCCAACTATTCTCCCAGAACACTTTGATTTAATGTTAAAATCAGTTAAAGGCATTACCCTTAAAGAATATGTAAAAGCAAACCTAAAAATATTGGAACACTCGGGCTAAAAATACAAACTGAGGACTCATTAGAAAGGTCTCAGGTCTCCTGGAGATCTGTCGAACTGTGGAGTCTGAAGTGTCTGAGTGCTTGCACCGGATCGCGGAGGCTCAACCCTGGTATGGAATTGGAAAAAATTGCTTCCAGGTTGGGCAAAACAAGCCATCCACAATGAGTAAATGTTGCCATATATCTTTTATTTTGAGTATACAGTATACACACACTGTGTTCAAGTAATGTCTCAGATGCTTGTGGCAGACCATTACAAACATTTTCTAGAAAGCTAGAAAACAGTTCCATATTTTTTGTGGTGGGTCTAGTGAAGCAACATTTCACTAGACCCACTACTGTTTGGATGGGTAGTACTACCTCTGGTCATATCTACAGAATTAATATACAGAGCCTGAAAATATGACATCATAGTCACGTGTGATGTCCTTGAGATCTGGGGGATGGGATGGGTGGTCCGTGAATCTTAAGCATAGTTAGAAAACAGTCACTGAGTTTGTTATAGGTTAATTAGTTAGCTGTGAATGTCGTCTCTTTGAAAAGTCTACCCATAGTCTACAGAAGACCATTTTTTCCAAAGATCCATTCGTCTTGTAAGATTTGCTGTAGTGGTTAGCAGAGGTGAAGGTTCTGCTGCAGCTGAGAGAATGGAGTTCTGTTCCAGTGTAGTCGCTGATTAAATCTCCTTGTGCATGTGGAATCAAAGTGCCACCATCACAATGCTTAATATTCTAATGAAGGGTGTAAGCACCTGGCAAACGTAACTAGATAGTTAGATGGATAACAAAGGAACCATTAGAGAAGTGACAAAGCAGGCAGACAGGCAGCAGAGGAAGGAGAGGGATTAGGCTGTCTCGGCCACAAATCAAGATTAGATGGCCTGCAGTTATAATTAAAAACCCCATTCTCTACCTAACAGGCGTTTTGATCGCAGCGAGTGAAGGAGAGAGGAAAGTTTGATGTTCCGCAGGCTGACAGAATCTCTTTTTGCTTTTCTCTCTTTGTCTGTCTCTCCGTCTGTCTCTGTCTCTCTTTCTCTCTCTCTGTGGATTGATCTTAATCAGTGTTATCTGGAACGGCTGATAGCACTTCCCTGCCCTTCTCCCGCCTCAAAGTCAAAATGTTGTGTAATTCAATTTACTAGAAAAACAGGCTCACACACACACACACACACACACACACACACAAACACACACACACACACACATACATACACACAGAAAATAAGAAAAAAGACAGAGAGAGAAAAAAAGAAAATTGAAAGAAAGATTAAGGTTTTTTCCCCAAGTCCTTTTTGGCCAGTAGACAACTTGAGGCAGTCTCATCTTTATCACTGCCTCATTGGTGTACTGGGGGTGTGGGGGTGTGTGTTTGTGTGTGTGTGTGTGTGTGTGTGTGTGTGTGTGTGAGAGAGAGAGAGAGAGAGAGAGAGAGAGAGAGAGAGAGAGAGCATGTCAGTATCATTTTCTGGGTGTAAACTCATTAATTTAACCTCTGTGCATCCTCTGGTCTTATATACACCACAGCCTGTTTAACCCTTCCCACTGAAGTTATAAGGAGTGTTGACTGTGTTCACTTAAGGAACAACAGTGGACAGCCATTTAGAACAGAAATAATTTACTTGCACTTTAATGCCACAACATTAAAACCTACTAATATTGCAGGTCCCCCTCATGCCACAAAAACAGCTCTGACCCATCGATGCACAGATTCCCCAAGACCACTGAAAGTGGGCTGTGGTATCATTTACATACTGTAAGTTGTGAAGTGGGGTCTCCTTGGATGAGACTTGTTTGTCCAGCCCATCCCACAGATGCTGGATTGGGTTGAGATGTGCTGAATTTGTAGGTCATGTCAACACAGAAAATGTGATTGAAGAAAAGAAAATGTGATGCATCAGATCAAACCACCTTCTTTTATTATTCCTTGTACTAGCTTTTTGAGCACATTATATGTTCTCCCAAGCAGTGGACAGGGTCAGCCCCGTACGCAGCTGTGATGCACTTCGTTTTGTGACATCTTTCTGTCATAGCCAGCAATACCTTTTCAGCAGTTTGTACTACAGTACTTCATCTGTGGCATGGGACCAGACAGGCTAGCCTACACTCCTCATCCGCATCAGTGAGCCCTGGGTTCCCATGAGCCTGTTGGTTCACCAGTCATCCTTTCTTGGACCACTTTTGGTAGGTACTAACCTGTGCCGCCATAGAAAACCTGTCTGTTCGACAATTTATTATTTTGATTTATTCATACATGGACAAATTAATGAAAGCATGTTTAATTTTGTCATTTGCTTTTCCCATCACATGATGCTACCAGCACTAAGGGTGTGAAGGTTAGTGTTAGAATCTCAAGTATAATGGTTATAACGGTTATAAGAGTGATTGGTATATGGTCGTATGAAATTATGACGGACTTCAAATGGAAATACACTACCGGTCAAAGTTTTAGAACACCCCAATGTTTCAAGCTTTATTTAATCGAAATTCAAACAGTTCAAGTCCAATGAATAGCATGAAATGGTACAAAGGACAGTGCTGAACTGCGAGAGGTTTAAAACTTGTAAGGATACCCAGAAGCGGGAAATAATTCTGTAGCTCCATGCAGTTCCTCTGGTATGTGCCTAGTTGGTGGGGTTCATCCTACAGCAAGATAGTGACCCGAAACCTACCAGACCTACCTTTTCTAAGGTGGCCAGACCTACCTTGGAAAAAAGAACAAGATGGAAAGCTGGTATCTAGACTGGTATTGAGACAATGAACCGCTTGAATTTCAATACAAAAAAACAGTAGTGTATGTGAAATAGTATATATGAAGTAGTATATCTTATATAGAAAGAAAAATATAAGATACGATACCTTAAAAGCTTCTGGAGAGGAGATGACTTGACATTGAGGTGAGTGTGTGTTAGATTTGTGCCATGAAGATATTATTAAAAAGTCTGTTAATGGAACAGGGAAACGTGTGAATAACCCTCGTTTCCACAGCAGCGACCCCCTCTTGTCTGCGGCGCCGGCCAATTAGAGTTCCTAATTATTGTTCGTGAGAAAACCTTACTTGTTTTGATGAGCCACTGTTTACCTTGTTGCTTTCAAAACTTTTGCTTTCTTTTCTCCTCTTAATAGTGCAGAGTTTCTTCTTCTTTCTTTCCCACCTCATTAAACCCAAACAGCTACCTGCCCACGGAAAACCATGTGGCGGCCTGTCTTAATGAAAATAGGGCAGAAAGGGAAAAATTGGGTGATTTGGCCTACATGTGTGTGTGTGTGTGTGCACGCGTGTGTGTGTGTGTTTACCGTGTGTGTTTGATGGGCTCCGCACCGCCCCTATATTAAATTGCTGTCTTTCACAGGTAATAGCATAGTGTCGACTTTTGCTCCAGTACCTTGGTAACAACCGCACGTGGAAACTTTGTCACTTCTGCTAGCTTTGTCTCCATAGCAGTGTTAAATGGACTTTTGTTAAACAGTCCACATCCAGTTTAGAAGCATTGCACAGTGTATGGCTGGAGTCTCTGTCAGACCACTTATCGAGCATGGCCAAGCCAAGATCAGCTGAATTGGGCAGTTATTGCTTCCCTTCTTCGTTGCCAAATTGCCTTATTGATGACAGTTACCACTGTTTGATGCTTTTTGTCTAGGTTTCAAGGCACAAAATCCAACAGCACACGTAGATCTAAGCTTTCTTCTGCCTGAAGACACAGTCAAATGGTTATTGATAAGATGAGGCAGTGGCCAACTCAAAACATGGCTCAGAGAGAGTCTGTGTACAACTGCATACATAAAAAGCACACATCCTGAACAACCCCTAACAATGACAAATAACATTTAATCCCAGTTTTAAAGAGCAGTTGTCAGAATTACACTTAACACATTCTTTACTGGGTTTAAAGAGGCATACATTTTAACTCTCTACAGTGTCCTTTAAGAAATAAGCATAGACCTCACTGTTAGTTTTGCCACATTTATTATATGTGGCCAGTTTCCCAGATTTTTTTTCCCCAATTAAAAGTGTGGCATTGCTGTTGGCAGATCACATTTTTGATCCCCGGCAGTCCCACAGCCAGTTGTGGCCTGGTATCCTTGAGCATGCATATTTGTGTGTGCTCTTTCTAGGTGGAATCTTCTCTCCCCTTCACCCATGCCAGCCCACCCAGGTATCCGTTTAGCATTCTTCTTTAAATCTATTGAACTGTCCAAATACAGCAGTTCTGACTGTGTAAGACCTGGGATAAACCAAACTGGTGTTGAAGAACTAGCACCAACTGATTATTGCTTCTTGTCTCCTGTGAAAATTTGTGCTCGGACACACTGCAGAGACTACAGCTGAAGGTCAGTGTGCCCCTGGCTTAATTTGCCTGCTCGCTCTATAGCAGGAGCTGACAGTCTGTCAAGGTGCAGCAAAAATAAGGAATATATTGTTTGAAAGTCATAAACAATCTCCAAATATCCATGTTTAAAGCAAACCATTAGTAGCTTGACACTGGGTGGGCTGAAAATGCTACTATGATGATGTTGTTTTGTTTTTTTGTTAGTGTCGATGAAAGCACATTCCTGTTAATTCGTAACAGTCATTAATATTTCCATTTAAAAACTTGGGCCATTAAAACATGACCATCCCTAATGATCAAATGCTTCTACTTGCATTATTTCAAAAAAGGAGATCCCATTATGTGTGTGCCCTCTTGAGAGTGCTTTTATTGCATAGCTCTCTTTCTTAAACATTTAAGAAAGAGAGATATGCAATAAAAGCACTTGTATGCATTTTACAGATGCTCTTAACCATAGTAACTCTTTAGTAACCCACACAGGGAATTAGACCCCAGTCTACTGGGTTGGGAGGCATTGGTGTGAAACACGACATTACACCCCAAATGCTACATTAATTTAATTCTTACTTTTGTTTCCGTCTACTGTTACAACCAACTACAGATTGCGATTCAACATGCCTATTCAGCCAGTACTGTCTAGAGACAGTGCTGCCCAACACACCATGCTGAACACCAGTGGCAGTCGGCTTCTGATGCTTATCAAAGGCCTGGTGGAGTCCAACAGCCAGCAGTCAGCTTAATGTGTCCTGGCTCTGGGACAGTACTGTAAGAATAGACCACAGTCCATTGAATATCAGGCTTCGTCTGTTTTTTACTAATATTTTTAGCTATTGAAAACACATTTGTCCATATCATTCCAGTAGTTATTGAAATAAATAAAATAGAATTAGGCCAATCAGTTGAAATGGTTTTCAAGCCAAGTATCTGTGTGTTTATTATTGCACTATGATTAGGCTTGTACGATAATAGTGGAATAAAATAAACAATGGACCCCTTTAGTTCTCAGGGGTAATTGCTATAAACACTGCAGTCTGTGTTGTTTCTACTAGTTTCTACTCCAGGGTAGACACTGAGAGTGATTTCTGCATTGTTGTTCCGCACAGTCCTTCTCTTTGTCATTACCCTGCTCTGTCCTTGGCCACAGGTGTTCCTGCTCCTCTGACTGATGGAGTGGAGATCAGCAGCAGTTCCACACTTACCCACAGCTTGCAGCTTGGCTTAGCCAGACTTGGGTATCAAAGGTGTGAAACAAGTTGGATAAAGCCCTCTACTCTCATCACCCAAGCCCCCCTTCTCCCCTTGACTCTGTCTTTGAACTGGACTTCTGAAGGCCCTCAAACGTTTTAATGAAGGGCGTAATAGGCAAAATGGTGAGTGTGTGCCGGGTGGGAGCTAGTGCCGGTTGCTAATTAACTGAGGAGGATCTGTGAAGACAAGTATCAAATTCACGCCAGTGGATGTGGAGTTTAACAGCAGTGCCATCAAGCAGACCATTGAGCTCATTACTGACATTAGCTGCTAACCACAGCATGGTCATTGCACTCTCCGTAAAATAGTGTTATATGGAATGGCCAATTATTAGACCAGTGTAAGGCAGTGTTCTTGACTCTATGTCATATGGGGTTCACCTTGCCATGTGCTTGGCATGCAAGATGTTGCGGTTTAGTGTCAGAGGAGCTTTTGCTGCATTCAGAATTAGCCATACCCACGTGTCAGTCGTATAGATCTTGACTACGTGTTCCTGGCTCAGTAGAGGTTTTTTTTTTTGTTTGTTTCTTGATGACAAAGCTAAAAACAGAATATTTTTTTCAGCCCTTAAACTGCAATAAAAAGGGAATTGATTTATTGATCACTAATTTATGAATATGGTGTTCAATAACCTAGAATCTAGCAATATATTTTGAATGTTTGTAGTAGTTTAACGCATGTATTTGTGATTATAATAGCCATATTATTAACAATATCGTTAAAACCACTTGCATTTTTTGTGTAAAGCCACCCAAAGAGCTCTGACTTTTTGAGGCATAAACTTTAACAGGACCTGAAGTAGCTGACACCAAGAGATTACCAGCTGATCCTTTTAGTTGTGAGGTGGAGCCTCCACTGCCTAGCAGATCTGACAAATGCTTGATTGGTAAGCGACATATATGCACCTGAACATCTGCTGTGGATTTATCAGACCAGGCCATGCCTTCCCATACTCCATGCATAAGCTTACTTGCCCATTATAGGCACTTTTTTTTGGTGGATGGGGTCAGCATGGGTGCTCTGAGCAGTCTTCAGCTATACGGCTCCATATGCAACAAGTTACAATGCTCTGTTTTGACACCTTAGTTTGTACTATTGTAGATCTTCTGTGGAATCAGACCAGATGGACTAGCCTTTGTGCCCCATCATTGAGCTTTGGGCACCCATGATCCTGTTGCTGGTTCACTGGTTCTCATTTTTGGCCCACTGTTGGTAGGCACCGACCACTTCATATAAGGAACACACCACAAGACCTGCTGTTTTTGAGATACTCTGATCCAGTCTCACTTGACCTGCCAGTGGTTATAATTTTATGGTTGAATACCAGTATATATACACTCTGTCTACAAAATTATTTCAAAAATTTTACACATGGTACTAATTGTGAAATTATCATAGAGGACTGTAAGCAGTTCAGACTAGACTTGAGAACCCTGCCCCAGAGCATCACAAGAGATATGCACATGCTCCAACTTAAAGTACAGCATAGAGCACACTACTAGTACCCCCTTAAAAATAGCTTATGCCACACTTTATCATTGAATCATCTTGAATGTATCACATATACTATATAGTGATTAATGTATAAACTTTATATTAGTTTACACATTAATCTGTGCATTCTGCTAGCTGGTGTATTATACATTATGCATTAGCTTTAAAGTAACAGCAGAAGATTTTATTTTTTTCCTCAATAGAATGTCATACACACAGTTTACACAGAGGCAGTTTGTTACAACATTCATGTAACGTTTTTTCAATTTTATGCTAAACTTACAGGCTTAATCATGAATATGATTAGTAGTATTCTTAAAGTGTTAAGTAAAAGTAAATATGATTTAATAAAAAAGAATAATTAAAACTGTATATTTGGCATTAATGAGGTTTGCACCAAAATGTCTAGGGGCATTAACTTGGAGGATCTCCTCCTCTGTTCTCACACTCTGACATCTTCTCTGGAGGTTCTATATAGCCCATAAAATGGCTATAAAACTCCTCTGTTCTGGCTTAAACAATTAATGTCTTATTTCTCCTTGTACATTTTTATTGCCTTGTTGCCCCCCTCTGTTTATCATTCTATCTTTGTGTCTATGCTTCCTGCTGTTTTGCTGTGTTAGTGGCCTAAGCATAGCTGCATTGTGGGTGCAGGTTAGTCTGGGCTGTATCAGTAACGCAAGCCTGTCAGTAATTAGCAGCATAATCACCTCAGTAATTTAAGCACTGCTCACTGTCACGCCCTGTTCTGCTCCTGCAAGCCACTGCAGTGCCACTGCTGCACTCCTCTCCTGTCCTCTCCTCTCTTCTCTTCTCTTCTCTCCCCTCTCGTCTCCTATCTTCTCACCTCCTTCATTTGCATGACTCCTGTCCTCTTCTTCATATTCTGACTTTGTCCCCAATTTTGCACCTGCACTCCCCTTCTTGCTTGTCTTTTGCTCCTTCTCCTGATCAGTTCTGCTCCCCCTCACTTTATGTGTCCCCTGTAGCTCCGGGGGATTCCTCTCGTTAGCAACCGTGCCCTAGTGGAGGACGCTGGTGGGGAGGGAGAGAGCAAATGAGCTGTTTAAGGATTTATGCAGAACGCTGCTCGATTTATGCAAAATGAAGCTGTAGGAAGGATAATCACGCAAGGCGAGGCAATAAAGCCAATGACCCTGACTTCAGCGTGGGGTTATCGGCCACTGTGGAGGAGAACGTGCCTGGGGAAAGCTAATTTCAGCAAGTAGAGGAAGCAGTTCAGTCTTAATGCAGTCTCATTCAGCTTCACGAGCCTATCACCATGTGCTTTATCACCTCGCCTTATACCAGCCTTGTATGCTCCACGCACATTTGCGGCATACAGAGGAGCTTTTCAGCTCCCTTTTTACTGAAAATAATCTATAAAACAAGGGGCAGTTTCTGCTTGTGAAATTAATTTCATTCCATGAATAGAAATGAGTTAAATAATGGATTTGGCTGCACTTGAATTGAACTTGACTGTCAACATACAGGTTAGCATGTAAGCTATAGTAGTGTTCCTTATGTATATTATGTCTAATGTGTATAATATGTATGTATACAGGGCTCCAGACAAAATAAAAAACTAGGATCTACTGGCTCCTAAAGTCAAAATATTTTGGAGACAAGTAATTTTTTAGGAGCCACAATCTCTTTCATATGGGATATAAAAAAAAATGTCATCACATTTTGTCTCCATTTTTACCCTACCGTTAAAAGGAAAACAAATCATGACACGGACAAATTTGTTGCCAAAGTTAAACAGCTGTGATGTCCAGCCCTGGTCCGCCACGCCCCCTCGTCCTTGTGCAGGGTTATGTTTGGGCGCAGCACCGAGGATGAGGGGGCGTGGCGGATGAGGCCTGGACGATGCAAGATTATCTGCAGTTTTCACGTTAGTGCAGGGGTTTCAGTGTATATATATAAATATATATATATATATATATATATATACACACACACAGTAACCACTCGATATTTCACGAATTCAGTCTAACACTGATTTTTTTTCTGAGAACCGAACTGATAATGGTACAATGAAATCCCCTCAATAACACGGCAACTGCAACTGCCTTTTTTTGTCTTTGTTGTGGCTATATATATATATATGTTACAAATTTAGTCATTTTTTCTTGATGATTTTTATATATATATATATATATATATATATATATATATACATATATATAAATCATCAAGAAAAAAATTCTAAATTTGTAACATAAATGTAAATTCAGCTACATTTCCATATAAAATATAACTGTATAAATATAGAAAGCGTGTCTTCTGATGGTAAAATACCCCTGTACTTAGAGGCGGGGGGTTGAAAGTAGCAAATCCAAGAACATTGTTTATTTCTCCTTGCTGCTGATTTGGACACTCGCTGTACTTAGAGATGGAGGGTTTGAAAGTAGCCAATCCGAGAATGTCATGTAGTGCACATGTTGCAGCATGACTGCTGTGTCTTGCCTTTGTATTTTAGTGTTTTAAACATTTTTTCCCCAATTTTTAACAGTTAGTATTAGTAAGCAGTGCCCTATCTAAACATGTGGGTAAATACAGTTTCTTAGTCTTTGTTTTGGCTTGCTGCACGCTCGCAATGTTAACATAGTTAGCGGAAGCGACACGTTTTTTACGCAATTTCCTCCGGAATCAATAAAGTTTTCTGATTCTGATTATTTGTTTCTCCTTGCTGCTGTCGTTTGAAGCATCTGCGGCAGCTGCCGAACAGAATCTCTCCAGTGGATCGTCTCTCCAGTGGATCATTATGTCCTTCTTAAAGCCCTGTATATTTAAAAGTATATAAACTAAAGAGGCGGATACGGGTTTACCTTTACATTTTCTTTAAGGGTAATGCATTAAACTGAGTTTAAAATTAAATTAAAGTGGTCTGGGAGCATATTTGGGGGCATATTTAGGGTTTACACTATAAAAATAGGCATTTTTTTTACCACATCACAACAGTGATGTTTTTCACTATACATGGGTGCTCTTGAAACATAACCCCTGTATATATACATTTACACATACATATATCAGGGCTCCTGATATATGTATGTGTAAATAGATTTTTTATTTTGCGATTAGTTTACTGTATATACTGAGTGTTGAGTGTTTTTCGACCCCAAAGCATGGAGGAGGGGTGAAGGTTATGACTTCAGAGGTGGCCAGCTACTTTGGCATGAGTGGGGATCGCTCTGTTATACTACGCTTTCTCCTCATTAACTGTGAACACGGGCCAAATTTATCCCACATCATGTGGGACCACCCTTCCGCAATGGGCTGGTGATCGGTCCACAACAATGAAGTACTGAAATAGCACTGCATTGTTTTCCTCTCTGCCACATGGGTGGGGGGCTGTCCGTTCATCACCTTTCACCTCCAGCACAGTGCTTGCCGTTTGTTGTGGGCGCATGTAAGTCCTGGAGAGGGCATCTGCTTTTGGACCCCCACCTGATGCTGCACCGGGAATGAGAAGTCTTGGAAAGAAAGAAACCTCTGGATTTCTGTTACTGTTCTGTAGTGGGAAATGGTTGGTAATGAGAGAAGTGTTGACCTCCTAGATAGTGCTGGAACTCTTCCACCACACACTTAATGACCAAAGCTTCTAGAGCCAAACCTAATTGTAGCTGGCTCACCACCTATAACAGACAGCCATTCCCAGAAATTAACAAAAAGTGACTGATGAAATTTATTTTCTTTTCCTGAATTTTCAACAACCCAGCTGATTGTGACTTGGTCAGCCTCAGCTGCTTGAGGCTGGTGGTAAGACCCACCAGTTGGAGCTCAGTATGGTCTTTTTGAAAGTGGAACAAATGGTCATGCCAGGCAGTGGAATGGATACTCAAATTGTCAAGGTAGGTGGCAGCATATGGGCAGTGAGAATGGAGATTTATGTCCATGAACTGGTGGAAAGTGACTGAAGCTCCGTGGAGCCAAAACAGAGGTACCTGGTAATGCCAGTGTTTTCTAACAGTACTGAAAGCCATTTTCAGCCTGGCATTGGGGGCTTAGTACTATTCATATCACTTTGTGAGATCTAATGTTGAGATATCTAGTTGTTTGTTGAGGTCATGCCAGTGGATGAGAAATTTGCAGTTGGTGCTGAGTATGAGTAGAAAAACCTAGTCAGCCAACTGGAACACCCTGTGCTGAGCTGTAGGGTTCTTTTGGGGGTGTTTTAGCGCCTGCATGGCACACTCCACCAGTTTTTGGGCTCAAGGAAACGGCAGTCGCCCTGGTTTGGTGGGCATGGGCTTGTCCGCTTCTTCCAGTACCATGTGATATGGGCCCTGAGTGTTGTGGTGGCAGTCTGCACTGCTCTCAAAAAGGGGCTCTCCGCTCCCCTCTCCCCTGGTTAAGCATAAGCAGTGGGCATTTCAGCTCTGTGACCATGTCTCGATGGCTTGTAGTGGTCTTCATCCCTATGTGTTTGCTTTCCTCACTGACTTAGGAGCTGGCAAAGGATGACTTGTTTAATGACCTCCTTGGCCGAGAGGTGTTCAAGTTGTAACCATTTCTTGGTGATTCAGAGGAACAAATCAATCTGTGCCCTAGGTTCTTTATGTGATGGGCCATCACTTGCAAGAACTGGGCCTTCTGAATGCTGGGGGTCTGATGCCTGCATTCTCCACATACGTAGCACCACCTATTACTCGGGCTCAGACACATACTCGGAGCAGACGAGGTTGAGGAGAGAAACAGTGTTTTGTTTTGGGGTTTTTTAATGGAAAAAGAGGATCAAAAAGTATTTTTATGGGCCATAAATTGGAGTAGTGGAGTAGCAGGTAAGAGGGGTAGTGAAGGGATGGCCTGGACACCAAGGAAGGAGCAGTGCCATGGAGCCATGACTCCAGTGCAGTGAGGCAGAGGAAGCCATATATATATATATTCTCTTTCTGTGCAGCAGTTTTACAGTCACTCTTTCAGTGATGGAGCTTCTGCTGCTAAAATGTGGTTGATTGATTAACCTTTCAGCTGGTTAGCTAGTGGTTAATCAACAGGAAGGCTAACCAATGGAGAATTTAACCTTACTGTTTCCAACTTAATAATGAATGAATAAAATTCATTATAATGAATAATGAATAAAATAACAATAGACAAAATGTTAACAGGATTCTACTTACCATTAAAATATAGCCCATATGTAAAAACTATACATGAGTATTAGCTGTAAATATATGTATGTGTGTGTGAGAGAGAGAGAGAGAGTGTGTGTGTGTGTGTGTGTGTGTGTGTGTGTGTGTGTGTGTGTGTGTGTGT
>JBBPDC010000017.1:10657483-10672087 GCA_037974485.1 Hemigrammopetersius urotaenia
TGTGTGTGTGTGTGTGTGTGTGTGTGTGTGTGTGTGTGTGTGTGTGTGTGTGGTGTGTGTGTGTGTGTGTGTGTGTGAGAGTGAGAGTTTCTTGCTCTCAACCTGAGGGACATATTGAGAGTTCATGCACACACACTCTGTGGGTTGGCCTGCTGTGATGTGCTCCCTTTTTCCTCCTGTAATATGATTTGTCCTGGCTATTGATACTCCAAAGCCCTTCCCCCATTTCCCCTGTCTTCCTCAAACCCTCCCCTCTTCCCAATTTCCACACTAACACAATTAGCATCTCGTCAATAATGCTCAGCATTTCATTTTGCTGCTTTAATTAACAAATTCAATTTGCTCGAACCGCTGTGAAAACAAATTAAAAGCGTGCAAAATTAAGGCGTGAAGCTCAGAGGATGTGGCTAAGGTGATTACGGATGTGTCAAATTACTGTTTTCTTGTGTGTTTTCTCAGGGTTGGGGAAGATAATAGCAGTTTTAAAGTATATAGGTTGTGGATTGAAGACTTCTATGAGGAGCTTGAACAATAAGGTTCCACCTAAGGTTCCATCTCCCTTTTTCTCACTTTTACACTCTTCAGATTTCCCTTATAGCTTTGTTTCTTACCTAGCCACATTTAATATCACTTCTGGTTGTAGATCTCTCTCTCTCTCTGTCTGAGTAATCATCAAGTTCAAATTTTTGCCTTACCATTTTCCACTCATTGACCTCTGTCATTTAACAAAATGCAGTGTTTTAAATAAAGACATTACTGATGCAAATGAAACTGGTACAAAGTATAGTACTGAAGTACTGAATGACAATGGTAATAGGGTCCATATGGTGAAGTGTATGTTATGCTGGCTTTCAAATTTACTCATCATTAATAGTGATGATAGCATTCATTCTTTTGTTAGCATTTTGCTTTTCATAATAACTGGGTATAATAAATAAAGAAAAATATATAACAAAGAAAACAAGCATCACTTGACACATAGCGAACTCTTTAGAGAAGTGTTTCTTAAACTGTGGGTCAAGTTTAAACTGCTTAAAAAAAGTAATGAAAACGTTTATGTTAGATTCTCTCAGGCTTAGTTCTCACATGTAGACCTGTACAGTTTAAAAGTGTTTAACCTAGCTACTGGATGACCTACTGGGTATTTAGTTAGTGATTAGTAGGTTTACCACATAAAATAAAGTGCTGTACAGTGTAATGAACTGGTAGCTTCTGATTCAGTGTAGTGTCTTACTACTATACATTATTTAGCCTTCACAAAATCCAAACAGCTGAAGATGTCACAGGTCTGGACTAAGATAGTGGGTATAGAAGACGATGACTGTCTCTCTCAGCATTGAATTCTTAGATCTAGCATTAGCTCATCAACTGATTTAATCCTTGTTGACAAAAAGAGCTTTGAGTGACTGAGGCAGGTTGTGTGTGTGTGTGTGTGTTGTCTTTTTTTTTTGTCAGTTAGCTAAAAATGAACATGCAAATGAATACTAGACTGACACACTGCTGTTGTTTTGACTGTCATGTTATTAAGCTGAACGTTTGCAGGCTACAATACAGGAATATTAACACGCTTAGTACCACTTTACTTTCGTTGTTGTTATAATTTTATTAATTTTATTGTTATTTAATTTATTATTGGTTCATTATTATTAATGGATATTCATTAGATCATTAACAAAAATGTTTAAAAAGCAGTTTTAGCAGAATATAAATTAATATGGCTAGATATTTCTGAAAAAATACGAGCTCACATATCAGAATTCTTGAAAGCTTGAAAGTAGATAAACAGAACCCAATTACACAATTGAGAAAATGTTCCAGTATTACATATATTACACAATCTGGTCATACGTGAACACACCACAGCTGGTGAGGCAGCTGGTAGCCTAGTAGTTAGGGCATTCGCCCTGCGACCAGAAAGTCCGGGTTAGATTCCCAAAACCGCTAGGCACCGCTGAGGCACCCTGAGCAAGGTACCGTCCCCACACACTGCTCTCCGGGCGCTGTGTTCCTAGCTGCCCCCTGCTTCACTTGGTGAATGGGTTAAATGCAGAGGTTGAATTTCATACTGTTCACACTGTGTATATATATATACAATCGGATTATTTTCCTCAATAAATAAATGACCAAGTGTAATGTTTTTTTCTCATATTTCTACTTATGCAGAAATCTCCTAAGAAATTCACATTCACAGTTTTTTATCGTTAAAAGTTCAGATCCTACTGGTTACCGTTATCTTACTTTGTGTTCTCCATCAGTCAGCATTATACCTGTCAGCTTAATCACATATTTATATTCATCAGATATAACAGCTCACTGTTGCCTTTTTTATTTATAAGTTCGTCTGGTTTAAAATAAGTTTATTTGTGTCTTCTAAGGTTTTTTAGCAAACAGTAATAAACAGTTTTAATGTAATTGTAAAGTGGTTTCACATGTTTTTAGGTTTATGAATCTAAAAACAGATTATTAAATATGCGTGGATGTGGAGGCAGAGAATGTGTATGTGTGTGTGTGTTTTGGGGGGAGGGGAGAGAGTGAGTGAGTGAGTGAGTGAGATTCAGGATCCAGGTATTAACGTATCAGCCTGGCAGCATCTGTTGCTCTGTCACATATTCTTATCAGTTTCAGCGCATTACGTTTACATAGAACATATAGCCTGTCATTTCCTGCCTTATCTCTCCAAGCAGAGGACCCAAACTTCAACTTTTCAACTTTTCCGTTTTCTCTCCCTCACTGACTTCTGAAACAGTGAGATTTAGCAGCAGAGACAGCAAGCGGGATTGTCATTCACACTGAGATTGGTCAACCTGTTTTACATTGTTCGAAAAATAGTAATAAATAAATGTATAAAGGGACACTGTTATCAAATGTAATGACTGACATGCCTACCGCTTATAATGCACCAGTGTGTAGAACCAGACAGCTTTTCTTTTGCTCAGATATGTGCACTCTCACTGCAGTCTATTGTGGTCTTGTCCTTTCAGTGTCATTAGTGTTGGAGTTGACATTCACCCAGCCAACAGCTTCTGTCACATTCATCAGTTTCTTTATGCTGCAAGTTTTTTTCTCTTTCTCTCTGGAAGCCAGAGGCAAAGATTGATAACTCAGACAAATCCTGTCAGCATAAATCCAAAACATTTTCCGCATTCAGTCACAGTTGTCAGGGATAATGATGTCCTACAATGCATTCTCCTTCTCCGCGGCTTTAAAATGCCATGTAGAGAGAGGGAGGGAGAGGGACTAGCAGTCAGTATGGAGCTCTAACCAGGCCGGCTACTGTACTCCTGTAAAACACACACACACACACACACACACACACTCTGGAGTTAAATGACAATCTTCAATACTGAGATTATATTGCGGCATATTACACTTTGTGTTGACTATTTTGACAAAAAAAATATGTAAATGGAATTCTGTATTTTTTATTGAAATGTCATTCAGAGTCATACAGAGTGGTTTTACTGAACAGAAACTGAATTGTTTACGGTGACTAAAAAAGTTTTCAATAACTTTTCTCAAACTTTCATATAACAGTGGCTGCAGCATCAGACAGCATGTTCATAACCATTTTGTGTTATTACTTTCTGTATAGTAGATTTTGGAGGTTCTAGAAACATTAAATATTTAGGACAGAGGTCCCTAATCTTATCCTCAAAAGGCTAATGTGATGGCAGCTTTTCAGTAAAATCAAGCTGAAGCTCACCTGATTCCACTTGTTTAATCAGTGGGTTGTGAACAGCTGATTAGTCAGATGAGCTCCTGCTTTGTTGGAATGAAAACCATGTTGCTACACAAGCCCTTTGTAGATAAAACTGGTGAACCCAATTTAGGACATCTTGTTCCTGTCACCATCACTGTAATCATTTCTGTCTTGGTAACTATCTTTATAATGGAGCAGTTGGCATCAAAAAAATTTGAAATCATATTTAAATAAATTGACTTCTCCTTTATTGTTCGCTTTAGCCAATCAAATTAAAACTGAAACAGTCTTAATTTATTCTAATAATAAACATACCACCAATTATTTTTGATACTAATTGTAAAATCATCATACCAATTGTTCTTTGAAAATAAGGAAACCTTAAAATTAGCTAAAATATGTGTTTTAATGTTATTTAACAGAATCATTTTATTTAAAGGACCCTTTAAATTGTTTTCTTGTATTTGTTGTTTTCCCCATGGTGCATTATGATTTGTGTCAGTTTATGTATCAAAAATGTATTATATTTTATTTATTTATTTATATATATTTTTAAATTATTATCTATTTATTATTTATTTATAAGTTATTATATTATGATCACGTTCTATTAGATTTAAGCAGGCTGTTTTTTTATACTGTACCTTTAAGAGGTTGTTCTATGTTTGTAAATTATGCCTGTCCCTATTGGCTGCCTTATATTGTGCCTCTTTCAGAAGCAGTCTGAACTAAAACACTCCTTATAACATCATCATGCAGGGTAGGCTGAGAAGAGGGGTATATGTTAGTGACTTTTGGAAGTCACGAAAATTCTAAAATTATGTCAAAGTGGTCTGTTTTTGCAGCTTTATCTACATATACAGTGAGGAACATAAGTATTTGAACACCCTGCAATTTTGCAAGTTGTCGCACTTAGAAATGATGGAGGGGTCTGAAATTCACATTGTAGGTGCATTCCCACTGTGAGAGACAGAATGTAAAAAAAAAATCAAGAAATCACATTGTATGATTTGTAACGAATTTATTTGTATTTCACTGCTGCACATAAGTATTTGAACACCTGAGAAAATCAGTGTTAATATTTGGTACAGAAGCCTTTGTTTGCCGTTACAGAGGTCAAACTTTTCCCGTAGTTCTTGGCCAGGTTTGCACACACTGCAGCAGGGATTTTGGCGACTCCTCCACACAGATGTCCTCTAGATCTGTCAGGTTCCAGGGCTGGTGCTGAGCAACACACAGTTTCAGCTCCTCCAAAGATTTTCAATTGGATTTAGGTCTGGAGACTGCCTAGGCCACTCCAGAACCTTGATATGCTTCTTACGGAGCCACTCCTTGGTTATCCTGGCTGTGTGCTTCGGGTTATTGTCATGGTGGAAGACCCAGCCACGACCCATCTTCAGTGCTGAGGGAAGGAGGTTGTTGCTCAAAATCTCAGAATACATGGCCCCATTCATCCTTTTCTTAATACAGTGCAGTCGTCCTGTCCCCTTCGCAGAAAGGCACCCCCAAAGCATGATGTTTCCACCCCCATGCTTCACAGTAGGGATGGTGTTCTTTGGATGCAACTCTTCATTCTTTTTCCTCCAAACATGGCGAGTGAAGTTTAGACCAAAAAGTTATATTTTGGTCTCATCTGACCACATGACTTTCTCCCATGCCTCCTCTGGATCATCCAGATGGTCATTGGCAAACTTCAGATGGGCCTGGACATATGATGACTTGATTTGGGGAACCTTCCGTGCAATGTGTAATTTGAAACCATAACGGCGACAGTGACCTTTGAAACTGTGGTCCCAGCTCTCTTCATGTCATTGACCAGCTCCTCCTGTGTAGTTCAAGGCTGATTCCTCACCTTCAATCACAGGGTGTTCAAATACTTATGTTCCTCACTGTATGGACGTATGGACTGAACAATTAATTGTGAAACTTGAACAGTGTTTACATACTACATTAAACATTTTAATGTTTAATTACTTTAAACATTTTATTTTAAATGGTATCAGGTTAATGCCAACTCGGTTAACAGTAGATTACGTGACTTTAAGACAAACCATTCATTTGCTGTTCAAATATCTCACTTTGCCTGTCCTCCCAGTTCAGTGTTTTTATCTAATAAAAGGCAGCTAATAAAAGGAGGTCTAAATGCATGTTCTGCGCTCAGTGCCTTTGTTTTTTCAGTGGAGGACAGAATTGATTGTAGAACTTCCAGTGCACTCAAAAAGGCATATTGTTGGCAAGACCCCCACAGCAGCAGAGAGCACAGCCTCCAGTGCCTCGCCATGCTTCTCTCAGTAGGCTGCTGGATGTGTGTGTGTGTGCTGCTGTCAGAGACTCAGACCTTTTTGTGGCATGTGGCCCTGTATTTAGCTCTGCTCCTCTCAGTTCGTCTATTTGCACTGTGTGTTGCTTTCAGGCAGCTTGGACCTGGCACATTCGTAGCAAGGGCTTCTCTCTCTCTCTCTCTCTCTCTCTCTCTCTCTCTCTCTCTTTCTCTCTCTCTCTCTCTCTCTCTCTCTCACTCTCTTTCCTTCCTTCCCCCGTTGTTTTTTGTCATGATTAAAAGTTTCCACCCTTGCAAGCACATTTTCCATCTGGTTAGCCGCCATGTCAACAGCTGTAGGGCTAGTGTTTTATCATTGGAAAGTGGCATGCTGCACTCATGAATACCGGCCTGCTTCCCAAACAGCTCACTTCACATCGACACGGGCGTTTTCGCACAGGTTCCCCACTGCGTTAACCTCATCCACGCAGCCTCCTCCGCTTTGTTTCTGTTGCTTCCCTCTAAATGGCTGCAGAATTGAAAGGATCGCATAATGTAGGCAGAGGATTGTACACGTGGACCTGGAACATATCAAATAGACAGAGAAAATTATATAGTTTGAGTATTAGAAGTGGTAACAATGATAGAAGTACATAGTAAAATGTATTTTATCCAGTTTGTCACAAGGTTTAAAAGACATGTTTCTTTACCATTCAAGTTTACACAGCTCTCCCTTCACCACAAATGCAATGAACTAAGATATTTTTAGTATCTGGTGTTCGCTTCAGTAGTTTGTACCACAACTAATGTAGCCTTTCTATAAGAATTAATGGAATATTAAAGCTAAGAGTCAGCAATGTGCAAAACATCAAAAACTCACCTATACGGTGCCAAGTTTTAGAACGTAATTCCACTAATTTCTCAGCATTTCCATGTAGCTTAAGATATATGCAAAACCATTATGAGTTGCTTGTCATTTTATTTACTGTCCAAAACAACTAGCGAATCTGGATATGTTTACGTTTACGGCATTTAGCAGGCACTCTATGTTTTATATGGTAAATTACCAAAAAAAAAAATGATTTCTTTGGAATCTACTTGCATTTACATGATGTGAATCATTTAAAACAATCATAAAACAGTGTCAAAGGCTTCAGGTATTATTCCTGTAAACACTTTTTGTATTTTTTGAGGCATTATACTATTTAAATGCCTAGTTCCAATGAACAATTCTCTAGAACAGATCAAACATTAGAACAATACTGACTCGAAATTTCTCTTGAGCAGTTCTACCTCGGAAAGTTTCTCTAGAGCAGTTTTGACTCTGACACCATTTTACATCATGTGTGTAGAACTGGACAAAAGTATATAGGTAAAACAGTACAATCTTTTGTCCAATTTCATATATAGTTTTGTCTCTTTATAGTGATTATATATTACAGCAAAGAACTTTTATCTACATAGAGATATTTAAGTGATGAAGATGCTAAACCTCAGTAGACTTTCTCTTTCTTCAGTTGTGTTATTATCAGCACAGTCAGTTCTTTTGTTCCCTTTTTGTTGTTGTTTGTGGCAGCAGTACTCCTGTGTACTCATAAGAGCTGCTGTTCTGGGTGTTCTGGCTATGCTGCAGATGTTTTGTGATTCTCCTGTTCTCCTTTGCTGTCTGATTAGGCACGTCTTTACTTTATCAGATTAGGAAATGACTTCAGCCTTCTTGGTTTTTTTTTAACCCTCCTAAGGGTCACCCTCAAGATCTGAGCTAGAGGACCCCCCCCCCCCCCCCCCATATTCAAATATCCTGGAACATTGCCAGACACTTTTGTGTGGTGTTGTCTATTGTACTGCTGTGCTCTGGATGGCCAAGAGTGCAGCATGAATAGGAATTGCAGTGTGTGCACTATCACTGAATATTTTAGAATCACTTGTCATATTAATAATTGCTCCTAATCAGCAACACTGTGTGCACAGTAGATATACATATTATATATTAGACACCAAAAGATATTTTAAGCACACAGAGAAGTTAGTGTAATGATAAATATTGAACTGTAATTATATATTTATTCTCATTTATTGGTCATTTTTCTTCTTCAAAGTTTAATAACCACTTTTCAATAACAAGACTTTCTGGGTTTTAATTTCTCAGCTTTCTCAGTCACTATGGAATCATTCTGAATGTGCTTTTATATATATATTTTTTAATTTCATTTTCTTCCTAATAATTGCTTATTATTAAAAGCCTACAGCTGTCTGCCAAAGTTTAAACACCCCAATCAAAAATACATATTTTTATATAATTTCAGTTTGAAAGCACAATTTCTGATTTTGTATGGTAAACCAGTAATAATTTATTAAAATATGTAAAAGGATGTGTACTTCTTTTCACAAAGTAAACTTGACTGGGGCACCCAAACTTTTACATAGCATCATGTGTCTTCCTCGTATTGCTTTTATTTGAGTGAAAACATTTAAGCAGTAGTTTATATGGCAGTAATTGATTCTGCTCCTATGCACAAGCCTACTCACTTTTTTTCATATCAACACACAAATAAACCCTGAGATGTTGCCAAAGCATTTTTGCCTTTAACAGTGTTTCTGTTATCTGGGCTAGACAACAGACAGCGTAGCAGTTCCAGTTTTCTCCAAATTGCTTTTTTTGTCAGTGAATGCTGGCAATAATATGGCAGGGTACTTCAGCAGATTTTACTGGCTGCTCTAAACCAGTTTACTCCGATCACTTTCTTTAGTTAATCAGTGATATGAATCCAAAAGCACTCTGAGTAATCATTCTTTCATTCCCTTTCCTGGCACAACAGAGCTTCCAGCATCCAGTTTCATAACAACAAACAGGTAGCTTTCTGTGAAGACAAACAACATAGACTTTCATTTTAAAAGCTAAACATTGGGACATGGAATTTGAAAGCACTTCCTGAAGGGTTGCCGTATCCTTGGCTATTAGACTGTCATGTCAAAGTGACCAGTGGCCATGCTCCGGGCTAATTCAGGGTCACGTAGGGTGATGTTGAACCGTCCCAGCATTCGCCGCTGTTCTGCAGCGTGACCGCCACTACGCTTTGCTAGGAGTGTGTAGGAGGTCATTGATGTAAATAGCAGGTCACTATTTCAGGATGCAGTCAGTGGCAGGTCCCCTTCCATAAGCGGAATGGTGGAGGTGGTGATTGGTAAGCTATCAGGGCAGTAAAATAATTTGTGGAGTCAGTGGTGGGTCATTGATTTTGTTTTGGGTCAACGAGGAGGTGTCATTTGGCCTGCTCTGACTTTGAACTGCACCGCTTGCCTCAATTGCGCTCCCCCAGTGGGCAAATCTATAGAGTCAGATGAAGTGGAATCTAAAAGAACTGCCCACAGGCTTTACTGCACACACTGCTGTTATGGTTCATTTAGTTATTATTACAGGCTGGAGGTGCACATCTCTGACCTCATGAATTAAAATTCTGTTTTTTGAGGGATTCTGTGTATCATAAATGTAATTTTTTTTATAAAAAAGTGCACTTAAAACAAATGTTTGTCTTGCTTAACTCTTTGTTCAGTAGTATAATATCGACAAATTAATCCAACAGTCTATTTAAAACTTTTTAATCTTTCACTGTTTAATGAACTGGGGAGGAAGTGGCAAAAAATTTGCTCTTCTCTTTTGTGCTTCTGTTATTGTTGTTATAATTGTAATGACTCAGAACAAGGAAAATAAACAAAAACTAATAAATGAACAGCATTTTTGCTAGAAATTAAATCATTCCAGATGCTGTGGAAGTAATTTCCATTCATCTGTTATGAGTTAATAATAGTTATTATTTCATTCAGTCTAGTATCCTATTACTTATGACCTGAAAACTCTTTTTGGACCAGCAATGTCTGATTAGGTTTCATTCTGTGGATCACTTTATAAGTAAGTGTGTGTGTGTGTGTGTGTGTGTGTGTGTGTGTGTGTGTGTGTGTGTGTGTTGGTCTGGTGGAAAAGAACATTCACACTATTTGAGTGACCTATTCTGAGGATGCGAGGAACAACTTTCTATTGTGCTGTTTCCCTTGGTTGTGTTCACAAACCTACACTGCCCTACAAAGCCAAAGTGCAGTAACTATGCCAAAGCTGAAACTGAGAAACATGGCTTTAAAGTTTTAGTATTAGTATGGATTTTGTAGTTACAGCAATTTTGACACCATCATTTCTCTGAAATGGCAAAGGAGATGACCTAAACCCCATTTGTAGTCAGTTTTGACTAAATGTAGTTACTGTACTTTGGCTCTGATGCATCACAATGCATTTCACAACCCGCTTCTCCACCCCTCTGCCTTTGTTCTATATTAGCCTTAAAGTTTTGCATTATTTCAATTTTATCTTAAAATTGCCAACAAAACAAACACACTAATAGGCATTAATTAAAGAGTGTTTTTTTTTCTTATTTCTCTTGTTTCTTGTTCTCTCGTGAATGATTGCACTGCTGTGTCCTTTATGTCTCGGACTGTAATTTCCTCTAATTAAAAAAAGGCACATTCACGTAGTGTGTGTTCTTTTCCACCACACACACACACAACACCTACTTCAAGGTAACATTTTATATTAGGCCTCTCAGTAACCTCGCCTGAAGCACCACTCATTTGCACTGATTTGTTTACGAAATTTATACCCCCACCCATCCTTCCTCTCTGTCCATTTTCATCATCCCCATATCCACACATCATCTAATGCTATAATCCCCCCATCTCTTGCCTTTCCGCTGGTCTAACCTAACTCAGTTTGAAAGTCAGTTTGCAAGCAGTGTGGTTCTGCAGTGATGGTTTATGTGTGTGTCCTTGTGTGTGTGTGTTCATGTTCATGTTTGTGTGTGTGTGTGTTTGTGTATGCAGGTGCAGGGCCCTGCCCAATGCCGACTGGGCTTTTCCTGCAGAGTGCAGATTAGAGCTTAATGTTCTCTCTGCTTCTCTATTCACAGCACACGCTGTTATATTTAGGGGTGGATATGCAGTGTGTACAGGTTGGTGCGTGCAGTGGGATGTGTGTGGGAGAGTTTCAGGAAGGGAGGTTGGTCAGAAAGGACAGTTGCCCATGGGCCCATGGCTTTGGGAGACCCATGATGACTGCTTCCCCTAAAATCTATATTTGGCCTGTCTCCATCTCTCCGACCATTATCTTTTGTCATTTATATACGGATGATGTTCTTCAGCTCCTAACATCCTGCAACCCTACCCCATCAGCACATGGTTTATTCCCATCACCCATTTGCTTCTGACCATATCCTCAGATTTTCTCTCTTATATCACTCCCCCTAGAAATAGGCCATATTCCAACAGCCTTCAAATAAGCTGTAGTCACACCCGTCCTAAAAAAGACCATGCTTGACATCACTGATGTGAACAACAGAAGGCCGGTAGTTCTAGAGCATGCTGTATATAACTAACTCAACCTACTTCTACAACAAAACAGACTTCATGACCCAAACTAGTCTGAATTCAAAGCAGCTCATTGAATTGTACAGAAACTGCACTTTTAGCTGTCACTAAGAAGCTTCATGGAGCCAAAATAGCTACACAATTGCTGGTTGTAATACTTCTGCAGCTTTTGAAACAATTCATAATTTAGATCTATTTTGGGTTCACTCACCAAATTTAGAATCACTGGTTCTGCATGGCAGAGGATTGTGCCCTACCTTGAGGGTCGCAGGTAAGTGTCATGGATAGGATCCAGGTCTGCCCCACAAAGGCTTACCACTGCTATTCCCATAGACTCTTTTCCTTATTCAATTACTTCACATGATTTCTCCTGCTACTGTTATGTTGACATCCCTAAATTCATCCTCTCCTGGATGACAGTGCAAGTCCTCCTGGATGCCAGTGCATCACCTGAAGCGAAATACCAGCAAAACAGAGCTCCTGGACATCCTAGGGAATCCATCCCCAAGACCTGACCTGGTCATAAATTTTGGAAATGCTGTCATCATGCCCAAACCAAAAGCATGAAATCTTTCCTGAACTTGCAGGTACCTTCTTTATTACATCAGGATAATTTGTCCATTTCTCACCACTGATGCCACTCAAATACTTATCATCTCAAGACTGGACTACTCTAACTTGCTCCTGGCTGGCCTTCCTCTGAAGACAATACCTCTACAGACGAAACAGAATGCAGCAGTCAATACAGCAATATGTTTCCATGCCACCCACTACCTCAAACCCTTTACTGGCTTCCTGTGACTGCTCACTTTAGCTTTAAAACGCTTGCAGACAAAGCCCAAAAATGGTCAATCTCCATCCTGGGTCTCAGCTTACCCTCTTAGAGCATCTGGCAAGGTCTGACTCCAACCACCTCTTCTCCAAGGTTGAAGACATGCAGACATGAAGACTTTTCTCAGCTTTGGCACCAAAGTGGTGGAATGAGCTCCTTCTGGTCATCAGAACTGCTGAGACCCTCAATGTCTTCAGACAGCAACTGAAAACCCACCTCTTCACATAGCTCTTAGGATAACAACTACACATTAATGTCATAAAAAGAAGGAACAAAAGCCATCTTCTGTCTGTCGGTGTTCTAATAGTGCCCCTTTGGAGTAGTAGCTCAATTTCAGGTAGAATCTTAGTCTACTAGCAGCTCTTAGTTTTAAGTTTAAGCACACTAATATGAGGAACATGTTCTCCTGTTGACTCATGTACTTTGTTCTGGATAAGATTGTCTGGCAAGTGCATTAAATGCAAATGTAAAATGTAATACAGAATTCAGATCAAAGGTAAATGCATTTCGTTTTACTGTTACTTGTAGACTGATGTAATTACATTAAACAGCACAGCAAAACTGCAGCAATGGCTCTAGACTCCTAAAGGTTAAAGGGGAAGAGAGGGGCATACAGAGCTACCTAGTGACAATCTGGTCATATGTGAACACACCACAGCACACAGTGTGAACAGCACAAAATACATCCTCTGCATTTAACCCATTCACCAAGTGAAGCAGGGGGCAGCAGGAACACAGCACCCGGGGAGCAGTGTGTGGGGACGGTACCTTGCTCAGGGTACCTCAGAGGGGCCTAGTAGCCTTGGGAATTGAACCCGGACTTTCTGATCACAGGGCGAATGCCTTAACCACTAGGCTACCAGCTGCCAATTGAAGCAAATTGACATAAGCTTGAACCTGCCAATGTAGAATGGAAATCGGTTTGATTCTGTAATTATCCATAAATGTTGCAACACAATGAAAATAACAACAATAATCTGAGGTTTAAAACCCGAGAGAAAATGAGTCAGTAATGTGAGAGAGATTATAGTAATCTAAAAAATGTGTGCGTTCTTCAGGCTGCATCTGCTGGTCTTTCTGAAGCGGCCCCACCCAGCAATGTCTGATGGAGAGAGAGTGTGTGTGTGTGTGACAGAGTGATGGAGAGGGGTCTTCACCGCCAGCCAGAGCTGCCCTTCTAATTGGCCTTTATGAATATTTAATGAAATCAAGATGAAATTCAATCATGGCTTTTAAGTGCTGAATAGGGGAGATGCAGCGCTGGCTGTGGGGTTATTAGTTTCTGCGCTCTGGGCCAAGCTGGGCCAAGGCTACAGCCTCCTGCAGGTGGCCTGGAAGACGTTATAGGTCTAAGGGGAGTGGCCGCTCTCCTAAGGAATGAATCTTTTATTTGTTGGGCTGTATTTTTAAACTGAGGTTTCTCTGGTCACGCAACTGAGATGCCCCAGCCAACCACACCTGACATTCAGCTCTGCAGCTTTCTCTTTCTAACGCTGAGAAGAGAACAACTGCCTTTTGCCTCTGTGGGACAAATGATAGAAGTGCATCATGTGTTCTTGTGTTTATATTCCTGGTTTTTATTCAAAGAAATCACAGTCTACCCCTAACAATCTGACCCTTGTGTTTTATATTTTATACATTCTGCAAGGCTTAATGATCTGAAATATGAAAACATCTACACAAAAGGTGAAAAATGATAAAATGATTACTGATTAGCCAATGCAATAATGTCAAAACTTAACAGACATATACATATATTTGTATGTGTGTGTGTGTGTGTATGTGTGTGTGTGTATATATATACATAGTGACATATATAAATGCTGTCAAATTCAGTTCACATTCTAACACTTTTTAAGGAATAGATCAGCAAAAAAAAATAAAATTATATCCCCACACTAATACGCGGATCAGCAGTCATGATGTTTTTTTAACTATAAATGTTTTGGTACTGTGGAGAGAAATACAACAAAAGTGTGTCTTGGGACGGTGAAATACAGCTGTAGGCGGGAGGTTTGAAAGTAGCCAATCCAAGCACATTATTTACTTTTCCTTGGTGCTGATTGGCTGCTGCCCAGAATTTCCCCCTTGGAGCGTCTCAAGTGTTCTCATGTTTTTTGTTTTTTGTTCTTTTTAAAGCCCTGTATTTTTATTACTGTAAATTAAATAAATTTATTGCTGTATTTAATTGCTTATGCCTAGGTAAATGACAGCGCATACTAAAGAAAATGCATGTGCATGAATTACAGTACAGTCTAAACAGAGGTAATATTAGAATTTACATTCTGGCACTGCAGGAGTTCAGTGTAAACTGTAGATTATGAATACATTTACATTTACATTTACGGCATTTAGCTGACGCTCTTATCCAGAGCGACGTACATCAGTGCTTAAGAAGTC
>JBBPDC010000017.1:10677732-10691727 GCA_037974485.1 Hemigrammopetersius urotaenia
GCACTAAAGATGCCTTCGTGTCTGTCCCTTCCCTATGCGCAAAGAGGCAAATCAGAGTGTGGGCCTAGCAGCCCCCATTCTGACACTATCTGAACAAAACCTGTTTCTCGAAAACCAAAATTTCACAGGAGAAGGAAAAAGCATAGGTTAATATAGCAATGTTTTATTTCCAAGTAATTCTGGATCATTTTAGTATTGATTGATTCAATATGAAATGTTCAAACAGTGTTTGAGATAACTGAGGCAAGTGTATGATGATTTAAGCACAGGGCTTGATAAGTGTCCTCTGTTCATTACATTGTTTTTACATTTTCTTTCATTAACGTTAGAGGTAAAACTCTTTAATAGGTGTGCAAATATATTTATGTTGCTTGCCTAGTACTGTCTACTTATTTGCCAAGTTTAACGTTGTATAGAAGAATAAAACACAGTATAACATTTTATAGAATAATAAACTTTTGCACAGGTCACATTTTATTACAGGCCCTATTTTTCTCAGTGTCTTCAATTCACCAGTTAAATGATCATGATGCATGTACTTGCAATAAAGTCTTTTTTGTAAAGGATGTGCTTGTTTTCACTTCAACAAACTAAGCATGTAATTCGTCAGTGGGTGTACAAACTTTTGAACGCTGTCAATTAAAATCGCAGTTGGCCAGACAAAACTAAAGAAGCACACTGACCTTTGGGGTCAGGGGAAAGTTGTGTAAATTAAGTCTTTTTACTGTTCCTTGAACAGAAGTGCAACAGCCCCTGCTGTAATAGTTCTCTTGGTCATTTCGGGGACATTCGTTTAAGTAGCTACTTAAACAGATACATTAAACAAGCCCTTAAATTTCATGCCCCAGTGTCTCAGTGTCATGACCTTCCTGCATCAGGAGAACGGTGCAGATGGCTTGTGCTTTTACACAGACCCTCAGCACCAGTAACTTGCTTGCTTTATCCATCTGATGTGATTGATGATCACAGGAAAAGTGTAGCTGAAGCTGTGGCACTGTGCCTAAAGATTGAATAGGGACCAATACATGTAGGTAGATTTCCTTGTGGTTTTATTTGTAGTGGGTGCGCAACCATGCCTGGAACAGGGGCACTGTGGGAAAGCACTGGAAGCAGAGCTTCCTGCAGTCATTCCTGACTGCAGCTCTGTGTCCAGCCTGCTCCAGGTCAAGTCGGAGAGCCACCGCCTGTGGCCTTTTGTACGACCTCTAATTGGCGTGAAGGCGAGGGCTGCTTTGGGAAGCAGTGGCCTGCTGCCGCTGCTGCGCCTGGCTCACTGCGTCACAGTGGGGTGGGGATGGAAGGGTCAGGCTGTGTTGTGCACACAGCATTAATCAGAACAAATATTTGACTTTCCTCCTGTCTAACATGTAAAGGATGTGTAGTGTTATAATGCTCAGTATAATAAGGATTTGTACCACAAATAACTTTTATGCACTACTGTCGGCTTTGAGTTTCAATTTAAGCACTGCTGAGCTTGTGCAGCCATGTAAGCAGATCTGAGGAAATGGCCAACTGCTGATGTGATATAAGAGCTGAGTGTGACAAAGGTATGCATGACTTAAGCACAGGCTGCTTTTGTTTTAGATGCATAATGGAGCATGGCCAGCAGGGGGAGCCATCATAATAATGCCACGTGAAGCTGACTGGGTTTAGAACAGTGCAAAGTTTGTGCAGCAGCTTGAAAATATTCCATGGGTTATCTTTTTTTACTATATTACAGGTAAATAAAAGAAAAGGGCCATATGCATGTCATTTTACATTTTCTGTGCACTGCAATGTGAAGTAGAAAGTGAATCAGTGAGATAGTTCATATCAATGGGTCTGTTCAGACACACATAATAGTGACCTCTACTCATAGTGACCTCTTCCTCTCTCTATATATATATATTTATATTTATATATATTTAGTTTAGGGGCTTTTTTGGTTGTTGTTTGTTTTGTATGTATTATTCCCACCCTTTATCTCAAAATTGTGCAGTACCAAAAAGCAAGGATAAAAATACAAGATGATGTGACAAGGAATGTAGGTGTAAGGAGAAACACAGTCAAGCTCACCAGCCGACAGAATGCCACACCACACATTTTGGCAAACCTTTTTATCTTTTTCATATTTAGCCGGTACTGCAAACCTACTTTCCTAAGAGGCAGTTTATATCCATAAATCCACCCATTCTTTCAGTCAAGTGTTTTAGAGGATACTCGTAGTGTTTCAACGTTTTTGCAGGTGATACCACTCTGTGGTCACAATCTCTTTGGTTAAATTACTCAAAGCCTCTCGGTTGCCAAGCTGACAGAACTGTGAGTAGACGGGTAAGACTTTCCCAATCCACTCTTTCAGAATATTCAACATCTTCCCAGAAACAAAGCAAAAAGACACCCTTAACCCCATATAGTATATAAAAATAATTCCTGTTCTTTTTGGCCTTTCCAACATTGTCTACAATCTTCGCTCTATAAATATGTGATTAATGATAATGTATGCATTGTTTTGTACTGTATTAGATTCTGTTTGTCAAAATCAGGTTAAGTTGTGAACTACTGTGCTACGTGTGCGTGTGTGTGTGTGTGTGTGTGTGTGTGTTTTTGTGTGTGTGTGTGTGGGAGAGAGAGAGGGAGAGAGAGAGAGAGAGCATTGCAGTCTCCTCTCTGCTATCTCTGAGTGAATCCACTCATGTAGAAGGACCCACAGTGATGTCAGAATCTGAGTGCAGCTCTTCAGATAACATATCCTCCAAGTGTGTGTGTGTGTGTGTGTGTGTATCCGCGCACGTGTATCCGCGTTCTCCAGGCTGTAACATGTTGATGAGGGTGTTGTCAGCCTTTGATTGGCCACTTATTGATCAGGAGTGTGACCTGTGTGAATTGCTGTGGCCTTTGTCACATTCTCTCACCAGGAGGTAGCCCGCATACACTCCACCACATGAATACGTAACATAGGGATGTGGAGGACACACACAAAAGCCTCAGTCTTATTTTTCAGCATATGTTATGAGAGAGGGAGAGAGAGAGAGAGTGTGTGTGTGTGTGTGTGTGAGTGTGTGTGTGTGTGAGTGAGTGAAAATGAGAGAAAGGTGTTGATTAGTGTCACTCTGAACAGCCTGCAGCTTCATAGAGGGAGATCATAGAGAGAGATATGAATAGAAAAGGAGAGAGAGAAGTATAGAGGAGAGAGGAATAAATGGCATAGAACAGAGAGGAAATGAGGAAGAGAGAGAAAAAAGGGAGGGTGGGAGAGAGTGTGTGTCAGTAGTGGAGTGAGTGAGGTGGCACCTCGTCTGGCCCCCGACTGTCAATCCCCTGGAAAGAAAGTGTGAGGTGTGAAAGTGGGTAACCTCTTACACCCTCCATTACTCCATCTGTAGGCACACACTCAGCTCTCCTGACAGTGGAGAGGATAACACACACACACACACACACACACACACAGATGGGTCAGAGCCAGTGTAAGTGTCTCAACAAATAACTAAACAGACTAAACCTGAGATGTTTTATATTTATTCATTGAAACCCAATTCACTGTGCAACATTTCTTCCTGTTTTGATATCTTTTTGATTTGTTTTTTTTTTTTTTTTCCAGCAACAACGAAGGCTGGACTTGCTCACCATCACCAACCCGGGTGAGTACTCTATCAGTGTGTGTGTGTCTGTGTGTACTGAAGTGTGTTTCAGCACCAGCCTGCACTACATATCACAGGTCAATCATTATTGCATTATCAGCCTTCACAACACTGAGACTGTAGCATGCTACAACATGCCAATGAGCCACTACTCATTTACTAAATGCTTTATTGAGTGCTGTGACCAGCATGACCTATCATATGTGCCCTCTGTGTGTTTAGATTCATTTTCATGAGCTAAAAAACAAATATTTTTGGTACAAATGCTGGTCATAATTACCTAATTACCTAAATTGACCTTAATTACCTTACATTAAGGGTGCATTGACATGTGGGGCAGGCTTGAGCAGCATTTTACCGATTTTGAATACAGACTTTTAAATCCAGTCTTTTAAGTACCTGAATGCTTAATCAAATCCATTATAAACAATATTTGTGTATATTTTTTATGGAACAGATTCAGATACACATTTTAATCAGTTTCTTAATCCACTCTAGATGAACTAAAGGACATCCAGACATATAGTGTAGTTATAATATATACATTTGTGGAAGTTAAGGTCAAATTCCACAGTGCAAATCCCATAGACAGCGTGTGCAGGCTTTTCTTATATAGCTGCTAAAACATAATATATAATATTATGTTGCAACAAACAGATCTGCTGTTTGTACTGTCAAACTGTGTAATTATTCAATGTTTAATTCATTATTGAATGAATGTATATTTATGTGTAACCACATACAACATTACAATACGACCACCTGTTATGAATGGTTCAAAGCTAGTTTATTAATGAATATTAATTAGGTTATGGTTAACATGCTGTTATAATGCATTAATAAGAGCTGGCCTATCTCATGAATATGTATGTGATGCGGCTAACCTGAATGATTATATGGTCACTTCCACTTCACTTCCTCTGTTTACACTTGGTAAGGTAAAGTGGCCCCTTATAGTCACGAGCGAACACAGCACAGCACATTCTTTCTCTGCTTTTAACCCATTCACCAAGTGAAGCAGTTGGCTGCCACCAATGAGGGGTGCCCGGGGAGCAGTGTGTGGGAACGGTACCTTGCTCAAGAGTACCTCAGTGGTGCCGCTAGCAGTCCAGGTAACTCATGACATTGTGATCTCAGGGCGAACTCCCTAACCACACGACCACCAGCTGCACCAAAAGTAAAGTGGCCCCAATTAGAGGTTCACAGGGAGCAGTGCATGGGGATGGTATCTTGCTCAAGGGAACCTCAGAGATGACACTAGCAGTTGGGCTTCAAACCCACAACCTTCTGATTACAGAGGCAACACCCTAACCACTAGGCCACCCAGCTGCCCCATTATACGTGTGTAGTGGGGTTTAAAACCACTATACTCCTTTTCACACCAACATCTTATCACCCTGTGAGTAGAAAGGTGTGCAAGCAATGTAAACATAGCATCAAATGTACAAAATAGTCCTTAAGGTCCAAATGTATACCATAAAGAAGTTTTAAACACTCCATTCACTTTCACAAGGGAACGGGGCATATTTGTACCTTTTCATAACTTTTTTAATGAAAAACTGAATAAAAAGCCTGGAGTCAGAGTGGGGCTCATAGAACCAATGCAGCTTAAAAAACATGTAACAGTAATGGAATATGGTACAATTATGTCCCGTAACAGAAAGTACTGAAGACCCACCCTTGAGGGCACCACCCCAGTGAAAGTGTTTGTACTATGAAATGTACCTATTTTTTCTGAGAAGGTTGATTAACAATAACCATCTAAAAACCTCTGCTGATGAAACATGTTGTACTTCATTTTTTGTGGCTTAAAGAAAGATGAAGTTTCTGTATACTAAATAAAGATATAAATACCAACATAATGAAGGAATATTATGCAATTGCAGTATTTAGCAGTGCAGTAGCAATATAGCAATATAAGGTGGTATTTTATCCATGTCACATTTGCTTATCACATTTTTCATTCTGGTTGCACTAAAACTACTGATTGATTCACCTCAGCACAGAGCGGGTTTGAAGTGAAAAAACAAGAAGTTTCATCATCTCCACCAATGTGAAAGAACCACAACTTTTTTTTCAGTTGCCTCTGACCAATTTCACCTTGCTATAAGACTATGGTTTGGTCTTTCTCTAGAAAATTCAATGTTCAGTTGACTCTTCTGGAAGCATCTGGGTGATGGTAGCCATTGCTGTCAGAGCACAGAGAGCGAGACAGATGGGGTAGTCTGGGAGAATGCAGTGCCCATATGTCTAAAATATCTGGCTGCTCTAATACACTTTGATTAAAATAATGTTAAGGGACACTCGGAAAGTGGGCTAATTTTCACAGCTTTACATGACATCTGTTCCCAAAACCCAGGTGATGATGTACCACTGACCTTCACTTCTTTTCTAAAGGAAAGCATGCCATGCTTTAGATCTGTATCTCTTCAAAAGTAGGGCAGATTTGGTATCTTACCTGCTTGCCTACTTTTTTTTCTGTTTTCTAACTTTCCAGTAACTAAAAGCTCTAAAGTGCATTTGGTACTATGTGCCTCATGGGTACTGGGATGCACCAGTATAGAAATTCACATGTATATACATGAAAATACTTTAGTAGCTCAGCATTGCCTAAATATTTTATGCTCTTCTGAAGCACAATAAACAAGATTTGAAATATCTGTTAAATCAAAACACCGCTCCAATGCCAACATTTTTAAAGCGAAGATCTATGTTTCAGGTACCATCATGCATTCCCAAAGATGTGCACTAACAATTTATTCAATGGTTTATTACAATCTGCACATCAGATTCAAATAACTACAGCCGTCTTTAGAGCAGACTGGCTTACACAGACCTCAACATTAAGTCTCTAAATAGATAAACTACAAAAACAGTCTCAGATCAGCTGTGATTGATTTAATCATCTGAAGGCCTGTAGTCCTTCAGTCCAGACTAAACCTCATATCTCCAAAAAAAGTAGGTTTATTGGAGAAGGAAAATATCATAAAGTTTGATGTCAGCTCGGTGAAACCAATATTTTAGCCATTTAATAACTACTAAAAATGTTTGAGCATGAACTGCCAGATTTTTTTTTTGTATATAGTTTGTTTGTTTTATTCAGATGTGCACTCATTCTTGTACCTCAGCTTGTTATCTTGCTGCGTAACCCAATTAGCACTCGTTTTAGATTGATGACCGATTGATGACCGAACATTTTCTGGTCGAGAGTAGATTTTATGGCTCTGTCAATTATGGCAAGTCATCCAGTCTCAATAGCAGCACATAGCAGCATTTTTGGTAATGTGGCTGCTCATGTGAGATGAGCCTTTATGTTCTGCTTGGTTAGCAGTGGCTTGGACCTTGCAGTTCTCTCTTAGATGGCATTTTTATCTCTTTATAATGGTGGAACCTTGAATGTTGACCTTAGCTGAGGTGAGCAAGGCCTGCAGTTCCTTAGGATGTTCGTCTCTTTTCTTTTTTGACTTACTGCATGAGTCACCATTGTGCTCTTGGAGGAATTTTTGTAGGCCAGTCCCTCAGGGGAAGATCCACCACTGTTCTCCATTTTGGATATAATGGCTCTCACTGTGATTCACTGAAATCCCAGAACTTTCGAAATGGCTTTTGAAGTTTTTCCAGATATATTTAGAAAACTTTCTTTCTTGTCTCTTCTGGAATTTATTTTCATAGCACCATAGTGTGCTGCTTTAATGCCTCCTTATACTGCTGGAAAGGTTCTGTTTAAGTGATGTTTAGATTCAAGGGCTGGCAGCAGTCAGGCCTGGTTGTTTCTTAATTATTTGATCCAAATGATCAACATAATTTGGTTAATTGGTCAATTGAGTAACTAGGGCAATTACTACTTCACACCCTGTCTTGATTTTGCCTTGCTCTCATTTAGACTCAGTCTTAATCTTGACTAGTCTTAGATTGATTGAAGTGGTCTTGGATACAGCCTGACTTTTGGATACTCAGATAAAGTACTTTAGCAGCAATGGTTGGAATATTTGATGTTTTTTCTCATTTCTTTTCCTCCACAGAACACATCTCTTTGTAAACTGCTTTTATTTGCGCTTATTAGGATGCAGGATGCAAAGACAGTGTTTGTGGCTATGGTGACATTTGACCCTGGTTTATCCATAGTGAGTGTGAGGGAAGCTTGTTTTCCTGCTGTATGGAAAACAGCTGGTGCTCTGAGATGGCCCGGGTAGATAAAACATCAACACACAGGACACACTGACCTTCTGCCTGCACATTATGGAGAACTCTTCTTCTGAGTATGTGGGTGTATCTAAGAGAATATTTATGTCTATATCTCTGTGTTCTTGTATCTGCTTACAAATATATTTTGTAAAGTGATAGTCTGGTATTACAACATTTTCAAACTAAATATTGTTGCTCTCTGAAATTTGCTTCTTCACTTTTACTTTGGAGTTATGAGGCAAGCATGTAATGCAATGCCCAAATCAGAGGTCATCATCCCTGATCTAGGAGATCCACTTTCCTACATTTAACCTGCTACCTCCCAGTTACCTAACACTAATCTATCAGATCCAGCCAGTTAGGGACTTTCGCTGGAGTATTTGGCTGGAGAAGACTTGATACTAACTCAGTCCCGAACTGTTGTAAATATGGGAGAACAAAGATATTGTGATTAATAAGCTCTAACCTGCCCTAAAATACCAAGCCTTTAATTGTAAGTAAAGTGAAAGTGAAAGTCATCATTCTGTTATACGTGAAAACACCACAGCACAGGGTGTGAACAGCACGAAAATCTTCAGCATTTAACCCATTCACCAAGTGAAGCAGTGAACAGCCAGGAACACAGCGTCCAGGGAGCAGTGTGTGGGGACAGTACCTTGCTCGAGGGTACCTCAGAGGTGCTTAGCGGTCTTGAGATAGAAGTAAAACCATGTGTAGTTTAGTCTTAGTTTATAGTTTCCACATAAGTCACATGATGTGGAGTGAAAGTGAACCTTCTGTCATACATGAACACACCACAGCACAAAATGCTTCCTCTGCATTTAACCCTTTCACCAAGTGAAGCAGTGGGCAGCCAGGAACACAGCGCCTGGGGAGCAGTGTTTAGGGAAGGTACCTTGCTCAAGGTTATCTCAGAGGTGACACTGGCAATCTTGGGATTCAAACCTACAATTTTCTGACATCCTAAGTACCAAGAATTATTATTTAAATCTTTTTCAATGACCAGTTTCCAACTATCCCTTAGAATTAAGCAGACTCTTTTTGTTAATGTGCCTTTAACATTGATATGTGTAAATGTGTATAATATATGTAAATCCCTGTACTGACTGGCTACCCTGTTTTTTGCTTCATTGATAAAGCAGGCTGAAATACTCCCTATTTCTTCATTTGAATGGGCGAAGCCAAACTGCTGTAGGCTGTATGTAAAACCAAATGGCTTGCTTTTTGTGACATCACAAAAACAATTGATTCAAAAGGGGCTGTTTTGCAAATTAGTTTCCCATATGTGGGTACATTATTACCCTTAGTAGTGTTTAATCATTACCCATAGCAGTGTTACAGTTAAAGTCTTTAAATTCTTATTAAAATGAGAGAAATTCACTGCCCACTTTTATATTTTGTCATTTCCTCAGGCTACCTGCCTCTCGGAAAGCTTTTTGGGTTTTAAACACGCTGCTAGCATGGAGATATGTAAAGTCATATCTTTAAATTCCGTCATACCTTTCTGTGTTATCTCCAGCTGCTGGCCTCCTTCATCAACAGACAAACATAAGACTGTCTGCATGAAGTCACTGAAGAATTTCCCCCTTATTTTCATGCAATACTTTGAAATCACTCTTGCACATTCAAGAGCAGTCTGGGCTTTCAAAACTGGAATTCTTTACATATCTGCAAACTGTCATTTTCTCAAATACCTGCAGAACGGTGATAAACTGTGAGCAGAACTGACTGAGATAGAGGAGTTTCTTGACAGGAACGGTGGTCACAAAAATATGATTTGGTTCAGGAAACCAACTCTTTTTGGGACCAGAGGCTTGATCCTCCCAATAATGTTTTTTGTCGTTTTTAAATGAAAATACTTTCCAGTACAATCTGAGAATAAAATACAGAGAAGCAAATCACCTCTGTAGGTCTCTGTACATCTCTGTAGAACCCTAATGGGGATATCAGCATAAATCAACATAACCTCAACATGAGTCATTCTCAGAAATTTTAGTGTATTTTTTGTTAAAAACCTATTGCTTAATGTTCCAAGGTCTCATTTTCAGATCCCTTAGTAAGAACTATTATAAACTGGGGCTTCAGTCTGCTAATGCATTAAACATTGGATAAATGAGGTGCATGGACTCCAGTGATCTATTTGTGATGTAACTTAACTTGTAGTTAGCTCTCACAGCAGTAATGAGAGACTGCAGAAAAAAAAATGTGTTTATCACTTAAAACAAAAATGAAGTGGTAGCTTATTGTTCCAAAAGATTAACCTTTTTGTAACCACTGTTCAAAGATTCTGAAAAAAAAGTATCATATGTGAAAATGAAACCAGCTTCACCTCTCATGAAACTCTTCACTTTTAAGGCAGCGAGTTGCCAGAACCTCCATAACCCAAGTTAATGTTATGGAGCCAAAGCAGCAGTTTTAAAGCTTTTTGACTTAACATTTTATAGCATAAAAATTACATACAATCTGAAATGACATGCTGGGGAAGGCAGCTTCCTCAGGATTCTCACTGACAGTAATAATCAAAATGAAAAAACATCGGTGGTGTATTCATCATGTAAAACTGTGAAGTTTGCCAGTTTTGATTAACAGGGAGTTTGCATGCATTTAAAGCAATCATGTGGCTGGAGGTGACATGAGAGGGGCATTTAGGGGCCCTTTTTACTGCATCAAGTGTGCCTGTGCCCTAACCCCTAGATCCATCCCTGCCTGTTGGCTACATTAGCCTTGTAGCTCTTGTGCATATCTTTAGAAACAAACTTCAGACACAAAACATATCTTGGCTAATCTGTTACATTAATGGTACTAAATAATCAATTTGGCAATTTTTTGTAAACCAAACTATAAGTATTTGTATGTAGTGACTAAAAAGATCAGGTGATAATTCTCTTGCTCGCTTTTAAAGGTCCTCTGGGTGTTCTGACTCTCATGCCGCCCCCTTGCCTTGCTGCCCTCACCTCCCTTGGCTTGCTCGTGTCTCTCCTGCTCTATCTGTGGAGCTGGGCAGTGAGGGGGCTCCTGCGCTCTGGCCCCTCATTAGCTCCTCCATGTGAAGTGCACTTCACCCCCAGCCCCTTGCCAGCCCCCCTTTAATTGGACACTTGAGCGGCGCGATGTACATCTGGCTCTATTGGAGCCTGACATTTCAAACTGCTGACCTTTCTAGCGCCCGGTGCGGATAAATAATGATTAGCCCTGCACATTGTTCCTCCACAAAGCCGCAGCCAAACGGAGCGCCACGCTCAGACCAAAGAAAGAGGAATAAGGAAAGGAGAAAAATGAGAGAGAAAGGAGAGGGAGGGAGAAAATCATTTTTTGGCTGGAGAGGAGGGCCGAGAAGTTGCGGTAGAGCTAGAAGGCTTAGGGAGGTGGTCGGTGCCTGAAAATTGGGTTCAGACATCTTTTTTTTTTTCTCGAAGGACCCATTGTCAATCTATTGATTTGAATGCCCTTTTCATATCGGCAGGTGCCGTGGCAATACTGTGTTGCCGGAAAATTAACTTTGCTTTGGTTTGTGTTTGGTCTCCCTTGCCCCACTCGCTCACCACCGTTAAAGGAAAAAAGGTCAATTACATTCATGAGAACTTGGAGAGAGATGTGTGAACCCACTGGCCAGAACAGAGATAATACACAACCGCTATATCTCCTCTAATTCTGTAGCGCTCTCATTGTGGGTCTCTTCTGGAAACACACACACACACACACGCACACACATGCACACACACACGCACACGCACACACCCCTGTGATGCTGTGTGCTGGGCATCAGAACCTCGCAGCCAGAGTTAATGTGTTCGATCTCTCTCAGTTCCTCCTTATTTTCCCTCAATCTGATGATTTGCACGCTCGGCACAGCTCAAAGCCAGGCGCCCTTTCTAAACACATTTAAGTAAAACCCTGCATTGTTTTTGTTTTTGCTCCTCTTTATGAAGTCTCAGGGAAAACATTTCTAGGCATCATCTCTCTCTTTCTGCCTCGTTTTTGTATACATCTGTCAGGATTTTTCCTGAGGCCAAGCTATGGATCTACCATTGTGTGATGACTCATCAATAAGCAGATGCACACCCCTAATTAACGGCTTATCCATAGTCTTTGCATATTTTCTGCAGGCTCTGTTACCGCTGGGAGTATACTGTATCTCCCTCAGTGTTCTTCATGCTGTGTGTGTGTGTGTGTGTGTGTGTGTGTGTGTGTGTGTGTGTGTGTGTGTGTGTGTGTGTGTGTATATATGCATTAGTGTGTTTGTGTTTCTGTGCGTGCATGTGCAGCGTAGGGCTCCACCATGTGCCGCACGGTATTTTTTATCCTCATTGGTACTTTATACTTTTTAAAGCGTTAACTCTTCGTGAGACTTTCACTCCTCTACCTTTCACAGTAACTTCCATTTTACTCCAGAACTCTCTGCAAGGTATTGTGAAGTAAAAACCTCAAACTCTCTCTTAATGCAAACAAAACAAATAAAGTAAATAAAGCAAATAATGCAAATACAGTCATGCTGTTTTCTAAAAGTAAATCAGAAGTCCTTCCTTCTGTGACCACTCAAGATGGAACAGTTATTGAAGCAGTCAACTGTTTTAAATACATTGGTGTTTTTATTTATGATTCTCTTACTTTTAAAACACATGTTCACTTTTTGGCAAAGAAATTGTTTTCAAAATAAGTTTTATTTTAGAATTTTTTTTTAATTATTTTATAAACAAGTTGTGGCTGCCACATTTTTGCCAGTACTGGACTATGGGGATCTTTTATATAAGCATGCCCGATACAAGCATTGAGTATGCTTGACTAAGTTTATCATGCTTCCCTCCATTTCATTACAATTTGTAAACCTTGGAGTCATCGCTGTGAACTGTGAGCTGTTCTTGGGTTGGATGGTCTTCATTGGAAATGCGATGGAAAATGCATTGGTGATTTGTATATAATGGTCTTCTAGGCCGGCTTCCATCCTATTTCAGTTCATATCTTCAGCAGAAGTCAGATAGATGGACTTTATGGCTTACGTTCACAGGACTTTTATATTCTGAATGTCCCCAGTGTTCCAGTATTGTGCTCCTTCTGATTGTGCTCCTTCTGACTCCTTCGGAATAATTTGCAAAGCACGTTAAAACTTACAAATCTTGTTTCTTTGGATCAGTTAAAATGAATATGTAATTGTTTAAAAGATTATTTTGTTTAGTTAAATATAGTTGCTTTGTATGCTTATATTTGTTTTAAGTCTTTTTATCTGGGTTGTGATGTTGCCACTTTGCCAGGACTCCCTTGTAAAAGAGATCTACAATCTCAGTGGGACTTTTCCTCAATGGGACTTAAACGTAAAATAAAAATTACAAATTACATATTTTATTATAAAGAAAATAATATGGGGCACTTTAAAAAAGTATTAAACCAATCTTTCACGCTGATTTACTAAGTAGCTCCCATAAATAGTGAATATCCCATCATTGCTTGGCAACTGTGTCAAGGCCCAGGTACCTCTGACAAGCTTTTAAATTTGAAGAAAATGTTGGAACAGTATGTGGGATATTTTTAAATAAGATACCTTTTACCCCAGAAATTGTACCCATTTCCTAAACTGAAAAATGTGGGTCATTAGAATCTCTTTTTTTTCTTTTGTCACTTAAGTACATATATGGGGCAAAAAGGTGCCATGTGACCAGACACTGTTTTTGTGCTTGACTGTGGTCATGTGGTCAGCCCATCCGCCCAATCAAGAGGTGTTGGAATGGAGACTTTTATCCAAAATAGTGATGCATGACACCCAGCTATCCAGGATTGAAAACCTAAGAACCAGTCACCAATTTCATTGGTAGCCAAAATAATTCCTCTGGGGACTGGTTCAACCCTAGACCCATTCAGACACATCACACCTTTAAAGGAATAAAGAAGAGGAGAGAAAGAGAGAGAGAGATGAAGTATAGGGGTCTGACACAGACTTCATGTGTAAACATTGTCAGAGTGTTGGTGAAATGATCGGTTATGAAGGAAACACTATGATTGCCCTAATTATAGCCCTTCGCTGTGAGTTTGCATAGTTTGCATCCAAAACCATCATCACTGGTGACTTTATCATGTTGATAGAGGAAAATAAAGGTTTAGAGAGGAAGTGTTGAAAAGTGTGAGTGGTATGTGTGTGTGTGTGTGTGTGTGTGTGTGTGTGTGTGTGTGTGTGTGTGTGTGTGTGTGTGTGTGTGTGTGT
>JBBPDC010000017.1:10696568-10709852 GCA_037974485.1 Hemigrammopetersius urotaenia
AAGAAAATGTAAAGATAAACCCGAGGTTTAAATACGGAAAAGTCACGAACGAGAGAGACAGAGAGAGAGAGAGAGAGAGAGAGAGAGAGACGATCCATGCGCTCCATACAGAGAGAGAGGGTTCTTTGCCCTTTCTCACACTCTATCACGAGATCTCGTCACACTCCTAGTATGTACCTACCAAAAGTGTTCCAGTGGATAACTAACGGTGAACTGACCAGTTCATAGGCACCCAAGAATCACTGATGCACATGGGAGCAAAGGCTAGCTCATCTGTTTAGATCCAACTAAGAATCTTTTAAATTGCTGGAAAAAGTTAGTGCTGGCTATAATAAAAACGTGTTGGAACACAAAGGTGCATGTTAGCTGTGTATGGGGTTGTGTAGCCTCAGACCAATAAGAGTGCCTACAATGAGCATGTGAGAATCAAAACTGGACAATGGAGCAATGAACAGAGGTGCCTTGGTCTGATGAATCACTGGTAAATTCAGGGCTACATAGAGCAAAGACAGAAACACACTGGGGTTCCTGTTGACAGGTAGGGTTGCCACATCACACAGCGGAGATGGATAAGCAGCTTAATCTACAGAACACATTAAGTTTTGCTTGCATTACCCAGCTAACCTAGAGTGAGAGCAAGCAAAAAAGTAAAATAAAGGACAAAAGGAAATCATGTAGGTGACCACATACTGTAAAACCTCACAATTTAAAGCTACTTACCTTTCCATGGTCTGCCCATGTTTTACAGAACATTGGCAAAAATCTTATTTCATCAAATTAGCCTATATACATACATACATATATATATATATATATATATATATATATATATATAAAGTACACATAGAAAACATTTTTTGGATTTGCAAGTCAGCCTTAAATATTGACTGAATAGTGATTTTGGATAGAATCATTATTTTTACCACACATTTGGTTTACCAAGTTATTAGCACCACTTGTTTGGCTGTATTGATTTGATCAACATTATGTAAAGTGACACTTTATCAGCTGTTGTGGTGATGAATCTGTGACAAGGTTGAGTTCTCCATGGATGGTTGGTTCTGTAGCATGGAGAGCATGGAGCAGGAGGCTTACCCAGCCTCCGCCTGGGCCTCACCTAGCCTCACAGAAATAATTCCTGAAGAATGGCAGAGGCAATTTAAAACACAATTATTATACAGGTCAACCAAGAGGACACTGGAAAAGTCTCTGCACACAACTGAGCTTCATTGTTGTAACTAATCAAAACAAGGCAATTTGGAAATGACAACAAATTTGCCTCTGCATTAGGTTTATTACACAATAAAAACACCCCTGATTTGTCCTGACAGTGTGACCTTTCACACGCATGCAAAATAAAATATCCCTTGAAATAAATAATTAACTCTAAAGTGCAGTATTTGCAAAGAGTGAGTTTCTCATTTAGTTGAACAGGGTGCTTGCCAGCATTGTATAAAGCTTTGCCAGCCTGACAACAGTAGCTATAAACGTACAATAATTAGGTAGTTATTTTGGAGGGAAAAATAAAAATAGAATAATGATCATGCATGATGTCACTCTAAAATTTCATTTCACGAAAACTCTGCTTTCTTTAATCAAGCACATACTGCGGATCCAATATTTTTACTCAAAGCGATCAAACATTTGCGGTTCATTGTGTGCCCCCGATGAGGATAAATGAAGTGTCCACACTTCGCGGAATTGCCACCATCTCAGCTGAGTGAAAAAAGCTCAGGCTTGTCTTTCATACTAAGGCAGCTCAGAAATCATATTTAGAGGTGATGGCGGTGGTGGTGTTGTGGGGGTTGGAGCTCCCTGACCCGGCCAGATCGATAGTGCGGGCCCTGGAGTGAGGCCGCACTGAGAGTTATTGTAACGAAGCACACTGAACAGGCCTGGAGTTTGAGCATTGGTGCTGCAGCGCTCATTTGTTCATTTAAAGGAAGATCAATGGGCCCCCTGCCGCGTCACAGAAGATACACAGCGGGACGGCACACTAGCAATGATACCCTTCTAAATATTTGATGCGGGTTGTGGGGTGTATGGGAGGGGGGGGTTACACTATATAGTTTTGCAGCTGCTCTCTCTGTCAGTTGTGCAGAGCATCTCAGGGCAGCTTCCATTAGTAATTGATGGCACTCTGCAGTGGCCTGTTTTGAGGCCACTGTTCATTTCATGGGCTATCACTTTTTTTATTACTCTGCTGATGCCTTCACGGGCAATTAATTATTCATGATGCACTAATTAAGGGACAAAATAAAGTAACGCAGTTAAGACTGGTTCAATTAAACAAGAGAGTGTCCCTACTCGCTAAGTTGTTTATCAATATAAGATGAAGGCGCCAAATAGCTCCATCCTTGATTGACCCTGACTGTCTCTGCTCCCCGAACATGCTGGATTCTTTATTTTAAAACATATTTCTAATATTCTCTAAATGATCCTGCTGTCCCTTCTGTACTTCACAGAGTCTGGCAAAGGCAGCAGGCATCGAGCATGCCAGACATTTGGCTCCGAACTGAAGCAGCCATCATACTCACATACACACACACACTCGCGCACACACAGTTGCTTGTACACACACACCTGTGCAAGCGTCTGTCCATCTCCCACATTGGCACAGGTGCTGTGTTTTGATTGGCCATGTGCTAATGGCTAATGTGTTCTCAGCTAATGTGTCTGTCATAGCTCTTCATATCCATCTCTCTCCATAATCATCATCTTCCTCATCTGGCAACCCAGCGGTGACACCACCTCACCCAACACCCGGACACTTTTCCATTCCAGTCACAGAGCAGCCACCTCCCTCTCTGGAGCCCAGCTCCATCAGCCACATCATTACTGAGATTATCCCATGTCTTTTATTTAATGATGGCTAATGTATCACCAATAAAGATGAATGAGGGGAGCTGGGAGGCTCTAATTGGAGGGACATGATGTCTGACTCCATGTCGGCTACCGTGTCTACAATGCCAAGTGTTTTTTGGGTCGCTGTCATGTGCCTTAATTCTAGGTGCGCTGCATGAAAACACATTTATATCACCTGTGTGTTCTGCAGCCTTTGTAGGTAATGATGTGCCTTAATTGCTCAGAATCAGATTGATTCTGAATAATTGTCATGTATGAGACAAATAACTGTATAGACATAAAAACGCACTTTTACAAAAGGGGTATCCTTCACAGGTTGTACTGGAAAGGCTGGGGGCATACTATATAGAACCATGAGAACTCAAAGTAAGTGCTTTAGCGTACTGTTCTGAACTTTGAGTGCAGGTTTAGTTGCCTTTTTAGACTGTGGTGTAGGCGGGCTGTTTTTTTTTCACAAACAAATCATTTTTTGCTTGCCTGTGTATGTAAGTTACATAAATTGAACTTTCTCCATCAAATATTCAATTCCTTTTCAGTGACATAGTAACACTGCCTTGGTGAAATGTTCTGTTATGTATTATGTTACACAAACAAGGATCCATCATAGGACCCTGCTGCCAATGACCCACCTTTCTAAGATGCAGCCTAGCTTTTAGAACAAAAATACTATTCAGTTCTTATAACCCATAAATCAAATTGTTTCTAGCTTTGGGCTGCTTAAGAAAAACATCCATGTAAATGGTTCTTTAGGGAGCTCAAAGTGGTTATTACAGCATTGCTCCACTGGACCAGTTTTGACACCTTTGTTTTGAGAGTGTATTTTATTATTTATTTTGTTCACTCCATTTCTAGGGTACTAAATTATGGAATAGCCAGTTGTGTACTGATGGTTTTCAGACTATGTATTGTGTGGTTCTGTGCTGCTTGTTAGTTACAAGGTGACATGAATGCTTCTGTGGTCACTCATCATTGAATTTTCTTTCATTATGATTTTATGTCAAATGAAAGAAAGAGAGATACATTTATAGATTAGTAGACTATGTTTCTAATTAGATTAGTAGATTATGTATCTAATATCAATATTTAGATTAGCAAATTGTATAATTAATACCAATTCAGAATTTAAATTAAGGGTGAATCCATGCATGAAACATCACAATATTGTGATTCAAAACTTTGAAGATGTAACTGTGCATTGCAGAGAACAGGTATTCTGGTGTTCTGCAGCTGCATTATTTGAACTCGCAAAGAACCAGCACCAATCAGAAGCTCACTCTGACACACTCATTTCATACGCCACACTACCTCCTGCCTCCTAGCTCTAGTCTCATTAGTAGATAATGCCACAACTGAATACAGTCAACATTTTTCTTCATTGGAAGTAGTTCATGAATATTGAAATGTGATCCCAGTATCATGAATCTTGGCTTTAATGTCTTGTTAACCTCTACTCCCCCACACTGAATGTTGTATGTTTTTTTACATCAGTACTTTTTCGGAGCACATGCCTGAAAAAGGCTATTTCTGTTTCCAGACCTGTTTACAGTCTCTCTCCAGGGCTTGTGGCTCAAAATGGACACCGGGTTCATTTTGCCCTGAGCTGGGCCCACTTGAACGCATCAGCAGTGGGATCTGGGTAGCCTTATTGGAGCAGACTCGGCCTGCAGGACAAGCCAGCCATTGAGGAGCAGATTAGATTAAAAGTAATCCTCCCACTGTGTTCCGAGCCATGTCTGTGCAAACTCCAGTCACTCAGTGCATCAGTCACACTGCTCTGCCCGGCAACACGGCCCAGGGCACCCATCTGCCCGGCCTGCACCATTCTCTCCATGAGGCCACAGCCACGGCTGAGGAGAATTTAGCACGATGCTTCTCTTTGCACTGAGGCATTGAGGCAGCGTTTAAGGTGCTGGGAATTGACAGAAACTTTTGGATCCCACTGAAGTTTTTTTTTTTTTACTTCTTTTTTGCTGCTAGTACCACAAAAGCATCATGGCTTATACTCAGGAAGATTTTAGACAAATATATAATATGCTTTAGGTATACATTGTTGGTTACTTTTATATACACTACATGTCCAAAAGTGTATATATAGAGCTCTTTTGAAATCAAGGGTACTGATGTAGTAACAGCCTTGACTCTTTTTGGAAGGCTTAACACTACATGTTGGAACATTACTGTGAGGATTCGATTGCATTCAACCATGAGATCATTAGCGAGGTCTGGTACTGATGCTGGACGATTAGTTCTGGATCACAAGCATCACTCCACAAGCATCACTCCAAGGAATTGGATAGAGCTCCAACCTCTAGAGAATGCAGTTCCGGTGCTGAAAGGCTTTCCCTCTCTACACTCTTAAAAATAAAAGTGTCTGAAAGAGATTTGCATGATGCCATAAAACAGCAGCTCACTTCAGTCCTGAAGCCTCACCCAACACATTTTGGCATTTTGCCTGCTTTTACACACCCACTTCAACCCAGGAAAGGCTTGCTAATCAGCTGATTAGTTGGATCAGATGTGCTGGGAGCATGGAAAGCACTACAATGTGCAGAGCAGGGTCCCTATAGAACCTTTCAGTGGATTCATTTTTTTTATATAATTTTCTACTGCTTATCCAGGACCAGGTCATGATGGTAGCAGGCTGAGTAGGGCAGTCCAGATGTTCCACATTCACCAGCTTCTCATAGGGAATCCCAAGGCATTCCCAGGCCATCCAAGATATGTAATTCTCCCAGCATGCCCTGGTTGATTGTGCCCAGAACAACTCCACAGGGAGGCACTCAGGAGGCATCCCGACTAGATGCCTGAATCACCTCAACTGGCTCCTATTAATGAGGAGGAGCAGGGGCTACACTCCCAGATGTCTAAGCTCCTCACCCTATCACTAAGGCTGGGCCCAGCAGGAGAAAACTCATTTCCACATGTAATCCACAATCTTGTTCTATCAGTCACTACCCAGAGCTGGTGACCATAGGTGAGGGTTGGAACAAAGATAAACTCAAATTGAGAGCTTTGTCTTTGGCTCCCTTTTCATCTCAACACAATGGTTGGGTACAACGACTGTATTACTGCCACTGCCAACCTGTTCTGCCTGTCGATTTCCCAATCCATTCTTGGATGGTTCCTAAAATTTCCATTTTTGAAAGAGAGATGTGCAAGTGTCAACAACCTCTATAAAGAGGCTTCACCCAATTTCAGGTTTCTAGAACATATGATAACCTCCATGTAATGGCAATGTTATTGGAATAACTTTATTTAATGTGAATGTTTTATACCTTTAAAATGTCTCTCGCACACCTCTCATTGACAAAAATGGTTATTTAAAGAACTGTAATAGTTCTCCTGTGGCGTTTCCCAAAGATTGATTTCAGTCTCATGTGACTGATTAAGAGTATCCTGCTCTTTTGGCTTTTTTTCATTACTGTGTGTCCAAAGAAGCTGAATTCACTAATTAGAGGGTCTGTCTGGATACTTTTTGGATGTGTGTAACAATAGTAACAATACATTAATAGAACAATGTATTAATAGAACAACAATACATTAATTAAACAACCTGTTTAATGTAATTTTGGTACCCCCAATTCCGTCAAAACAGCTCTTACTTTTTGAGGCATGGACTCCACAAGATTTTGAAATGTGTGCTCAAGTATCCAAAACCAAATCAGCAACTCTTTCCCATATCCCACATACCATTCCTGAACGATTACTGCATTGTAGCAGGACACATAATTTTTTTGCTGACATCAGGAAAGACGGCTGTGCCTTATTTGGTCTGCAACAATGTTGATAAATGATGCATGTTAACATAACACTCCCATGAATAAAAATACTTAAGCCAATATGACTTCCCACAGTGCATCCTGGTGCTATCTCCTCCCCAGGTAAGAGGCACACGCACACAGCTGTCCTCTTGATGGGCTAGCCTTTACTCCCCACATGCTCCACTGGGCCTTGGATGCCTAGAACACTGTCATGGGTTCACAGGTTGATCTTGCTTAAACGACTTTTGTTACGTACTGACCTACTGGGAACACCCCACAAGACCTGCCGTATTGGAGATGCTCTGACCCAGACGTCTAGCCCTCACAATTTGACCCATGTTAAAGTTGCTCAGATCCTGACACTTGCTGCAGCAAATTAACTTCAAGAACTGACTGTTCACTCGCTACCTAATATTTCCCACACCTTGACAGGTGTCAGTGTAACAAGATAATCAATGTTATTCACTTCACCTGTCAGTGCTTTTAATATTGTGGCAGGTGTACTTTTTACACTGAATGTACTGTTAGATTCTCTTTGAGAATTGCATCCATGTGGCCGCACGAAATCACTTTGGTAGTCAATCTGTGTCAAACAATGACATGAAAAAGGACGGTGAAAAGGAAGTAGCATCCAAAGTTCTGCCTCACTTGCTTTTCAATTACAGCAGATGGAGCAGAACGGAATTGTTAGTGCCATTTATCGAATGCGCTTCATTCCGTATTAAAGTGCAAGTCAAGAAATCCATCCCCTTGTACAACAACCTGTCTGTTTTTACAACAACAAAGAGATCTCTTTCTTGTCAGATAGCCTATGTCAGTTCATTAGAAACAAGGAAAGGAGAAAACGAGGGAAGAAAGACATCCTGACAAAGACACACTCCTCCACACACGCGCCATCAGTGCCGGCAGTCATCCTGAAGAATGCTTCTTGCCTCTGCGTATTCAGCTGGTGCAGAACAAAAGCAATAGCTGAATGAATCGATTATGATAATGATTGGTTGGTGTGGAGAGCTTCATTCCCCCTCTGAATGAAAGTGAGATGATGGATTATTGAAAAAGCATTAAGGAGATCTTTATGCATCACTGGTTACCTTCTTCCCCCAACATGGACAGCTGCATTGTTCTATTGGCTAGGTCTTCTCTTTTTATCTTCTGAGTGTAAACTTCACAGTGGTATTTTAAGGTCAACATAACGGCTTACAATGACAAGGAATCATATACCAACCAGTTTTTAAAGTGTGGGTTTACATTTTAGTCTCATCCTTGTGGGCATGAGATGCTGATGCTCTTTAGCTCATGCAGCAAGTTATTTCTTTGGTTCGTAATGATCATTAACATAATGGAAAGTCCAACGATAAATTAAAGAAAGTATTACATAAATCATTATTATTGCTTTAGCTAAAGCAATACATGTTTCAGAAATAATAAATAACCAGTCACCTCTTTTAGCATCTTAAACAGTACAGATGTGTAGAACTATATGGAAATATTTGCATGGATGGCTGATCATGAGGTGGGTGGTAACTAATCTACTCAAGTGTGGTTTTGATACCTTTGTGCCTCACTAATTTGCAAGCCCTAGAAGGCCACTATTCTTTTTTTACTTAATTTTCCTTAATACATTGGACTATCTATGTCAACTATCTATATGCATCTAAACCTGTTAAACTGAGGAGACCCCTATTTCCATGTTTCCTCTCTTTAACCAGACATCCAGCTGCCAAACAACAGCTGCTATAGATTGGGAACCCATGATCTATGCCATTATCACGTTTTTTTTTTTACCTGATATAACATCCCGATTGGCAGCATGCCAGCAATCAACTGGTAGCTTAGTCCCTTTGTCCTGGCCCACAACACCCATCCAATCTGCTAGGTAACTTTCAAAGAAAACCACTGACAGAAAAGGTTTTGGTGTTTGCTAGTTCATTCATCACCTCATTTGTCTCTATTGCTAAAATGTGGAAAATGTGTTTTTGTCATTGTTTGAATTACTAAGAAAGAGGAATGGGTATAAATATATACATTGTTGAAGATGTGAGAGCGTGTCCCCTGAAGAACACAGGCCTATATGACAGGGCTAAGCCCTGGACACCTCCTGCCCAGTTTAACCTCTGCTGAAAATGGTTTACCCACCTGAGGCTTGTGTTTTTTTTCTCCTTTTCTCTGGTCTACAGCTGTGAATGTAAATCGCCTTGCTAATCACACTTAAAAACACAAAGTTTATTTTGAAGACAGAAAGAATGCTGTGAAGTGTCATTGCTCTACCAGTGCAGCCCCAAAATTAAAGTCTGCTGACATACAGTGGAAAGGGTCTATTGATAAAGACGCTAAAAAAGAAGAACCGGACATCAAACAGACCACAAAGATTTTATTTCAAGTTCCATTCCATTTTCTTCCAAGTGGAATTTTCTTTTATTTCATACTGAAACAAAAGTATGGGAATGATATGCACTGTGTGGTGTGTTTAGACATTCTGTGAAGAGTTGGTGCAGTGTGATATGCCTTAAAGCATAGAAATACACTCACAGCACAGAACAGCTAATGTCCATGCACTCAGATTTCTGATCTTTTGATAACCTGGTTTGATACTTTAATGCTTATCAGAAAAACGATGACCTCCATTTTCTCCAGTTACTGAACATCTGTCATAAATAAGTGACGATCTTGAGAAAACAAATTAAAATAGCTCACTTTTATAGGACAACATTATAAACAAAAGATGCAGATCTATGACTCTTTATGGCTTTGGTAGTTTACTAACATTATTTTCAAATATGTTTATTTCTACTCAAGTATGTTCATTCAAAATTAGTACACATGATTCACATGATTGTTATTAATTCTTTTTTATAATGTAATGTTAGTGTTACACTGGTGACAGCATCTGGACTACTCTATTTATTACAATCCAAAAATATATAATGACTTTATAGAGTTCCGTTACTTTCATTGCTACATTTAATACAGCAACACCTTTTGCTGTACAAAAGTACAACTGATTATTGTACTGCACTCCTTACTGTACTTCGTAAGAAAACTGTACAATCTGAATAAAATGCAGCAGTGTTGATCCTCGCCATAACTAGGGAGAGGGCTCATGTAAGCCCTGTTATAAAACAGCTGCTCTATTTACCTGCACATTTTACTTTACTTTTAAAGCTCTAAATACCATATTGTCTGCATACCTCGATGCAAATATTTCTGGTTATCTTCCACCGCATGGTATCCCCACAGAAAAGGTGAAGAAACTCTTTGATTTCTGGCCTTATACTATGGCACTCAGTTTCTATCTGGACTCAGTTTCTATTCTATCCAGTTACACTGGACACGGACTGCACATTTCTAATAAAGGTGTTATCTTATCTTATCTCATCTCATTTAGTTCAATCTGTCAGTTTAATTCAATAACTTATATTTAATTCAACTACTACTCTTATTTCTGAAAAGTATTAAAGTCAGCTCTTAGGTTGGCCTTCCAAATTTCTGTTTTGATTAGTACTGTCTAAGCGAGAGACAGAGTTGTGGGGGGGGCGCTGTGGACCAGGCAGGACGAGTCGATGTCAGAGGCATTTCCCTTTGTGTTTATAATTTTAATTCTTTTAGAGGGAAACTGTCAACCCTATCCAAAGTGCTGGACCAAAGAGAGATAATGTATGCTTTCGTGCGGTTCTTTGAGGACGACATGTGCTACGCGTTACCAGTGTCAAGCGTGAAAGACTTCAGACCTCGGCACAAAACAGATTTTGATCATCAGAAGGTGTATCTGGTTGTCAGAGGTGAGGAGAATGGAACAGGCCAGCCGAGCAAGGCTCAGGTCCTCGCTCTCGCAGGTAAGTTGCCTGATCGCATGGAGGCTTTTTTACTTGATTATTTATTTCATTTTTTTAACACCCCCACCACCACCACTACCACCTCCTCTCTTCTGACTTGCGTTCACTAATCAGTAAGGGCTCGTATTGAAGCTCTCCTCTGAAATCTCATGGCACTGCGGTGTGGAGATAAGGCTTCCCTGTCTCAACAAGGTACAGGATCTCCTTCTCCTGCTCTCTTGTTTACGTCGGTTTTATCTTGCTAGCTCCTACATTAGCCAGTCTGAAAGCTACAAGCTACCAAACACATGTTCTTTTAAGGCTGGATTTTGTTTCCAAACTCTCCAGCTAGTAGAAAAGGCGACGTTAACTTTTATTTTAACGAAGAAACCTGCTTGTCTCGAAACAGCGATACTGCTAGCTAGGTTAGCAGGGCTAAAGGTGCTAGGTGTCTAGTTAGCAGGCATGCTAACGTGAGCTACACAGAAAATGACTACTTTAAATAAGTGACTTTTGGGGTCGTTTGTGTTAACCTCGGGTTGTGTGTATTTCAGATAAAGGGCTAGGGCTTAAGGAAGTTGTAGCGTTGTTTGTAAAAGCATAACAATTGTTGTGTAGAAACTGGGCTGGTTGTCTGGCAGACACAAGCCAAAACATGTCAAACCAAGCCATGCCATCCTTTCCCTGGCAGTCTCAGTCTGCTGGGGCGAGCTGGCTACTTAGCTAGATTACTAATCCTCATATGCTGCCTGGCCCTGTTGTTAAAACGGAACCACAGTCTGATCTCGTTAGCAGCAGTCAAAAAGGTGGGGCAAGTTTGGTTGAGCAAGTTTTTTTTTGTACTGTTAAGTTTGTTGAAATCAGAGGTGGGGAAAAGTAGAAGAGGAGATACTTATAATTACACAATTAGAAGTAAACATATCTTAACAAAAAAATAAATAAAAATACAGCTTCAAAAGTGCCAGAGGAAAACCACTCAATACATTCTACATCTCTGATGTAGGTGCTGATTCTTCTTTTTGAGTTATAAAATGAAGTAGTAGTAAAGGTGATGCTGAGTACGAATCATTCAAAATTATGGCCATGTGTAACAAAAGTGTGTAGTGATGACCCACCTCTGGTTGAAACAGTGTTGAAGTGGATCAGAGCAAGTTACTCTGACAAGAAATACAAATGTTTATTAAGTTCTTACTACTTTGCTAATAGTAATGGTTTGTCAGGTCAGTAGATGAATTGTACATTTTTATTCATTATTATCTGACATGTACATGATGGAGAATTTAAGTTCCCTACTGACATTTTTTCTCGTTTTCCAGATAGCATTGAGGAATTTGAGAACAGTATTATGCAAAAGAAGATGAAAATTCCTAAAATGTCTACCAGGAATGCTGGACATGCTGTAGAAAACCACTTTGGCGAAGAGAGAATGCCCCTCAGACATAAAAAGGTAAAGTGCACCTGCAGTACAAGACTGACTGTTGCTAAGTATGCTCTTGTAGTGAACTGCAGACTGTTTTTCTGCCAGCGGGCTGGATTAATTTGGAATTCATGCACAAATCGGGATTGGCTTAACATGGATTTTGCACTGATATTAAGAATGTGTTTTAGGGGAAAGTGGGGAAATGGAGTGCTTCTGATTTAGGCTAGGGACTACAATTGAGATAATAACAGAAATTGCGCTTTATATGAACAAATATTAGTCACTATAGCCTGAATGATATCAGTTTGTAAATGCCTAGTTATAACTTGTAGACTCCTTTTAAAATCATGTCCCAGTGTTGCCCAAAACATTGGTGAGCTCATTTAACAGGACTGCTGTTAAAACTCATTATTTGTTTAAAGTGTTTGCAAACCAAATGTTATTGTGCATAAAACAGTACTTTTGAATTCATTCTTGATTTTTGCATATAACAGTGTGATTAACCATGATAAATCACAGAAAATCATGCTGTTTCACATTGCACTAAATCAAGTAAACAAACCTACTTATGCTGGTTATACTGAAACATGCAGCCGCGTTCCAGTACACAGAACCATTTAGGTTAAAACATTCTAGTGGCATGATAGTATATTGTTCTGCAAGTCTGTCAGGGCACTTACTGGCCATTTTATTAGATACATACTTGCATACCTTGAAGGTGTACAGTTGGTCTATAGCACATTTCTTTACATGCATCTTCTTTAGTATTCCCTGCTACCTTTCTTCAGTGTATTGGAATTATTATTTTTGTGTGTCTTCAAGAAATTAGTTTTTATCTTTTTTTAAAACATTGAGTCCAATGTGTGAGTACTGTGACACTGAGCAAATGTATGTGCAACAGGTCCATTCTCAAGAGCAGCGGGCCTCCTCGAACTCATCCAAGAGTCTGGCTGCGGTGGTGGCACGGCTAGAGAGGAATGCCGTGAACTCTTGTGTGGAAGGAGAGGAGTTGGAGCACTTGGGTGAGGAGGAGGGTGAGGAGGAAGAGGCAGTGGTGCCCCGTGTACTATATGAGGAGCTGGTGCACAGCTATAGGCAGCAGGAGGAGGAGGTGCGGCGGCTGCAGCAGGAGCTGGAGCGCACACGCAGGCAACTACTACAGCAGGCCAAAAAACTGAAGGAGTACAGCAGTCTGCTGACTGAGGTCAAAGAGCTGCGTGACTTCAACCGCCGCCTTCAGGATGTGCTGCTCATGAGGCTGGGCAGTGGTGAGAGAGGCACACACACATACACATGCAAAAGCCATTTACACTGAGTTAGAGGTGGGCAATATATCGATTTTATGGATTAGAAAGCAGGCACACCCATCACATTAAAATGTTGATTTAAATTTTGCCAAATAATTCCTGTGGGTGACTAGACATGT
>JBBPDC010000017.1:10716245-10737832 GCA_037974485.1 Hemigrammopetersius urotaenia
TGTGTGTGTGTGTGTGTGTGTGTGTGTGTGTGTGTGTGTGTGTGTGTGTGTGTGTGTGTGTGTGTGTGTACGTACGTTCTCTTTTGACATTTAACATTATGGCAAACTATCCTCCAATAATTAATGTATTAAAGCCTACTGGTTTGTCCCTGTCCTCTAGGTGCACCTGGGTGGGGGTATTTGGGTGGAAGAGGAGAAGTGGCATCAGCTTCAGCGAACACAGGGTGACTCCAAATTCACCAAAAATCTGGCTGTCATGATCTGGGGCACGGAGACATTGAAAAACAGAAGCGTGACTGGAGTAGCCACCAAAAAGAAAAAGGATGCACTGCCTAAACCTCCCCTCTCTCCCAGTAAACTCAAAATCGTACGAGGTACATTTGCATGCGTGTTTTTTTTACTCCCTGATGTTACTATTAAGGTACACCAATAAGCTATAACATTAAAACCATTAATAATGCTGCCTTGTTGCAATGGCATTTTATGAGAATGCAGTGGTTCTGTAGTTTCAGATTTAAAGAGCATTCACCGACATCCTGATTAAGCAGTAGCCTGCTACACAGAAAAGCTTGTGTCTGGTCACCAATGACATGGCTGATTCTCAGAACACTACGCGAGATTGCATGCAAGATGCTGTGTACATACGATAGATTTTGACATTCACTGATCAGACACTACCTTAACACCACATAGAGGGGAAGTGAATAACATTGTTTATTGTGTTACAATGGCACCTGTCAATTGGAGGGAAATATTTGGCAGCAGGCAAGCAGTTCTTGAAGTTGATGTATTGGAAAAATGGGCGGTGCTCATGGTTAGTACCTGCCAAAAATGGTCCAAGGAAGGACGACCAGTGAACTGGTTACAGTGTTGAACAAGGGGAGCAAAGGCTAGCCTGGTGGGGACTAAGAGGTACTATTAACTGGACCTCAAAATCCTCCCGATTTCAGTCTGATCAAAAATCTCTGGGCAAACTGGACAAACTATTCCAATCAATAAGTCATACTTTTCATCTTAAAGCACTGGTTTAATGGATGGTTTTAAAGTTATGTCTGATCGGTGCATGTTTGGTTTGGCTGTACACCTCCCTCTTCCAATTGAATGATAATCATCCGAGCAGGTGATCACATTGCAACTCAGGACTAGCTGGTGTAAACCTATTTTTATTATTACTTTTTTCAGAGTGTCTGTATGACCGCGTGTCCCAGGAGACAGCCGACAGCGCTGAGATCACACAGCGGCTATCCAAAGTGAACAAATACATCTGTGAAAAGATCATGGATATCAACAAATCCATCAAAAATGAGGAGAGGAGAGAGTCCAAACTTCTGATCCGGCAGACGGTGAAAATGGAGAACTTCTCCTATGATGCCGTTTAGGGCCTCTATAGAGTTGTCACCATAGCTCATTCTGCTCTTCATGGACAGCTGGGGAAAGAAGAGGGTTCACGTGATCACCTGTGCTGCCATTTGAGATTCTCACTGAAGCCCAAAGCGAGGCCTTTTTTTTTTTTTGTTTGTTTTCTTAAACCTTTTACTACCCCACAACACCTCACAGCCTAACTGACAGCTTCACCCATAACTCACACACTTGCCATGAGTTTGTTGGTATGTGTACGATGAATGAATGTGGACTCATGGGATAGGGTTTATAAGCTTTAGTTGGGGAATATAGAGCGAAGGGGGACCTTTGTGGTTGGATTTCAAATGTATCACAGGAGTGATCCTATAAATCACATCAGAAAAGAATGTGTATGGCACATCAACTGGTGTTCTGTGTCAGAACATGTCCTAATGTCCTTAAGTGGAAAGCAAAGATTTCCCTTCAAAAGAACCATTCTCTTTGAAGGAGGATGTTCTAAACGTAAATGCGAGTGTGGAGCTTTATTAGATAATGTTAGTCTGCCTGCTGTAGGTACTTAAAATGGAGAGGCATTAAAATGCACCTTCAAACAGGGTCTGACCCTGCAATGTCTTAATGAAAGAATTTAATCAGTCCGTTAATCAATCAGTCAAGGCCAAGTTGTTCAGCCTTTCCATTCAATTGGACATCTGTCTTTTCATTCATTTTAGATTGTTCCAGGTAGATCTGATGGTGCTAATGACGAAACAAATTTGCTGCTTTCCTCAGATGGATAGCAAATGGTTGCATGTTTGAGGTCATGTTAGTGAAATCTAGAGATGCACCGCAAGGAGGTTTTGGTCAAAACCGGAAACCGAAAATGGGGAAACACTTGGCCGAAAACGAAACACCAAAAGAAATTATTATACCAATTTTTTGTAATATTGCCGTTATCTCTGGGTCTGTGTATTTATCTTACTAAAGTACAGCATTGCAATTACATAAATTAGTATTCATGATTCAAAGAATAAATCTGTTACAAATCTATGAAAATATTTATTTAGCATTCAAACAATACACAATATAAAATAAAATTTGAAATAAAATATTTGACATGAACTCATTCATGAATTGCATAAAAGCACGATAGCTGAAATATTATACAATTAAATATCTTCTCTCATAAAGCTGGGCATAAACTGTGCGATAATTTTGAGACTATTTTGTCATTTTGGGGATCAGCCTGAGTTTCGCCTCAATTGTGTGTCATTCATCCTGTAGTATACATGGGGTAACAATGATCAACACCTCACGACCAACTCCCAATCAGCAATCGTATGGTCGCAAGAAAATCAAACCTGTTTGAAATCTAGGTCGCCCCTCGTGAGGGTATTGCACTGAACACAGAAATGGAATTTAATTTATTCCTTTTAGACGTTTCTGCGCACAGAATAGCACCAATTTGCCTAGGCAGTGCGTTCCTTTTTGGTGAGCATTCTCAAATGCTCAGATGACCGTTTTCCCCACTTCTGGTTTCTTCTTCTTCTGGTTACGTTACAGTTCCGGAAACAAGAGCCCCACATGTTGTGTATGGACATATGGTGTGAGCAGTCAGATCACATCAGAGCATCGCCCTGTGTAGTGTGAGAACACGAATCGTGAGCTATGAAATTCTAACCCCTGCGATTCAGTTGTACAGTTTGAGCAGGAGCCGAATAACGCGACTGAAAAAATCGCACAGTGTGTGCCTAGCTTAAAACAAGTGAATTCAAGTGCATTTTAATATTCTGAAGGAAGTGCATGACCAAAGCGCATTCAGAACAAGTGCTTTAAAAACTGTTGAAAGAAGAACAACATTATCTGTAGGCCTATAACAAAAAAGTGTATTAAAACAAAGACTAATCACTGGAAAACATTCTTGCCTTTTCAAAAACGTCCGCCACAGACATTTTTTGGTCGAAATTTTTTGGTGGCCGCATATTCGGTGCATCTCTAGTGAAATCTCATTTGCATAAAAACTTTTCCTTGTTGGCAATACACTTCAGTTCAACCTCAAGTCTTTTTCTGACTTTTGTGGTAACTTGGTAACTCAGCAAAACCTTTTCACAAAGAAAAGTATGCACATATGATTTAACTGTGGTCTGTCACTCAGTGGACTAGATATAGACCTTTTTTCTTTCATTGCCTGTAATGTAATGCCTATGAGAAATCCTCAGAACAAAAATTTTAGTCGAGGAAGAGCTGGCTCAGGCCTTTTTTTTCCTTCTTTTTTGGATTTGGCAATCATTGAGAACTGTGTTCTCTGTTTTTATAGCAAGCTGTGATTGTAATACGAGCTGATATTACTTAAACTGCACTTTGGAGTGTGAGTGTGGAGAAGTGGCAGGCACAGTGTGTGGCTGTGGGTAAAGCTGTCGGCAGCGCTTGGTGTTAAATGTGTTGGTCTCTTCCTTCAGACCAGACAAATGGCAGGGTCCCCACTCAGTCTCCTTCAGGGTCGAAATTAGTGGGGATGAAATAAGGTATAGTGACAACTTCCAGTGAGCCATGCCATCCATGCCCCCCACCCCACCCCACCCTTTTCTTTAAAGGTTTAATTTCTCCCTGCTCTTTCTCACATCTTTTGTTTTGCTTTTCACAAATGGTTTGTATGGCTGTCTGTTTAACAGAGAAAAAGGCCTCCTTGCTGCAGGTTTGAGTTTTTGACTGTGATGACGTAACGCTAACTGTGAATCAACCGCAAGTCTGCCTCTCAAGTCTGCCTCTTTCACCTCACTTTGGCTTCCTACTTTTCTGTTGCTTTTTCATTTCATTATCTTCCCTTCATCAAGTACATGCATTTTATTAGTTATGTGGTTTTACTGGTGGGAACTTTCTGTTGTACATTTGGACACGTATTTGAAACATGCTGTCATATTATGGACGTTGCAGAATTTGTATCCACACTGCACCTTATTCTGCTAAGTACCGCATTTGAAACAAGTCCATTGATTTATATCGCAGTTCCGTCTTCTGCCTTTTACTCGTTCATGTGTAGGTAAATTGTTTTTACTTTTAGTTATAGGCATCTTCTTCTAAGTATAGATGTCTAAAAGATGTCTAAAAGCAAGCAGGGCTTGTCACAAATGCATTATCACTAATGGAGAGCTGTCAAAAAAAGCAAACCATATCTTAAATTACGAATGCTAATTTATGGCTGTCACAGACATCACAGTGCTGCAACAGCTCTATCACATCACTGTGAATCATTTGTTAAGGAGTATAATTTCACTTTTTGTTTCATTTCCCTGTTTTCTGGAAATGTGCGTATAATTGAAGCCGGCGTAGTCACCATATAAGACAGCACTTTAATCTTAAGAACAGCTATATCATAATGATAGGCAAATATGGGTCTTAATGGGTAGAAATAATTACACGGATATGTTAAGTCCACTTCAGTGTCTAATAATGAGATGGTTTTTAAGTTATGGGTTGCTTTTGGGTAGAAAATGATGAGGTGTCTCATCAAATCTGTTTCCACGCTAATGTTTAACTTTTTTCTTATTTCAAATAGCAATCCAGAAAGTATAGCACTTTTTTTTTTACCACTCCATAGCTGGGGAAAATCTTTTTTTGCTTTATACATCTGTGAAAGATACATTTATCTTAACTGTTTTCTAAAAGTAACTTACCTCCAATATGTCACAGGTAATAATGACAGACAGTTGGTGAAAAGGTATGGCTCAAGCTTTTATCTTTTTTGTGGAATTACATTTTCTTACGTTTTTATGTACATATATTATGTGCTGTGTGCTATATATTGGCCCGCTAATCAAATATGTGCTATTCTCTAATGGCGATGGGTATATGGGTACACTGGAAAATGCCAGCTTTAGCTAAGCTGATGTTGAATGGTAGACAAAACCTGATCATCTTTTCATATGAGATTGATATTTGTCAGTGGAAATGTTGCCTTGAAAAGGAGGAAAACTTTATAAGTAATTCCTTTTTTTTACAGCCACTCAGTGAGTGAATTTGGGCTGGACAGCTTTCACATGCAATATGGCTGGGAAGAATGAGAAGAAAAAAAAAAGTAACATCCCTTCAGTTGTGAACCCTAACAGGGAAGTTGTGACTGTGAAATATTTACATTTACTATATATGGCCATGATAAACTGTAGTTGTCAGTTGCTTAAAAGCTATAAAAGCGAACCAGTACACCTCTCTGAAACAACTGTCCTCTGGTCTGCACTAGTGAAATTCATCTGTCTTCATGTTTGTGCCCATGCTTTTGAGTGGCTGCATCACAGTGGTGCTTAGCTTTTGAGCTGCTTAGCTCCCTAAGGATCCAAAACAATCTGGATGCCAAGAAGACCAGTGCAAAATGTGAATGTGTGATCGTCATGCCAGATGCATCACGCTTGGTGGCGTTTAAACCAAGAGATGTTGCGGTGTCCTTGAGTGGGCGGGTTCTGCGCTTTTATGTGAACGCCTGTAGGTGTCGGGTATTGTATTTTGACCAGGTGGTGGGTTGAAAATAAGCCAAAGTGGAATGTTGAGCGGAAAAGCTGGCGATCGGTCAGCTTGATATGAACTTGCACAAAAGTGGCCCTTGCCAAGGTTATTGTCCAGAGTTATCTAAGCTCAAAAAAAAGAAAAACAGAGGCTAAATATATATTTTGTTTAAATTGTCTTTTGAAGTATGAGATGTTACTGTACTCAAATTTCCATATAGAGATCGCCATGGTCCTGTTGCCACTCTGTTTCATATCAGAAGAACATTAAGCTTTTGATGGTGTGTTTGTGCATACTGTTGTTTTAAATGGAAATTGAAAAATTCATTTTTCTTTTGTCATCCTTTTATTATTTTTGTTTATTTTATGATGCCAAAAGGGGAATGGGGAGAATTCTAAAAAAAAAAGACAAAAAAAAACACTCACTAATCTACATGTATAAAACATAGTACTGCTTTTGGCCTGCTTTGTAAACCCACATGCAGAGATTGTCAGTCAAATGCTGAGGACCCAGCCACATGTTACACAGAGCTGCCCAGTACTCCACTATAACACTTCCATCATTACTCTCATCTAGCAGGTCTCACATCTTCGGATATCATTGCCTCACTACTCAAACCACATTGAAGTTATTCAGGGCCCAGCTCAGAGCAACACATTTTAAACTCAGCTTTACCGTAATGAAAAGTATTTTTGATAATAAAAGTCTAGCTAATCAGCCAGTTCAGGTGATTCTTAGGCAGTAATGATACGTGTACTATCACAATCCTACCTCATCGCTTTTCACCTCTCTGATTGTGCGCGCCGTACATAGGACCTCGTTCAATTCGTGCACAGATTTGTAAATAAGTCTGTATTTCAGATGTCTTTGAATAGAACCCTGTTAATATCTGCTCTTTTGAATGGATGGCATTCTGTCCGAAACTATTCTTTTCAAGCCTGCCTGATATGTACAGGAGCAGACCTTCAATCCATCCCAGTTCTGTGGTTCTCTCAGTGTCATTTGTGCAGTAAACCCGTTTCTTGTTCATTCTGTATTGCTTCGGTTTTCTCTTGTTGATGGTGCTACAAGCACACGTGTGTCATTTACCTCAAACGGTGCTACTTTTTACTGTGGTGGATGTCATTCAGTGTCACGATCAAAAAGCCAGTTTATTTCTATTTGATATTGGATAAAAATCAGGACACGTCTGGCTCGTCACCTCACACATGCCACAGAACGTCTAATTGTTTATCACTAGTTCTGTACAGGATATATTGCTCAAAAAGTGTTTGTGAATCACTGTTAAAATCTTATATGCAGTTTTTTTTTCATCAATCACTAAACCGCAGAATCAAATGCTGTCGTATATTAGCCAATCCACACAGTCTACCTACCTGATTCGTACTGGGCACTCATGTCTTAGAGTAACGTGGTCCTCAGCAATGAACCGATCCAATTCCTCTATAGTTACCTCCTCAGAATGATAATGTGTGAATGATAATATTGAATATATTTTAAGTATCGCAATACTCTGCACTGTATTGTAGAGGGTTTGTACAACTTACCAAAGTGGTTCCCTCCCAAAGACAGTATATCTCGTTAAATCGTTTGACACAGTGATAAAAGTTTGCTTATCGGTTCTCTATTAACAATCTTATCTTACTAGCTTTCTGTAAATATTAGTTTAATAGATGCGTTTGCATTTCCATAGAAGTTAGAGAAAAATGTGGTTCTCCTAACATATTCTGCAAGGAAAATGTTCGACTACAGATACTTTTACAAACCAATATTGGTTATAAAATAACTTAATAATGAAAACTTTCTCTGGGTTTACATAAAAATTGAAAGCTGATCTCATTTTCTTTTCAAGATGTCAGTTCAGGATAACGTCTTCTCATATCAGATATGACCACAGCGTATCCCGAACATACAGAATTCACTAACCTCAGAACAAATATTGTTTAGAATCGGCCACTCTCCGTCCTGTCATTTTACATTTCATGTCTTCATCTTTATTCTTGCTGCTGAATATCTAAGAATCTATGTATGTGTACTTACGGATATTTTTCAGAAAGACATTGATAGTGAATGTCTTCTACAACAACTGTGAACATGCTTTCTCTTCAGGTGGCGGGTTAATTTGTGCGTGTGGTTCATTCACACGCTCTGCTTTTGCAGGATTTGTCGTTTCAGATGTAGTAGAACACGTTGGTGGATGTCCTTACCTTTGAGTTGTTGTTATTGCCACAACCCAAAGGCTGGGGCTGACTGTTCCACCTGGTTTCTCTGACCTGGGCTGAGCTGCAGTTTCTTGACTGGAAAAAGCATGAAGTTTCATCAGAGAAGCTCAGTCTAAACTTCTGATGTGTAACTGTAGGCTTAAGCTGGGTGTGATAAACCAGGTATTTGCTTCCCCTCGTGTTTTGCTTCCCGTCAGGCTTAGGCACCCGGAAAAGAAACCCATTTCCTCACCAACCAGTTCCACTCCTCCGGTGCGCAGCTGGCGTGTCCGGTCAGCGTTAGTTTGTTGTGTATGTGCTGCAGTCCAAGTACTCTTGTCCTATGTACAGATCAAAAGAATAAATTCAGACTTTTATTCTACAAATAAAAGAACCCTCTCAGGGGTCATCCACTTCTTTTGTCTGTCTTCCCTGTGTGTGTTTCTTTCATCTTCTCTAACTTATAAGTCAAACTCTGGAATCAAGTACAGTAACCCCCTGTTTTTCGCGGAGGTTACGTTCCAAGAGCACCCGTGTATAATGAAAAGTCGTGTTGTGGTGATGTGGTTAAAAAAAAAAAGACTTTTATTAGTGTAAACCCTAAATATGCACACGAATATGCACCCAAAAGTACTATAATTTCATTTTAAACTGTAAAACTAGACCCATATTCATACTGTACAGTTTACACTTAACTCCCACAGTGCTATAATGTAAAATATTGATGTTACCCCTATCTTTACTGCAAAGCAGCCAGTCAGCAGCAAGAAGAAATAAATAACATTCTCGGATTGGCTACTTTAAAAGCTCCTGCCAAAGCTCCTGAGTACAGCTGACTGTGACATTTGGGCTTCATGTGCCACGCCATTCGTCCTCATGCTGATTGTTTATGTTTGGGGCGGCGCTGAGCAGCGGAGGTTCATTCCATTCGGGTGTCCGATTGCCTTGGTAACCATCGCGTGGTGCACGAGGCCCGGACGTCATAGTGTACTTTACTGTACTCGGAGGCGAGAGGTTCGAAAATCCGTGATGGACTGAAACCACAAGTGTTTTTCATAAAATAAGATATGAAACTAAATGAAAATACCTTAGAACTGTACTGTGAATCCTTGGAGAATTTCTACATTTTATAAATGTGCATCAATACTAGTTGAGTGAATATGAAAAATGCTGCATGTCAGCACTGGCCTATAAATGTCAGTGTTTAACGATGGGTCTTTTGATCAATATTCGGATGTATTTTCGTGCTTTAATTACTGTCAATTTACATAGCAAATAGCAGCTGTCCTTTGTGTTGTGCTAATTTACAGGTTTTCAGGACTAGCCTTTTTTTTTTTTATTAGCGCAGATTAAGTCTCTCGGAATGCTGTTGTAGATTTTGAAGGTGAAATTTTGGCTGAAGATGTTGAAGACCACTGCTACTGTCACATGGATTGAGTTGAAAATAATTTAGAATGGCCAAGATGAATCATCCTGTTCCTTTGGGGTTTTTTCAAAGGATAACCTCATGCTGAGAGATTAGTCAGTAAACTCGTACTATTTACACTGATTATAAGTCTTTAACCTGTTCTACATTAAAAGGCCTTTGTACACAGTAACAGCCACAAATGTCAGCACTAAATATGAACACATTATTCATACATTATACAGAAAAGTATTACTGTGTGTACATATACACACACACACACACATACATACATATGGGATTTGATATTTGGCATGTTAGCCCTGTGTTACTTCATAGAAGTGAAATTATCCGTTTACAGCTGTAAATAAATGCTTAAATTAGACACTTCTAAAATAAAAAATCTGTGTGGTGTCGAGAATGAACACCAAGTATTTTACAAAATGAATAATTACTAAATAGCTATGTAAAATACTGTATACATGACTGAAGTCTTGTAGAAAACAGTAGCTTTTGTTGTCTAGATCATCTACATGATGATCCACCTCATGATTCCAAGATTAAGTAGGGGTGATATACATATGAAAAGTGTTAAGTGAAATGCTCCAGTGTCTGAAGTCTTCAACTAGTTAATGCGTGATTCAGTAGCACAGGATGGAAAAGCTGGCCTTAATGACAGGTACCGAAGTTATTTTTAAATATCATGAAGAACGTCCTCTTAGTTTTCAGTGTGTTCTGCTTCCATTCTAAATCTCTATCCGTGATGCCCCTAAATCCACCTTTGGAGAGAGAAGTCAGGAACCATACAATCTCTTCTGTTTGTTTTATGATTTTTCCAATCAAAATGTTTTCCTTACTTCGAACGTTTAATAGTCTTGGATGCGACTTCAGACGGCTCTTGCTGTACTGACTTGTTTGGTGTGTATTACATGGAGGATCAGTTCTCTGCCGTCTTGCAGCTTTGACTTTGGATTGGATACGCACACGCGTGCTCTGGCTGTGGTGAGCGAGATGGTGTGTGTTTGATGTGTGGCGTCGAGGCGAGGCCCAGTGCGAGAGGGCTCGGGATTAAAAGCTAGATTGATCGGAGTGTCAAAGAGAGATAAGCACACTGGGCTGTCTGATTTATTGGGGAGGCAGGGAGTTAATATCAGACCACCCAGCTACTTTCTCTCTCTCAGACGCGCACACACACACGCACTGAATGCCCTTATAATGTACCATGCTGTCAAACATCCATTGTAAATAAGCCGTTATATAAGATTGCTGGAAAAGGTGAGGAACCAGAATTTGCGCACTTAGAAGGGTGCCATAAACCGCTTTGGTTCCCTAAAGTACCTTGTTTGACAAAGACATGAAGGGGTGAAATATTACTACATATTGCTCATTAGCAATATATTGCAACTGAAACTTTCACATAATATAATGGTTCAGCAGCAATATGAGGTTTTTCTTCAACCCATGATATTATGTGGATGTGGTTCTACACACTCGAACATCTAATTTTCAAAAATAGTCCTCTGTAGAATCAGCAAGGGCTTTTTTATATAATACAATTGATTAGGGAACCAAAGATACAATTAAGTATCTTTGGTTCCCTAAAGATCTTGAACATAGTATAAAGATTCTCAAAAGAACCCTTAAAGAGCCTTTACATTATCTGGGAATTCTTCATGCTCGTCAATGTTATATAAAGAACAATCCACTGAGAAGATCGTGAGGAACCAAAAGTGGTATTTGTATATAATTATGAGGAACCTTTTCAGGCACTTCTATTCTGAAGACTGTAAGGTCGTTAAGGAGACTATAATTAATTCCTCATCTACATTAAATTAATAATGAACCTTTACATTATGTGATGTGGGTTTTTTATGTCTTTAAAAGGTTGAAGACAATGATTGTGTGCAAGGTTTCTAATTGGTACTTGGCTTGGATGTACGGCTGTAGGAAAAACGTTTAATTGGTTTTTACACCTTTACATTATGTAGAGGACCTTTAGGCTTAAAAGAGGTTCGTTTTGGAGTCTAAAGTGGTTCTGCTGTGGCATCGATCCAAATAACCCTTTACAGCGGTTTTATTTTTAAGCATGAATATGGTCTTTGCTACATATACCTTTGCAGTCTATGCTATCTCTCTCTCACTCTCGCTCTATCGCTCTCTCTGCCCAAGGGGACTGCTGAATGTCATTAGTGCTAACGGTGTCCACATGGCGGTAATGTATTGCAGTGAGGGATATTGACAGGGAGATGATTCAGTATAGTAATGATGGATGAAGCTGGCGCTGTGGGCCAGCACACGCAGGGCCATACGTGCTCTCAGAAAGTGAGAGAAAGAGGCTGCTCAGAACACTCTGTTCCTCTGCAGCTCGGCCACTGCATCCATTCCATTTAGCTTAGTCTGAAATGCTTTGGCTGCTTCTATAGAGCTGCTTTTCTCGCTTGCCTTGCTTTTCTTTTCTTCCGAAATGCAGTGAAGGTCACAAAAGATGCAGCTTTATTTGCAGCATTTTCTATTCACCTTCTAATAGCATTGTTTCTTCTCTATAGGACCCCGTCGCTCCTTGAGATTCTTTATGCAAAAGAACGTGTTTCAATTGTGCACAAAGAATGGCAGAGGAACTTCTTTCCTTCATTGCACCAGTCAATCAGGGGGTCTTCATCCTCTCCTGAGTTTATGTGCATCAGACGAGGCACATATAGTCATCACCTTCCCCTGGGGTGGTGGTTCTAACATGCATTAGATGGGAGATCTGCAACAATACAGTCGCTTACTATTAAAATGCGAGGAAATGGCAGATTTTACGCAGACCATTACTGTTATTACTGCTGGATGTTTTCGGCTGCGACTTCCCTCGGGCCCCATCCTCATGACTGAAAAGCGCCATTACCTTTACAAAAGTGAGGGAGAGGAGAAGCAGAAAAAGAGATGAATGTATCAGAGGAATAAGGGATTGCAGGGAGGGATGTTTCCGAGTGTTCTGGGTTTAAAAAAATGTGGTACTGAACCCCCTGCGACTCCGAGCTCTGTTTTTCAGTTCGACACGCACCAAACATGGGTGTCTTTAATCTCCCCTTCTCCCAGCCCAGCGTCCGTCATGCAGCTGGTGCAGTCAGCAGCGAAGGGGAGGGCTTCACGTATCATCCTCCAAGCCAGGAGCGGTGCAGCTCACACATCATCTCACCACTGGGAAAAGGTCTAATCGAGCATCTGGTGGGACAGGCGCGCCAAGTAATAAAATGTTCTGTCCCCCCGACACACACATAAATGCTCCTTTTAAAAATTAGAGGAGCTGCATGAAGCCTAAAGATGCTTCTACTTGGGGGCCCCCTAATAAAATTATTTTTGGTGGAACCTTTTTGGTGCTAGATAGAACTATTTTAAAAAGGTCATTTTCACTGTCTTTTACAGCAGGATATTAATCACTGGGAGGACCCATTAAACAATACAAATAACTATTTTCTGTATCTTCTGGCATATCTTGACTTGTAATCTACTCTGCTTGGATCAAAACTCGGCTTCACATTGGTGATTTTTTGGGAGACAGGCTAGTTGATCTTTTCTCCCCACTAGCAGATGAATACAGATGCTAGACAGTGAACGTTACTGCTACAAAGCTGAATATTCCATCTGTTAGTCTCCACATCAGTAGTAGCTCTGATTTTTTTCATTACCACTGGGGCATCCTAATGGTTGTAAGATGAATTGGTGTAATGCCTGTTGAGTATTGTAGTAAAGGAACACTGAGGGATGAAAACACATAAAAGGATATAAAATAAATATCCATAATTTCAAAGTGATCAGGTTGAGGGAGGCTGTGTTGGATACTAAAGAACATGACAACTTAAGGAATGCTAGTTTTAGATTGGAATGTCTCCTTAAGATACCTTGAGGCATTCTTAGTTCAACAGCCCTGAAACTCAAGGTCTACAGTCTGCAGGTAGATGTTGGTTGGGTTCAGTAGGGGGGTGGGTTTCCTAGAGATGGAGGTGAACTTGAGATTGATGGAAACTGTACAATCGAGGTGGAGAGGTGGGTAGGGGGGGGTGAGGAAATGAATAAGATCATGGGACGCTGTTTAAAATTCCATGTGTCAAGACCCCAGCACATAATAAACTGTTGGGCCCCGCAGTTAGGGAGTGCACGTGCATGTGTGTGGCAAAGTCAGCAGAGCAGTTAATACAATGAAGTATAGGGGTAGATTGTAAGTGGCAGCTTACATGCACACACTTATGCATTCTGATAGATATACATGAAATTTATACATGAAAAACCCTGAGGCAACAAAATGTGGTTTTCCGGTTGAAAGCTTTGCTGAAATTTGTTCTTGGCCGGCGACACGCGCTGTGCCACACTGAAACCGATTTCTTCTCAATGACAGATTCGAATAAATCGATATTTTATCTTCGCAGCTTGCAGACTGCGGCGCTGTTTCCCATAGTCGCCGGTTCTTTACTGTTTCTCAGCCCGTTCCTCTGCCGTTGTAGTAATTATCTTTTAAGGAAGGTCGTTTGCTCTCGGCACGGAGAGGCCGGTAAATGCCATTAACCTGTGCGCACCCTCGCCAGCAGTGCTGCTCCATCGTCCTGAGACTAATCAATGGCAGAAATCTGCTGGGGGTAAATTGTTTTTTTATGGCTATGGTATATTGATGCAAGCGCATCGATTCGGTCCGGCCCTCAATGTGAAAGAGGTTAAATACTTACTTTTGAAGAGAAGAAGAAGAGGAAACAGAGGAGCTAAAAGCTGTAGACTCTATATATCAGAGTGACCCCCCCCCCTTACTTTGATTAAGTCTTTTTGTGATGTTTCATTTGTCAGACCAGAGCTTTAAAAGGCATTGAGAATACTCTAAAGATTTTCTGGCTGTATTTTTAAGTCATTAGATTGCGATCAGTCAGAGATGGACACCAAACTGGCTTTATATATTTACCCTTTAGTTTGATTAATACCCTCTGTTTACCCAAACTCATTTCAATTAGGAGTACCACAAGAAGTTTGTTTATAGAAGTAAGTGTGTGTGTGTGTGTACGTGTATTTGTCTGCTTCTGTGTCTGTGCCTGTATGTGTGTGTGTATGTGTGTGTGTTAGCTGTATTGTAAGGTTATTACCAACGACAGCCTCCTGTTTTCTTTTCTGCCCTTGTTATGGGCTGAGATCAGTGCATTGACAGGGCTTGATTGAGTTGTGTTATATTCTGGCATATTTGGGCTTATTAAAATTAACTGCTCACTGCAAAGGAAATGGGTAGGCAGTCTCTCTCTCTCTCTCTCTCTCTCTCTCTCTCTCTCTCTCTCTCTCTCTCTCTCTCTCTCTCTCTCTCTCTCTCTCTCGCCACGTCTGTCTGGAGCAGAAGGCTTTCTAAATGACTTCGATAAATGCAGAATGCTCCCTCAATTAAAAAATCCAAAGCTATCATGAATTTTTCATACTCAGAGCGTTTAAGCTAATTATGGCACAAATGGGGCACTTTGCACCGAGGCACCGCCGAGCAGCCTGACATTGATGGCTAATGTCACTGTCACAGGACCTGCAGCTATGCTAATCAACACACCTTCTTAGTATTCCTGATAGAATACTCTCCCAATACCCCCCCAACACACACAACACCATCACTACACACATACTGTCCACCTCACCCTTACACACGCAAACATGATTTTGTGTAAAATGAAATACTGTGATAACAGGCGTCTTATTTTAATTTGTAAAAAAAATTTTCATTCTGTATTCAGACATGTTGCTGCTTTTTCAGAGAAATATGAAATACCTACAATCTTTGAGACATAAATTGTAATCTTATCTGTATTTTTGGCCTTTATCCAAATGTAGATCTGTTACAAATTGTTGTGTAGAAATATATGTTACTTGTTACGTATCTTCGCCTCATAACTTAAAGGGCAAACTGTAATGGAGCTAATGTCAGATACTAGACATATATTGATGAAGATTTTTGGCCAAGCTGGCACTTTAATTATACTATATTATATTGGAGTGCCACAAGGTGAGTGACATCTCATCATAGATTTAAGGACTATATAATAAACCACCGCCACAACCACCACCCCCCTTGAAAAAAAAGTAGAAATCGAAGGTGTTACATGGAACTAAAGGTGCTTCTGCAAGGCGCCCCTTATGAAATGACTTTCAACAGCATGGGTCTCCCAGGGCTGAATGGGAATTAGCATATTCTCTCGAGAACTAGAAAAGGAGCAAAGACTTTTAAATGATGAAATATTCATTGATACTGATTATGCTGAAATTATGACTGACAGCTTATCCGAAATGATGAAGGATCATAGCATGTAAATAATGCATATTTTCCATATGAAAAACATCTGATTGTTTTGTGAAATGAGACAGACAGAAGTTCTTCTATAATTAAATGCTGACTGGTCCAGTGATGATGCAGGCTTAGTGTAAGATTTATCTGAAATGGTCTTTCCCATAAAATGTTTTTGTGGGGGGAAGACTCCCAAAAATCATTTCATTTGAAGTATTTGGTGGATGGAGGCAGAGAAAAGCATCTTTAAACTTGCCTTAAAAGTAGGCAGTGGTCATTTAGTGGGCTGTTTTATTTAAATGGTAATGCAAGGGGTGGGGAGGGGGGAGTCAAACAGGCGTGGCGAAAGGCATGGAGCTGAGAGAGGACTTCAAATAAGCTGCAGCAGCGTCCACGCTTAAAGAAGACTGCAGGAGTTTATCTCCTCCCGTCGCTGCGCTTTAACCGCTCTGCGAAGTTAGGAGCTTCACATGGAGATGACATCTTCCCCCACCCGTTACTGAGAATAATTAATTAGACATGATAAATTATTCCATTCTCAATCCACTGCCACGATCACCATCACACACCACACACACTTATGCCCTTTTGTGCGTGTCAAATGAGTATTAAAATTTCAGAGCCCGTGTGATTAGTATGCTATGAGTGGGCTAGCGTTCCTATAAAGATTCTGCTTGACAAAAGCTGCTAAGTGTCGGCCATGACTCTGTCTGAAGATGTGAACTTTAATTTACTGAGACCTGGAGCTGTCAGCGCCAACTGGAGAAAGTAGCCCTTTTCGGACGAGCAGAGAAACACAAAAGCTTTATATTAGTCTGAAGAAGCCTCATTTTGAGCTCCTTTTGAGCTCCGTCTTAGCTATGAGATTGGCCCGACGTGTCAAAAAATACCCCACACAGCCAGGGTTCAAAACCGACTTCTAGAAGGAAATAGATGCTGATGGGCTTTAATCTCAGCTTTGTAATAGTGTCCTTTTGCCTTTAAGCTCTTTTTGTTCGAATGATGGCTGGATGCGTTGGAGGCAAGTTCAGAAGTGAATGTCAGTGTGGATATTAACACTCGAGGACTCTGGGCTACATATTTTAGTTGTGTGGTGTTTTTAGCTGTTGTGGAGTTTGGGTGCAATGGGAGTTGGAGGTTATGCAAGTGGCTGTCACCGGCCTCCCTGATGAGAGAGGAAATGAGCGGGAAGAAAAAGATGGACAGAGACATGGGGAAAAGGGACATGCAGGTAGAACAGTGAAGAGAGAAGAGACAGAAAGGGGTCAAGTCGAGAAATGGAAGAACTGAGAGGTTGGGGGAATAGACAGAGACAGAGAAAGGCTCGGTCCCAAAAGGTTTTTACTCCCTACACAGTGCACTGCATACAGCAGCCTTTCACACATTTCATAAGATTTTTTTTATTACTTTATGGACAGTCTTATTTATCAGATACCAAAGGGTATTTAAATGTTTAATTCAATTTTATGCAAATGTCAAGAAGTTATTCAGTGTTTGTGCAATATTTTGTTAAAATATATGCATCACAGTTGGATTGCCAGTGGAAGAATGAAGTATTCTGGATATTCATTCTAACTTAATTCTCAGTGTTCACTCTGAACACATCCAAAATATCCCTGTTACTCATTATTTGAACCTGTTCTGTTGTACAGGACAAACATATTGAATTCATTTAATAAATTAATTAATTTTAAAGTTCTGAATGTTTATCTAAAGACCTTAAGTCTTAAACTCATCAACTTGCTATGACGAGGTCACATGACCTGACTGGTCCAAGACAGACAAAAGTCTAAATGGTGCTACAAAAAAGCATACCAACATGCAGCATTGTGGTTAGAAAGCACAAAAGTCTTCTTCAGACTAACCTCTGGTTTAAGTTATAGACAGGATGCTGTGAAGGTGGTGGTGGCCTAGTGGGTAGGATATTTGCCTCTGGACTAAGAGGTCATGGCTTCGAATCCTACCTTCAACATACCACCACTGGGTCCCTGACCAAGACCCTAAACCCAAAGTTGCTCCAGGGAGACTGCCCCCTGTAGTTAGGGAACGGAAGTCGCTTTGGATAAAAGCATCTGCTAAATGCCGTAAATGTCAATTCATAAAAGATTTCCAATTCAGGCTTGTTGCTGTCATTAATGACTAGCAACCATATGACTTTATAAACAAAAGTTTGTGACTAAAGCTAGTGCATTGAAGTGCAAACACATGGTGGAAAATGATAATGCTGTAATCTGTGACATGCCCATGTAAAGAAATTCCCAGTCGCATTGGCTTACTTGTGGCCTGGATGTAGTAGTAATCATAACTCTTCAAAGTCAAATCATAAGAAATCATAATGCATACTGCAGCTTATTTCAGAGTGAAACACAGTATCAGGGAAGGCCTCTGATGTAGGTGAGCATTTTGTTCAATGATGGAGCTGAACAAAATGTTTTGCTAATGCAGGTTATTTTAGCCTTGACTTCTTATAGGCAGACAGGAGTGTACATTTTAGTGGAAGATTACAAGAAAACATGAACTGTGTTTCATTAACTGACAAGAGAATGTTTTCATATAAATTATTATTTTTTAAATCAAATCATTTCAGTTTGACTTCAGTGGCCCTGTAATTCATAGGATACAGTGACATTCAGGGAAAAAGTAAATACTGGACAAACCAGTTTGAATTTTTTTTTTGTTTGTTTTAGTTTGCCACAGTACACATAGAGACAGTTTTCAAAAACATTGTTCATTTTTCTCATAGAGAAAGCTTAAAACCAGTGTTCCGTATGTGGGCCTGCTGTCAATATCCATGCAGTTTAGAGATCTGTAGTTGTGCCCATTGTTGTGCATGAAATACACACAGTATACACAATCTGGACGGAGCATCTGAGACTGACACTAGCCATGACAAAAAAAAAAAGCCTTCACGACTAAATAGTGCAGTGCGTATCCAGTAGTGGAGCTGTTTGAAACTGAGACTGAGAGTTAGGACAGTGAGTGAGAGAGAGGCAGTGGCAGCACTGGCTTCCTACTGGTCTCCTGGACATCTGTCAGCTCAACTCTGTCCTCTCGGGACGCTGCAGAAACGCTGCTTGTCACCTCCCGTCTCGTCACGCACACACTCGCTCCGCTCTCTCACGCCAAAACACACTCCAGGTACGTCTCTCAGAAGGCTAGGCCGAGCAGAGCCCTGTGCGAGAGCCTGTCATGGAGCTCTTGTGTTCTCCAGCCGTCTGAAGCTCTCTGCCTCCTGCCTGTGCTCTCCTGTTGATCGGGGCTGCCCTTCTCTGTTGACTAGCACACACTGCGCCTCGTTCCCCGCTGAAGCCTGCTGTCTGCTCGCCGGGCAAAGTGTGAATGGTGTGACAGTAAGAGTGCGTTCTGTTCAAGCGGAGATGTTAGTGGGTTCACGGCGAGAGCAAAGCTGTCTTCAAGCACCAAAAGCATTGAGAAAGCGAGCCATGGTGTGTGTAAGCGGTGGGAGGTTTGATGAAAAGTGAAGGTAGTGTGAACACACTCCACACACTCCAGCAGTCTGCCCGCCAGCTCTGCACCTGCACACAATGAGGGCTTCTCTTAACTTAGCTCCAACAAGCTGGACTGTAATGACCATATTTGTCAAAGCATTCAAATCTCTTTATTAAATATCAGTCTATTAATCAGTGCACACCCAGCGCAAACACACAGTAATATAAAGTAAACAAACTTAAAATTAAGTCTGTGCCATGTCAATGGGTCCATTTGGCATGATCCACATAAATGAACAGAAAAATTTCTCCAGTTTATAGGGCTAAAGCACCTCATGGACCTGGATTATCGTTCGTATGTTCATTCATTTTCATAAATATGTATTAATATTAAAGATCCCAAAACTAAAATCTTTGTTCATTTAGTTCATGAACATTAAATGAATCATCTGCTGAAAATCACAAAAACCTTCTCCAAGTGTTTTGCTAATGCAGGTTTTTAAGTATTTTTAAATGTGTTAAAAAAATTCTCTAAACATTTACTTTAGGAATTTTAAGTCCTTCTTCTGTAAAGTTACCGTTTCTGAGATGTGATAGTATTATTTTTTCTATACACTGGGTTGAAAAATTATCCAGATATTTTTACTGGTACGAATAGCATGTGGTATAAGAGACATTTCCACTGGTTGGGACAGTTTAACAAGCAGACATCATACTGAAGGTGAAGGAACTTTACCTAAAATTCTCAGACACATTACTACCACTCCCTGAACTGGTGCGTCATGGAGTATTTCCCTCAGGCTAAAGATAAGGAAGGGAAGAGAAAAGCCAGCTGTCAGTCAAAAAGAAGGACCGCTCAGGCAACCTCAGGAACTCCAAACCCACATGGATATGGGAGGATTATGATGGGGCTGATTTTCTTCTATATTTTTTTTTACTTTACTGGGCCCTTACACTTCATCAAAGGAAAGGAATGAAGCGACATTACAGGAGAATTAAATATCAAGAGCCAAGAAAGTGGATAACATGGATGCTTTAATAAGACAACAGCCAAAAACATACAGCCAAAATAACTCAAGACTGGTTTCTAATAAAGAAGCTGAAGGTGCTTGCATGGCAAGAATCTCATTAAAAATTCAGTCGATCAGAGACACCCTCGTTATCTTGATGGGCTGAAGATGGTTTACCAAGAGGAAGGGGCAAAATTGAACACAAAAGATAAGTGCCTGTTATCGTAAACGTCTCACAACTTCAAGCAACAGGTTATTAATGTTATTGGTTTGTGGGATCCGAGTGCATTTTCCCTGTCAATTATATCTTTACCTTTTTTGCTCATATTTAAAAATACATTCAAATACATTCAAAGTATAATATAGATGTACATTATACTAGCAACCAGTACTGTCTCTTTGTCATTTTCTATCTCCGTCATCCCCTCACTCTTTCTTCCCCTGCATACATTTTTTCTTGCTATACCATAATATAAAAATAATAACATCAACAAAATTAATAGCAAAAACAGGACTGAACTGGGACAAAAAATGTTACCAGGCATTTAAGCCAAAACTGGCCCACCAGGCTGACAGGGGGGTGTTCCGCAACGGGACCCCTCTTGATATCTCTCTCTTTTTCTCTCTCTCCCTCTCTCTCACCGTTTGATTAGGGAGATATGGAATGCAGTTGTAGGACAACAGGATTCATAGTGCTGCCAATTGGATTTGACACATTATCAGTGGAGTAGCCTGAGGCTGGGTTTGAGTGAGAGCAGTGGTTTGCTGTGATCATGCTGCTCTTTAAGAGCGCTTCACTCCTCTGCCACATCAGGGCAGCTTTTGAGGCCTCATTAATATGATGTGTGAAGAACGTGCAATTATTGCCTCCAGATACATGTGGCCCACATGTTAGTGTCGTTAGCGTGTGCAGGTGAGTGTTTGGTTACTGAAAGGCCACCTTTCCCTCGATCCCTGTACTGAGCTCTCCTGGAAGACGACCCTGTGGTGAATGTGTGGAGCGCATTAGGACAGAGCAGTAGAGTAGAACAGTGGATCAAAGCTACTCCTGTCTCCTCCAAGAGGAAGCATCCCTGTGGAAAACTGAAGACAGGAAACACTGAAATATCTGTCTCGTTCTCTCAATATCTGTCTCATTCTCTCACTTTGTCTGGCTCTCTTATCGCATGGATTTCTTTACCTTTCCCTTGGTTCTTGTTTTCTTTCTGTCTTCCATACGTTTTCTTTTTTTTTGCCTCATTCTCTCACTTTCTCATTCTCTTTCACTCTCTTTCTCTATTTCTCTTTCCATCTCTCACTTTTTCTCCCTTCTTTCTCATTGCCTGTATGTGTCTTTCTTAATATTTCTTTCATTCTTTCTTTCTTTCTTTCTTTCTCTCTCTCTCTCTCTCTCTCTCTCTCTCTCTC
>JBBPDC010000017.1:10737932-10753004 GCA_037974485.1 Hemigrammopetersius urotaenia
CTCTCTCTCTCTCTCTCTCTCTCTCTCTCTCTCTCTCTCTCTCTCTCTCACACACACACACACACACACACACACAAGCTCTCAATTGTTCATTCTCTCTGATTCATTATTTCATCTCACTTGTTCTCTCACTTCTTTCACTGTCATTCTCTCTCCCTCTCCATCTCTCCCTCTCCATCTCTCCCTCTCTCCCTCTCTCCCTCTCTCTCTCTCTCTCCCTCCCCCCACTCTCTCTCTATTCTCGTACTCCCTCACTCTCACTTTGTCTCTTCTCTGACAGTTAAGGTCAGAGGCTTCTCCCCCCGTCTCTGTCTCCCCCTCCGGTCTCTCATCTGTTGACAGGTGCTCCTGTGGGAAAGGACCTGGGCTCCACTCTCTGACACACGACTCTAATAATTCATATTTCATTAGTGTTTTCCTGCAGCTCTTAATGCGGCCCCCAGTCTCCAGGCATAGCACAGACCGATGGCTTCCTGCACAGATGAACTCAAGTCCTCAGGCAGCTAAATGCTCACAGCCCTCCACAGAAGGCTCTCCTCAGTGGGTGGCAGGTCGTTCAGTGCCTTAACCCTTAAACTTTCACTAACATGATCTGTCCACAGCATTTCTCTTTATAAAACACTTTTCTACCTGCTCTACCACAAAGCATCATTTTGTCTGTGATGCCTGTTTTTGATTCGTTAGGAGTTTGGTTGATTTAGGGGGATAAAGATGGTGTTAGGGTTGGTCAGCGGCCGTTTTGTATGGGGTTATGGTTCTGTGGGATTTGGGGCCTTTTTTTTTAGATGTTTCTGGTTTTTGCTTGTGTCACGTGTCTTGTGGTCAAGTGGTTTTGTTATTATGCGTCATGTGCTTTTCCGTGTCAGCTGTGTTCGGTTAATGTGTCTGGTGATTGGGGTTTGCATCTGTTTTGTGTTAGTCCTGGTGTATTTAAGTCCTGTGTGTGTTTCTTTCCAGTTATCTGTCCATCGCATTTAGAGCACCTTATGTTCCCTGTCTGTTGTCACGTACCAAGTTCTTCCTGGAGGCCCATGAGCCTGTTTGTGTTCTGGTTTTGGTTTGGTTTAATAAAGTCACGTTCTGCATGGATCCTTGGCGTCCAGCCTGTCTCTGCACATTCCAAGGTAGCTCCGGGATGGAGCTTAGCAGCTCCACCCGTGACAGATGGGATCACATATTATTTTCTAAAATATATTTGTGTTCTGTAGCTTTAACGTTACTCTGCATTTAGGCCTTACCCAAACCCTGAAAAATCCCAGACCATTATTCCTCCTCCACTTTATTATGCTGTGTGGTGGCATTATGCTGGGAGATGTTTTACCGGTATCCACCAAATCCAGATTGATCAGTTAGACTGCAAGATAGATAAACATCAGTCTAGAGAACATATTTCCACAGCTCCAAAGTCCAGTGGTAGCATCACTCCAGCCATAACTTGGCATTATGCATAGTGAACTTAAGTTTTATGCAGCTGCTCAGCCATGGAAACCCATCTCATGGAGCTCCTGATGCATAGTTCTTGTGCTGATATTGCTTCCAGAGGCAGTTTGGAAGTCTGTAGTGAGTGATGCAACAGAGGATAAGGAATAGCAGCCCTGCTCTGTGAGTTTCTGTGGTCCACTGCTTCATGACTGAGCTGCTGTTGCTCTTCGGCACTTTCATTTCACAACAATAGCACTTACAGACTGGAGTATATCTAGACATTTCACAAACTTCACAAACTGACTTGTTGCAAAGGTGACATCCTATCAGAGTAGCATGTTTAAAGTCACCGAACTCTTCAATCAGAACCACTGTACTTCCAGGAGAGTCAGTAGAGACTGATTTTAACCCGTTTAATTCCAAATTTTTGCATGCATTTTACTCCTTAGACTTCCCTAACACACAATATGTTTGATTTTTTTCATTTCTTGGTGGTTATGATAGTGAAAATGTAGGTTTTATACTCTGTGTAGGAAAATGTAGGTTTTATTGTTGCCGATGGGAAACCACATAGTCTAAATTTAAACAAATTCTTCTATTTTACCTGTTTACACCCACTATGTGGTACATGTGTAGGGAATGGGTAGGGAACCCCTAGATCCTCTGCGACCACTCACATGGCGCAGGGCCCCCCCCGGTGGAGGGCCATCCACACACTGAAAAGATCCAAGACCCCAAGGCCCGCCCCTCAGCAGGGCGGATCCCACCGCAGCGACCCAGCTGGTCACCCCCCCGACGGGAGGCCGCTCTTCCCACCAAGATCTCATGTAACACTCCCTGGCCTGACCTCTGATAGTTTTAAGTTGTGTAGAAATACAATACAATAAACAGCCAAAACCTTTGACAGGTAGCATAACTAGCACTATGACTATGTGTTATGCTAGCGGCAACAAATGTTGCCGTGCTTACATTTACTCTTCTTACGGTGAAAAGATGCATGCAGGCATATAATTCTCATTAAATATTAGTAGTAGACCCTTTAGAAAATATGTGTTCAAAATCTTTTAGTAATATCTGTTAATTAAGGTATTTTACGAACTTCCTCATGTTTCAAGTTTGAGGCAGACATCTCTTTCCAGAGGTGCAGGCTGGATGTAAAGGGGCATGGACATGTCTCCATTCACACAAGTCACATGACATTGATATAATTTAGGGGAGGCAAATTTTTTTTTAACTTGCATTAGCTGCCCAAAGCCAAAACAACACTTTTAGAGCTTCCAAAAAAAAACAAAAAACGGCAACAATTGTGTATTTGTATTTGTATTGTTGTGTTTTTAATGTATTTAAAAATATTTTGTATGTAAAATGTTTCTAAACCTACAAATGCTAAATGCAGTGGAGGTGTTCTTTTAAGATAAAGATTAATTCAGATTAATTTTCTCAAGAACTCTTTGAACAACAAATATTAAATAATATAATTTAATAATTTTTTATTTTTGCAAGTACTAATTTTTCAATATAAATCTGATTTTTTTTGTATTTGTAATATCTACAGCTTTAGAAATATCTGCAGATTTTAGAATCGTTAATGTTCATTTTGGGCAATACAGTGGGTATAGTAAGGAATTGCTCCCTTAAAATTATATGCACTTTTTCTGCTTTGTTGCTTTGCATTCTGAAATTAAGACAAATACAAACACAAAAATCCAGTGGGATTTACTGAATGCAAGTTGGACATAGGATAAAGTGTCTCCCACTCCTAAAAATACTGGTAAACTCAATCAGGTTCTTCTCTTTTACAAACCAAGCTAATTGGCTTCCAACTGTGATCAGTTGTAATCGGTTTTATTAGTTCGGCATAAAAGCTGCTGTTCTTGGAGCCATTCAGTGCTTGATAGTGCAACTGAAAGCAAACAATAAGCAATAGGTGGCAATACAATGTCAAAAGATCTCAGGTATAAAGTTATGGACGGATGATGGATAAAAAAAATCAACTACTAGGACCCTCACCAGATCAGACAGTCCCTCCAAACTGGATGGAAGAGCGAGGAGGTCAGAGTAGCTGGCAAGAGGCCTATGGCAACTTTGAAGCAGCTTCAGGAATGTGTGGCACAGAGTGGTCATTGTGTTCTTATGACATTACAAGTGCTCTACAAATGTAAAAAAAACACTCCTCAAGAAATAGCCACTCCTCAAGAAAGGCCACATTGAGTCTCGATTGAGCTTTGCCAAAGCACACCTTACCCACACCCTACCCACTGTAAATCAAACGTCTTTAGTTTCTTTGTACCAGTTGTTATTTTAAACCTGTAGTGTTTTAGTATAGTTTTTTGCAGTTATCTTCAACCATGGTTCTTTATTGTTGAAAACATTGTAAAACACTGCACTTAGGTAGGATGTTTCTATAGAGTAATTACTGGAATGATTGCATGAAGACTTAAATTGCTGTGTACACTAGCACAGACTTGACATCAAACTGGAAAATAGGCAGAATTTTCTAGGGGAAAAGAAATAGTTATTTGCTGTCAGATTATCCTGGAATGACTTTGTGCTTCTGAGTGCTCTTTTTGAGCGTGGCAGCACGGCTTGACATAATTGCAGATTTTCCATAGCCTTCACTGTCATACTGTAGATTATGAATAGTTATAAGAAGTGTAGCACGAGTGTCTGAATTGCTGTAAATCCCTTGGTTATGAATCATGCAGTCTGATAGCACCCAACGCTCTCTTCTCCCTATTCACCTTTTTTGTCTTTGCAGACTTTTGAAGGTTTATTTTCCGCCTAGTTTTGGCGGGCAGAGAGCTAGGCAAATAAAGCGAGAGCAGGGAGAGGGGAGGGGGAGACGAGGAGGCAGGCACTCGGAGTTGTAAGTAGAGCGTGTCTGCGCTGGAGCTGATTATATTAAACGCTGAGACATTGGAGGCATTAATAATACATTAGCCTATCTGATGCTCCTGCTATGCAACCAAAACCCCAATCTCTCCCATTCCCTGCAGATCCATCTGACGTGCCGGCCCAGGGAAACTGAGGGGGAGGGAGACTAATATAGCCTTCTTTATTGACTCAAGGAGTGGAGGAGAGAGTCACCCTCTGCTTATTGTAAAGGGGGACCTCAATTAAGTTTGCTTTGGGGAGATCAGAAGTGAAGGGGCTACTAAATGCTTCAGCGCTGTAATCCCATGCTCTTTGCATTTGCTTTATGTCTGTATGTCAGTACTATAAGCTTTTTGAGAATGCCACTAGCAAAAACAGTGATGTATGCTGCAACTCTTCTTTGAGGCTTAGATGATAAGGCAATTATGACAGTTGTGATAAAGATTTTTGTTATCAACAAAATGTGTTTAAGGTATGAAAACATTGAAAACATTGCATATTGTGAATAATTTGGTACACAGTACACTAGCCTTAGTGTACACTTTACAGAGTGGGAGAAGAAGTCTAACCAACAAAACCAGTAGGACAGATGGGAGATTTAGCTAGTTAGTGTTATAGAGAGTGAACAAACATTTCAAAAATGGTATTATAATTGTTTTACTGTTTTTCTTATTCTTATTAAATATTATTACATACTTCATTACAGTTATTGAATACGTTACATTTACTTTGCAGCATAAAAGGATCAAGTCTAACCTTTTTCATACATTTATTAGATTAGATTTTTTTTTCTTTTCAGCACTGCAACTGAAAGGCACACTGAATACAATAATGCAGTTTAGGGAGATCTACCATCTCATACAAGAACTGAAGCTGAATATGAGTGATTCAAAAAGTATTTTCTTATGTCTACGGGGGAACTGAGACACTGCTTCTGATCACAGCTTCTCCCAGAGTGGTCAAACTACAGGGAATATCTTGATCCACATTTACTTGGACTGTAACCATGAAAACAGAGCCCTGATTGGTCAGCCTGATTTTTAATGGATCTGTACAATACAGAAAATCAATCTAGCTCTGATTAAAAACTGTACACTGCGGCATGCTAAGTCAGTTCCGGATATGAATGATGGTATTGATATGCATGTGTTGGTTTTCTATACACACAGCAATTTAAGCAGTTGCCTCTGGGAAAGACTTCTGATTTTGATTTTTTTCAGCTTCAGTCTCTGTGTGGATAGGTCTAAAGAGTTAAATTTCCAAGGTTAAAAATACCAATCTGCCTTAAAAATGTAACATAAACAATGTACCAAAATTGTTAAGCACAATTATCAGTATGCTATATGTGTACATATGTCCTATATATAGCCTACACATCAAATGATATAGATAGTATATTTATTTTTGTCATTATCGCCCATCCCCTACATTCTATAAACATTTCAGACGCTATAGTGAAGGCTGTTGCTGGGGCAGAGGCTTTCTCCGCTGTTCTGAACTCACACTCCTACACTCAGAGGAGCAGAGCGAGTGTGTGACCTCTGTTTGGGACTGCTAGTGATCAGGTTTGTGTGTTAGAATGAGTGATGTGATGTGCTCTGAGGATATGTGTGGTGTTGTGGAGGACATGGATGTGGCTGGATGACACAAAGGGGGGAGAGAGAGAGAGAGAGAGAGAGAGAGAGAGAGAGAGAGAAATTTATTTGAGTCAGTGTTGTCCACACCCCATCACCCCCACCCCCCCTGCCCTGAGCAATCCGGGCCACCACTGTGCTTACCTGTCCTGCTCAGGCCCTTCACAGGCTTCTGCAGCTGCTTTCTCCGCTATTCTGAACTCACACTCCTGCACACAGAAGAGTAGAGTGAGTGTATGACCTCTGTTTGGGCCAGCTAGTGATCAGGTTTGTGTGTTAGACTGAATGATGTGATGTGCTCTGAGAATAGGTGTGGTGTTTTAGAGGATGTGGGACGTGCCTGGTTGACACCAAGGGGAAAGAGAAAGGTACATTTGTTTGAGTCAGTGTCGTTCGCCTCCGCCCCGAGCAATCCAAGCCCCTGCTGTGCTCTCCTGTCCTGCCCAGGCCCTTCCCAGGCCTTGCTCTCTGCATGTGATGGAGTAGGCTGGGGGCTCTGAGCCACAAACACACCACCAAAGTGCTTCAGTCACCCGCACTCAGCTCTAATGGGTTTATAGGGTCTAGGCTGTGGGTACAGTGACAAACACACACGCCTCAAATCACTTGCAGACACGAGTGCATACATACATTGTAGTGAATTCTCTATGAATACTTGATTGTGTTTGGCAGAAGTTCATTGTGATTACTGTTTTTAGTCATACATTAGTTGCTGGTCGTTGGAGTATTTTGACATTGTATTTTGTGTATGTTTTAGAAAAGCAATGTTCTACTTTGCTTTACTCCCTAGCTGTGGGAAATCACTTCAGGCTTTTATGTTTCATGTTTTTCAAGAACAGACCTGTATGTTGGCACCGTCCATGTTCACACTCCTCCCAATAGTGTCAAACTTGAGGAGATGTAGAAGTCTTTGATTTCATGTCAAATTAGCTCTCTCTAGGTCATATTAGTTTTACATTTTTGTGCTGTTTTAAACATCAAGTTCACTTTTTTTTCACATAGCTTGGATCTGGATGGTGATTGGACACCACTGCGACCTCTTTTTTCAGGTCATTGACTAATAACAGAGGTGCTCTTTTATTACACTTCAAATTAGAACTGAAGAATTTTGCAGTAAGAATTAGAACTTTGAATTTCACCACGCATCTATCTGAATTAAATTGTAATATGTAAATATTTCACATACACACACATGCATACATACAACACTGCAGGGAGCATTCTCTAGTATATTTCTTGTTTGCACAAGAGACTTCTTTCTTAGTCTCTCTTGCTCCATCTCTCTCTCTGTAGGCACAAGAGACTTCTTTCTTAGTCTCTCTCGCTCCATCTCTCTCTCTGTAGGCCTCCCCTCTTTTTCTCCCCCTGTAATCTACATAAAAAAGGGGACTGATTATCAGTTTGAAGAGCTGCCGGTCATGCTGGATTTTTTTTTCCTTTTTAAAGAAGCCTCAGAGACAGGACTATATTGGGCAGATAGCTAATCTCTCAGAAGTCCTGTTTGTTCTTCAGGTTTGCCCCCACTACAAACATTTCCCTGATCAAAGCACTATGAAAGGCCCCAGCGCTTCAAACGTGGGCCCTGTTCCTTCACGTTCAGCTCGACCCGCTAATCACCATGGCAACGACATAATCCCCCGCCGCCGCCACTGCCGTTTCAGGTAGCGAAGGAGAGACGGAGGGAGCCTCATTTGAATAGACTCAACCTTAAAGTCATGTCCCACGCTGATTATACAGAAAACTCGCTGGTGTGCTTTCTGCATGCAGGAATTCACTTTTTTCCCCATCGAAGATGAAGCATGACCTAGCACTCTCTTTTCCTCCGGTGGGTTGTTAACTTGTGCACTGGAAGTTTTCCAGCTCACTGTGTAACGATCCAGGGCTCCAGATCTGCAGGAGGGTGAAAACGAAAGCCGGAAACCAGCTGCGGTATGACTGGAACACAAACTAACCAAAAAATCATACTCTGTGTTGATACACACTTCTCACATGCTCAGGCCTATAATTCTGAGAGAGCAGAGGCCCTGGGGAAAATAAGGGCAACCTGAACATTAATTAAACTTAATATAATTTGCAGGATGTTGCAGTCATTCTTATCAAGAGAGACAGTCTAATCATGTTTCATAAGTGCAGCTTTAAGAGATATTTTCCCAATGCAACCAAAAAACATGCTGCCCTAAGGTTATTCAAGGTTGTAACGTTACCCGCTAAGCTAATCTTATCTCTCTCTGAGCCAGTTCTAACCTTATTTATCAGCTGCACAGAGACTCACATACAGGCATGTGCAAATGTTTGAATACCCCTGGTCAGGTCATGTTTTGTTGATATGGAAAATAGATGTTCCACAAGGAACAATCTGTGCATATTAATTAAGAATATTTAAAAAATTCAACATAACTGTCGTATGTGCCATAACTTTTGTACGGGCCACATTTTATGTTGGTTTTTTTTTCTCCAAAAATTCATTAAATAAGTAGTAATTGTGCTTTAAATTGTGTGATCAGAACACTTTTGCCCACAACTGTACTGCGTAAACGTTTTCACATTATTGTCAATAGTTGCTATGCCTTTTACTATCAAAGAAATACTGAGTAGCAATATAACAAGCAATATATACATAAATACTTGCAATTAAAAGCATCCTAGGCAATAACATTATGCATTAAATACATTAATAGATAGTTAAGTATTCAGTGTGGATCTTCTTGAGCTTGCCTGCCTAATAAAAGGTAGAATTGAATTCTACAGTTTAGCGACATAATAACAGAAAGAGGTCTCTCCACATTGCCACATTATGCAATGCGAAACTTTTTCAGAGATCTGAGGGCTGTGGTGATACATGCTTCCAAGTCAGATCAGAGTAACTGAGGTGATCTCCACTGGTAGGTCTGCACCAGAGGACTGCACCAGAGTGGACGTTTAACCAGAGTGGACGTTTAAGTGTGATGAAGTTCATGGAACACAAATCGGTCCATGAGCTTTATTCCTGGGGTGAGGCTATTTGGAGCCCCGCTGAAACGGATCTTGAAGAATAACCATTTAAAACACAAGAGCTCACCTGTACAGATAGATGGAAAAAGTGTAGGGGCTCTTGAGGACCCCTGGTGTCTATCTATGCATGTGCTTGTGCATTCTGATTATGCTAAAAAGTTGCAGGTTGTGATGAATACAGAAAAGGATCCAACTGCAGAGTATAAAAATGGAATGTTTATTTAAATAACTGAGTCTGAAAGGCAAAAGAGAAAAAAAACAAGTCCAGAGCAAAAAGGGTCAAAACCAGAAAATCCAAAAAGCCAACAAATCCAGTCCATGATCAAAAAGGGTAAATCTGAGAAACAGAAACGGGTCAAAAACAGGAACGTGAACAACAATGAGAAAGGCTTGGTAACTAGGCAGGGCTTAGTATACTTCGCACTGTAGAGATGTCAGAAGGGGGTATATATAGTTCCTGTGCCTAGTATTCAGGTGATCCTGATCTCTGCCTAATTGGTCTGGCTGAAAACCTGGAGTCTCGTTCTGGATGGGACTGTTCATTAGATTAAAGTTGAGACTCCATTTCACCTCCTGTTCCAGACCTTACATAGGTAATATGCTCTATGAGGCCTACAGAAATTCTCCAGTATGCCAGAAATAACTGGGCGATGTCCTACTCATGCTTAATATTCTATGCAGCCAGAACTATTTTCAGGATTTACTGCATCCCAAAATGCAACAGTCAATTTTAAGGGAATATAACCATTGAAATAACTTGGTGGTCATGAGACCCTGTAATACGGTACACAGTACAAGCCAGTTTAAAGAGAACCCTGTCACCATTCTCTCAATACACCAAAATATTACTTTACTGCTGGCAATATGTACTATGGTAGGTAGTGTTCTCCTGGCATCTGCCATATCCAGATTCGGCCAGAGACTGCCAAATTGTGAGGCATGATTCATCACCCTCATGTTTCATCTGCTTCAGAGTCCAAGGGCCTTACACCACCACAACAATGCCTGTATTGATTATGAAAACCGATTTAATGAAGCTCCAGATGTACTGTTCTTGTGCTCGTGTTGCTTTCAGGGTCCGTTTGGGTCTCTGTCATTATAGATATAACACAGGCCGGGTCTTTTTTTTACACACTACAGACTACTACTTGGACACCTTGCTCTGTGAGTTTGCGTGGTCTGCCATGTCATAGCAGAGTTGTTGCTGCTCCTAGTTGCTTCCATTTCACAATAGTAGCACTTACAGTTGAATCGTGCAGATCTAGCAGTGGAGAAACTGACTGTGATGGGGGCGTATCCTGTCACATTTCCATATTTAAAGTCACAGAACTATTCTGTACGACCCATTCTTCAGCTAATATTTGTCTATAGGTATTATAAAGCTGTGTGTTCAACTTTATGTAGCAGTTTTTGGGGCTGAAACACTTACCTCTAATTAGGAGGCGTCGGCATACCTTTGACTATATAATGTTTATTTTAGAGCACTGATTGACAAACAGCAAAACTAACTGAATGTGTGACTAAACATATCAATGCAAATACAATTTGGACTGTAATAGATGTCCAATATGTAATCATATTTTATGATATCATATTATGTTTTTATTATATTATTATTTAAAAGAAACATAATTAAAGCTTTAAAATTTTGTCCTTACCAGTTTAGGAAAGCTATGTTGGGGCTGGAACATTAAAATACCAGTTCTGCTCAAAGCAAATGTATTGTGACTTTCTTCTGTTGCTGAGCCCTGTTGCAAACTATCTCTAGCATGTGAACATGCAAGCACTTTGCTGCAAATTGTCAGCTCCCTGTGTGTTGTTCCATATGGTATTTTTATTGTTCTCAATGCATATTCATGGGGATGATTGAAAGCGCCGTCCAATCATTTGTGCTAAAAAGAACAATCAGCTAATAGCCTTTTCCCTGTGGGAGTGAAAAACTCTCTGAACAAAAATCCCAACTGGGCAATTATTACACGGCGCAGGAGGAGCACACACACATCTCTATCCCATCTCCTCTTTCTTCTTATAAGCTCATTTGACTTAGAGCAGCCTGTGCAGTTGTGTAGGGGTGAGGGAGATGGGTGGCACAAGCCGAGATTCCATATCACACTGATATCGATATTCATTTTTATCAGAGTATTACAAGAACAGTGGGCTTTAAGATGTATTTGATGTCTTTCAAGTAAAAGCACAAAGAGGGGATTAAAATCCTGACTGACTTCATTCTGTGTGGGGAGTTTACATTGAGCTTTATTTGTCAAAAGAAAAGCAGCCTAAAACTTTTCTTTCTCTTTTAATCTGTCTCAAATCCATGAGAATTTCATTTTCAATAACTCGCCATTTATCACTGTTACTGCCTGCTGTGATTTTTTTCTTTCACTTTTTGTCCTAAAATAAGCTTTCCTGTGTTCTATAGTTCTGTGTTCGTGCTGATGAAGCCCCATGCCTTGCTCTTTGTGGTGGCACTGATGCAGGTGGGGAGAACATGGAAACCAAGAGAGATATATACACACTCACACACACATTTATATATGCTTCAGGGAAAAAGTAAGAGACCGTTATTTTTAAATCAGCATCTATATGAGTATGACAGTCATTCCATGCCAGTGCCTGTTGAATTCCTACACAAGCACCTCATTCTGCTTTAGGATGTACTGATTTGTGATCACCTGAATCCAGTCTTATTTAATGAGCGAAAAAGTATAAAAACACTGCTGTGATCAACACTCTCCTCTAGTGTTTTGACATCCAATATGACCAGTTGGATGTCAAAACACTACTAGAAGTTCATCAAAGGTCATTATTGTTGTAGCAGCCGTTGGTTATTGATGCTGTTTGTCTAGTTTTCAGATGACAGTTTGCCATACAGTGTCACAAACCTCATAAGTAAGTATTTGATCAGGCAGCTTAAAACTGATTTCCCAGCATTTATTTGAATAGGATTGATTTTCTGCAGTCTAAACGCCAAAACTCCACAAGAGATCTGACTTTTTCCAGTCAGATTCTGAGCACATGTATAGACAGTTTCAAGTCTAATTCAAATCAGACCTCTGGACATAAGACTAGTCAGTTTGTCAATTTCTCTCCGTACCTTAGTCTTACCGTGACAAGCAAAGTGTAATTTCTCATGATTAGATCTTTAAAATGAGGCTGGTGAGGGGTTGGTGATGCCAAAATATGATTTAAAGACAGTGTTACAGTGACTTTCAATAAAATGTGTAGTTTAAGCCTGTATCTGAATATTAATGTAATAGCCGCTTAGTCTTTTTGCTAGCATTATCTGCAGACATCTGTCATGTGTTGCTCATGTTGTAGTTAATACTACGTGTTATAAGTGCAGTTCCGTCATGAATTACAGGATAATCTTTCTGGGTTTTTTGTTTCTTTTTTGTTTGTTTGTTTTATTAAAGAGGCAAAACAGGGTGAACAAAACCTGTGAGATTACTTTATACTTTATCACTTTATTGACAGAGTTTACAGTACTTTGGTTATTATTTGCTGTTTGCACAACTGTTAACTGACACACTATAAGCTTCTTGTTAGCTACACTGGTTGTCTAACTTCACCCAAAGAATAGTTTTTCACCAAACTCTTCCTTTAAAGACCTTCATCTTTAAACATATTTTTAGACAGAAATGCTATTGCTCACACCTTGTGAGCCCTGCTCTTCCAGCCCAGCGTACCACTCTTCCATTCCTCTAGCCGAAGCCCTTTGTGGAGGTGTCACAGAGTGAGAGCATCGCTCTGTGCCTCACTTCACAGTTTTCTGACGGTTTTTATGCTTCCATGTTTCATATGCAGTGAGAGGAAGGCGGCAGCTCGATGGTGTGAAGTGAGAGACACAGCGTGTAATTCCGCGCCGGTCCAGCGTACTCCGCCAGTCACCTCGCCATCAATCACCTCCCAGGCTTTAAGTGACACGAGCGGTGAAATTGCACCTCCTTTCAACAAGCCAATCAGGATCCCCCTCAATTACCTGACATTTCATTAATCTCTATCAAAGTCGAGCTAACCGCATCCCACACTACTGGGGCTGCAGTAAGCCCTGGAGGCCATTATTAAATTTGCCTGTATCATTGTAAAGGAAATGGCAAACGCATTGGACTTAAAGGGCACCCAGCATCTGTCTCTTTAAGACGAAATCAGCTAAATTAAAAGTGCACAGTTGGACATGCCAAGAACAAACCACGTCCATGCCCTTTACAACAGGGCTTGATCAATTCTTAATGCGTCTAGCCAAACATTTTCCTTTAAAGTAAACACTTACTGCCCTTTAAAATGAAGACTAAATACCTTGTGTGAAAAACAGGCGGGTGCGTTGCCATTTGTGGACTAGAACTGAACACTATACTTCCAGGTTTAATGACACTTTGCGAAATGCCTTATGTCAGGTCTTATTATGTGGTGAAATATTTACATGTACACACAGGAGATGGTGCAGTGGTTTATGTGCATCAGGCAATACCCTGTAACCTGAGAAAAAACAAGCCTGTGTAGACAAGTTAAAAGGTGTCTTGGAGGGTACTTTTCAAGAATGGTGCTGTGGTGGTGTTATAGCTGTTTGTTGGATGGCAGGTTTTGAGTCTGTGTGTTAGCAGGTGTTAACAGCAGAGAAGTGTTTTTAAATAGCAGAAGCCCATTAGTGTGTTATTAACGGTGTGATGAGCTGTTACTAAACTGCTGAGTGACATTCCAGCCTCTAGAGCCTCCACGCTGCTTGTTCACATGCAGAAGGTAATAGAGGGAGGTTGAGAAAGAGACTGGGTGATTTTAAGCCTGTATGCCCATTGATGTGTACACGAATGAGTTCAGGAGATGCAGCACTAGACAGTTTTTTTTGCTGGACTACACAGTATGCCAGTCTGAGAAAGTCAGCGTCTCTTACTGAGTCACTGAAGTTAGACAACCAGTGTAGCTAACAAGTTACAGAAGCTTATAGTCAATTAACAGTTGTGCAAACTGCCAATAATAACAAAAGTACTGTAAACTCTGTCAATAAAGTGATAAAGTATAAAGTAATCTCATCTAAAGCTTCTTTAATAAAAAAAACCAAACAAATAACAAAAAAAACCCAGAAAGATCCATTATTGAAATGGAAGCAGCAGGTAGTTGCTACACATCAACTATATGGGTAAAAAAAACATTTTTTATCAGCATGTTGCATAAACATGTGGGTTATCATAGGATCCACCTAGTAACTACCTGGAACACCAGAGCAGCCATGAGATAAATACTATTGCATTTTTGAGTAAATGTAGGAAATTGATTTTTCCTTTCTCTTCTGTTTTATTTTATTCTGTAGCCCATAGTCTTACTAAATACAAGAAGTGTTGCAGAGCTGCCCAGCACGAGAGACCACATGCCTACCACTTCCGACTAGATCAAGGACAAATGTATTAAAAAGGTTTTGTCAGTCTCAAAAGTCTAAAAAAGGCACTGTGTGTAGTCTAAATATATTTTAATTGCTTTAGTTTTGATTGCACAGTTTAAATCCAGTAACAAATACAATTGTCAGATTTGTATTTATAATTTACTTAAAAATTACAGAATTTACAGTTCTCTTTCCATCTCAGCACAAAGGTTATGCAATGTATTGCTTCTGTGTCAGTTATGTGTTCCAAGAAACAGCTATGAAATAGTTGATAATGTACCAGAGGTAGTTATGGCCAGATGCAAGTATGTTACTTAGTGTAAAGTAGCAAAAGTCAATCTGGAAAATTCCCTGTGTGAATGTGAATAGACATTCTAGCTGGCTACACATGATACAGAATCAATAAGAGTGTACAGAGAAGGATAGAGAACTACTCTATCTAGTCATAGTTTGAGGCATGAACACAGAAGTATCATACACACACACACACACACACAACATATAAATGTTATGAAGGCCCTCTGAATAAAACCACACCATACATGATGCTGGAAAAAGGGGAAATGCATAAATAATAAGCTAGTGGGCTATTTCATATAATGGTTGAGTTTTTGTTTATTGCAAAATTCTATTAATTTCAGCTTTTTATTTTTAGCAAGAGGGCAGATAGTCGTGTCATCTGACATATGAAGCATATGGATGTCACAGTCTGGACTGGCGTAGCCAAACCTAGTGTTGGTTTTTGTATGTTTTTGCTCATGCTTTCCGTTTGTTATG
>JBBPDC010000017.1:10788742-10803364 GCA_037974485.1 Hemigrammopetersius urotaenia
CTCTCTCTCTCTCTCTCTCTCTCTCTCTCTCTCTCTCTCTCTCTCTCCCTCTCTCTCTCTCTCTCTCTCTCTCTCTCACTCACTCACTAAGGTCAGTAATGTAGTTACTTTTATGGTAACATTCTTACTTTCTTATCATGGGTTATTTTACACTGTCTTAAAGGTTACTTTGTAGTCACTTTATAGTAAGTACCACTATTGAACATTATTTGAAGTTGAGCGTTCAGCTTTAATCTTTACTTTTAATCTTTCCCTTTTGAATACAATTGACAGCTAAAGGTGCATTTTTTAATAATCACACCAGTTATTAAATCCTCACCATGACAGTCTACTGTTTAACTATTTGCTCCATCCACATTGGGAAATAGCTTGTTTTCTTTCATCTCATCTGTTTTTCTCTCTGCACTTCTTTCATTATCATTATTGGCATTTTTCTAAAATTCAGTACGCTGCGTAAATTAGCAATTTTTTTCATTTCTGAAATGATCTGCTTGCTGTGTGCTATTTTTCCTCTAACCTTTTCAAATGTGCACAACGAGACAATAAGCAGACTCAATAGTGCTGATGACTTGTCTATAAGGGTGCAGAGACGTCTTTAGCCATTTCTCCACGGAAGATCTTTCAGGCACATTATGAACAGCATACTGATGAGGGGCTTTCGTGTGTGTGTGTGTGTGTGTGTGTGTGTGTGGTTGAGCAGAAATGAACATGGAGTATATAGCACTCTGCTATCTGCAGAATTGTTCTTTACTCCTGAACTAGCTTGTATGTTAGTGTTCTGTCAAATGCACTTATCTCATTGATTTTAACAAAATATAGATGATTTTACCTCTTCTTAGTAAACATAAGTAAACAATAATGTATGTAAACACTGCTAGTATCCCACAACTGCCCATATATGGAAATAGCCTGCTTTAAGGTTATTGTATTTGTGATCTCACAAAGTCATTTACATATTTTTATACATATTTTTATACATATTTTTTTATCTGTTCAGCCCTCAGCATTTTAGCTTTGCCCATTCACATTCAGGTTATAAGTGTTTCAGCCTGGACTAATAGAGGCACAAGCTGCAATGAAGCACTGCAAATTATATATACAGTATATATATATCTTCTGATCTTCTGATCATCCACCCGCCCTAATGCTGCATTTGTAGTTCAGTGTGTTTTGTCAGTGTTGAGTTTCTCTGACCTGCACCCGTGACCTTCAGAGCTCACACAGTGTGACATTTCACAGCTGTGTCCGGTAGCGTATAGCCAGAGGAATAACCTTTACTGTTCAGTCAACCATTCAGTGCTCCTTCTCTTCTCTCAGCCTGACACAAAGAGCACTCACACCCATTTCAGTCCATCTTATACACGCACAAATGTCATGCTGTCTGTGATATGGCGTAAATGCGGATGGCTTGAGCCACTTGCAGAAGGTGGGCAGCGTCGGCCCCCTCTGTGAGTGTATGTGTGTGCAATTATTTTTAAATACGCATCTTTCTCTGTTGCTGTAGTTACTGCTCTGTATTAGCAGTTACTTAATATAATAAGACTAAGCAGATTCCAAAAAGTGAGAACATTTGAGTTTTCCATTATATGGACCCTTTAAAGAGAGTGACAAAAGCTTGACTATACATCTAAACATGACTCATTCTGTTGGAGCACACTCATTTTAAGACATGGCTTACTGAATCTTGCATCTTTTTTAGAAATTATGCTTAAAACAAGCTAATTATCAGGGAATAAATAAGAAGTTAAATATCTTGTACCATTCTTTTAATATTGACCAAATGAGATATGTTAGATATAAACTGACTAGATTTAAGCTTTCACTTGCCAGGGTACATTTTTTGCAATATGAGATTGCTTTGAGTCTACGAAACTGGAGCAAAATGTTCTTTTGATGGATTGTTTGATGAACATGCAGCAGTGCATTGCAGAAAACGCCTAAAGCATTAGTTAACTTTTGAAAGGTAGTTTATGAGTCCTCATGCAGTTTGAATGTAAAGAGTTGTTGTGGATTATGTGTGTGTGTGTGAGAGAGAGAGAGAGAGTATGTGTGTTTGTGTGTGTGTGTGTGTGTGTGTGTGTGTGTGTGGAGCACAAGGGGACAGAGGGCACTTCTCTAGCTGGCTTGCTGCCCTGCTTCTCTGCCTATTCAGCACCCAGCTCAGCCCAAAGTTCAGGCAGCATATTGACGCAGTGCTGCCTCTGGAGAGGGCCTTGTCTCGGCTGCACTTAGCCGCTAGCTACATGTCACACTGACACCAGATCAGTCACCTCTAGCACACGCAGCAAACGTTTACCAGCCATTAGGGCTGAGCCAAGGAAACCCCCGAAACTTCTGCAATGTGCAGACTAAGCACACAACAGGAGTGAAAGTGGCTAGCGGGGAAAAGGCGCATGACGCCCACTCAAATGGCATCATAGGAAAAGTAGCATTAATTATTAAAGCACACTAATGTACACAATAGCTCTACAATCTTTTTCCAAACAGTGTCATCTCTAGACACTGTGAAAGTACCACTATAAAGTGTTTTCTTTTTCCCAACAACACATTCGCTTGTGGCTCAGTCTTGTCATTGTATAAGCTAAAACAAATCAGTCTGTTGATACATGTTGATCTGACCAGTCATGTGATTCCTATAAACATGTGTCGTGTTGGTTTCCATGCATTTTCAGGACAAAAATGTCTCATCTATGTGGGGAAAGCAAAAAAAAGCAAGAATGGCTGTTTTATTTCAAATTCTTTTGTTGTGAAGGTTAAATTTAACATTAGACACAGAAAGCTCTTATGTTTAGGTACTTATATACATAGGGGACACATGTATGACCCTACATCCTGACAGGGCTTAAAAATAAACCTGTGTGTGTGCGCATGTGTGTCCTCCCTGCAGTCCAGCACCTCATTTAACCGTGATGTGGTGAAGGCGGGTACTGGCCGGCGCTTCCTGGGCGGCCTGTTGGATGACACATCCTACTGCTACACCCTGGAGGTGTCCTTCTACAGCTATCTTACTGCGGGCAGCACCACTCCCATCCCTTACACAGAGGACAGCTGTATCCTTCCATATGTGTCCTCCCCCTCTCCTGTTTCTCTTTCTGCCCCCCCTCCCACGTCCCTCTCTTTTCTCTCGCCCTCCTCTTGTACTGCTTAGCCCGTCTGTTGGCTAATGCTGCAATGGAGAGATGAGGGATAGGATGAAGGACAATCTCCTTTCTAACTGGTTTGATATAAAGGGATATAAAATACTAAAGTCTTGTGCTTCCATGAATACTGTTGGAAGATTTTTTAATGTATGTTTATGCTCCCGTATCGCTTATCTAAAGTCATGATGTTTGCTATCTGAAGTGTTTAGTTTGACCACAAGGACATAAGAGTGTAGCAAAATTCAGGAATAAGATGTCTGATACTACTGACTACAATTACATTATGGTCTTTTGTCTAATTTTATAGATATTAATATGTCATACAGTGTCAGAAATGGCATAAGCAAATCTGTTTGATTGTACTTAATAGTGTGTGGTTAATATTTGTGAATTCAGTTTGCTAGATTATGAATTGTCAACTACAAATCTATATAGCTTCATTAAACTCCTAACCCCAGTGCTAAACTGAAGTAGCAAACTTCAGACATCAGTCTTAACTGACAGATATAATTAGGGCAAAGTGGGGAATTGTGTGCATTTGATTTTTGCCTGAATTGAGCCAAACTGGACCACTGAACAAAAAAACTCTTGATATTTGTGGACAACTGACTTAATTCATATATTATATTACACAACCCTCATATTTGGGGTAAGGAGAGCATTGCTTTAAGGAAGCTATTATTCACCTTGAAATTTAGTGCACTTACTTTGGGATGATTAAGTTGAGTCAAGCCAACAAATGCACATGGGTGTGCAGACAGGTCAGTATCTATGTCCCTGCTGTATCTGTTAACTCCCAGCGTCTGCTGCAAACTGAATTCGATCTGTACCCGAGAGGCCTGCTCTAAATGTAGCGATCATGTACTTCAAGCGCATTGGATTTTTGCCCTCTCGAGGATCACATGGGTGAAAAAAGACCAGATTTCCCAGAATCAATGCGAGGGGAAGCTTTGTAGACAAAAGCCAATGGCCGTGCATCTGTCCCGCTGTCTGAAATTATCTCTCCGGTGAATGTGTGCTAGGCAACATAACGCATGGTTCTGGAGCTGAATAATGAAGGCCAGGGTGATAATGTCACTCTATTGAAGTTTCTGTCCCAGACACTGCATTTAAACCACACGCTAGCCATGGTGCCTGGCTCCTCCGTAAGAAAGAACGACACTCGCTTATTGATTTCTTAATTATTTCAGGGGTCATTGTCAGCGAACAAGGCCTCGTTGGCTTTGTGTGGCCATGGGTCACATGAGGGGCCAGTGAAGTTGATACTTTTCCATGGGCTTCCTTAAAATGAGGACATTGCCAAGACAACAAAATGATCTTGACTTTGTAAAATGCTTTATTACAAAACCCATGTGTATAATTATTGGGCAAACCCCTTTCCCTTTCGTTACTAAGGTTAGGTTACGGATTAGGTTTAGGTGATTAGGTGATTCCATGATTGGGGTATTGTTTAGCCCTTGTAATTCTTAAGAATTAAACCTTTTTCTAATCTAGGAATGCCTGTTTTAAACCCCTCAAAAATGTGTTAATCCACCTTCTAATGAATATAAAATAAATATTAAATTTACATTGGCTAATGGTTTAAAATAGTACCAGTGATTTTTTTGTGTATAGTTTTATGACATTAATTACATTTTAGTGATGTACATAAAATAAATGTTATGACTAAAATGCATGTTTTACTTAATACTTGAAAATGTATTATCAGTTGGACATAAATGCTGCTTCAGTTCTGGATCCACACAGTTTCACCCAAAGTTGACTTTTGCTCACCCAATGGTTCTTCTGAAGATAAGAGTTTCAAAAGTCAGTTTGTCACCTCTTTGCTACAGTAACAGCCTCTACTCTCTAAACCCCCTCTAGCCAACATTTGTCACTGGCCATGGTGACCTTGGGGTCATGTATGGCTGCTCCAAAGCTCCCCATTGCACTGTGTGTGTGCAGTTGAACAATTATGTCATCACTGGGTGCACTTATAGTAGCTGAATTGTGGGAAGAAGACAAAGCCTTGATCTGAGCACTCAAGTGGACGTCAATTTGGCCGTTGCCACCAACCTAAACACCGTTGTAGAACAGATGTGCCCTGCCAAACTGCCCATGGTTTGAGGTACATGGCTCAAGGAACATAAAAGTGATTTGAAACTGTTGCCTCTAAATTCCACAGATCTCAATCCAATCAGGCATGTGTTGGATGTGCTGGACAAACTAGTCCAATCCACAGAATCTGCTGCTAGTGCCTTGGTACCACATACCAAAGGGGACCCTCAGGGGTTTTATAGAGACCTGTGCCTCCTGGGTCAGAGCTGTTTAGGGGCTGTCCAGGGACCCACAGCATATTTGCGTGTGATCAGGGTGTTTTGGCTAATTGGTATAAATTATGTACGACCCCACATTCTGATGTTAAAAAAAAAAACAATCTGTGTGAGGCATACTCTTGATGCTGTGAAGAAGGGCTGGTCTGAAAGACAGCCAGGTCAACCTGTCAGATGTAGACCATGTGTTATGACAAGAAACTGTCAGAATGTTCTTTTGTTCGTGACCTTTCAGTTCCCATAGAAATAGAACCCATTTATACTATTTCCAGCAGTGGTGAATCGAACCTTTTGGGATACTGAGGCTGTTGTGGAGCTGGATGTAGATCTATAGTGTAGTTGCACTACAGGGTGAGAGATGTTATATAAAGAGAAGTTCAGACTAAAAGGCTTCTTTGCGTAAACGATGTGTGTAGCCTAAGTGCCCTCTAGTGCCAGAAGAAAGGGTGCACCATATATGCATGTGTTCGTATTTTTCGGATGTGTTTGTCTCTTTCTTTCCTTGTGTGTGTGCCTATCTCTCTCTCTCTCTCTCTCTCTCTCTCTCTCTCTCTCCTTCTCCCTTTCCCTCTCCTCAGATGTCTCTCGCCCTTTGTCACTCTGTTACACACCCGGCTGCCAGCAGTCTCTCATTTCCCAGAAGCTTTCGCAGTTCTTTATTTATCTACTGTTCAGATCAGAAGGGGCAGTAAAGCCTCTGAGTGACGCTGTAACTTTTCCTCTCGCTCCCTCTGTTCCCTGTCGCCTGTCCACTGCTCCGCTGAACTGTCAACTCCAAGGCCTAGTTGGCCAGAATTCAGTAATAAGAAACTCATTCATGTAGAATTACTCCACAGCGCTGTAGATTATTTTCCCTTAGTGATGGAGAGAGGATGCTGGCGATGGGAAAAAATAGGCAATTTACTGTGGGCCGGAAAGAGTCATAACTTACCTGTGATGGCCTTCTCCTTGAAACTGATCCAGCCTTTGTTTCCCACCTTTAAAAGCTCTGGTGGCCTAAAAGCTTGTCCATGTGTGTGTGGGGGGCTCTTTATGTAGAGTTTGTTTTATGTACGCACTCTTAACGTCAGTGGAAGTGGAGCATTTTCTTTGGATAAGATCAGATTCTGATTAGATGCAGAAAAAGTATTTCATAAAATATATATTATTTTAAAAATCAAGAACACAATAGCATGTAATAATCCTTCACCACTAGCATGAAGTAATTTTCTGGAAATTCAACCAATTTCAAGCATAATTCTGTGGTTAAAATGTGAATAAAGTCAATCAGAGTAGATTGATGTAAAATGCTCTATTCTACAGTAAGTCAGAATTATTCACAGTGGTGGTGATGAGAACCAAATAGCTGTAACTTGAAATAGCTATGAAACTGCCACATGCTTGATAGTTTTGGCCGGAGATTTATTTTTCAGAATGAGAGGCTAGTTGTAAGACAAAATATATGGAATTGTAAGTCTTTCAGATGGAGCACTTTAGTCATGGACTGATGCAATGTATGTTTCTATGTGCATTTGATGATGTTTGTTACGTGTTAGAATAGGTAGAACTCCCTAAGAGTTTTTTTTGGTGGGGGTGTACCACTGTTTAAACATTATCAGCATTATAAATGAAATGGGCAAGCAAGTTTCTTGGTAAAAATCATTATCTCAGTTATTCCCCTTTAATTGGCAGTCTAACATAGCTACCCTGGATTAGTTTTACTAACTAGATTTCAGTGACACTCTTTCTTGGACGATGTACGTTTAAGATCAAATCAAAAAAACGAAATCAGAACACACCTACTCCTCAACATTGCATACACACAATGCACAAATAAGATTGATTGTTATTAATTGCGACATCTTTTTTACAGTAATTACACTGTAGTGCTGGTTTGGTGTAAGGGGGGACCCCCTGCTGAAGGTCAGGTAAAAGCAGAACCAATGACACGGGGAACCCAGACATCGTGGGGTTGAAGAGGTGTGTAGCGCATGTGCGTGTCGGATGGGTTGTGGTTCAGGCCCAAGTAGACAGAGGGCAGTTGGCACGGCATGTAGTGCAAAGATTGGGGTCATCGAGGTCAGCAGAATCTGACATGTCGTTTTTTATGGGCCGGCGGGCAAGTCTATGGAGCGTGCAAATCATCAACAAAGACCTTTTACGAGCGGGGACTCCACTTTGGAAAAACACGGTAGGGAAAAAAACAGTGACACCGATGTAATTACCTGCACCGGAATGAATTCACCTCTTCTAACCTCACCATGTAACCACACACACATCATCACACGCACATACAATCACACATTCCATCAGTCCATGACTATGGTGCATCCATCTGAATGGAAATCTTACTCTGCCCTTTAATGAGGATATTTTATTACAGTTCACTACCAAATGATGCTGCCAGATCTCTCTGGCTGAACTGGTTCAATTGCACACATTTTCCCCCATTTTCTCTCGCTCTCCCAGTCCTGCGCTACTGTCTCATTACAGAGAGGGAACATGCTGAGAATGTGGAGGTGCAGAGCAGGAAGAAATATTTCACCACCTTTAATGATTGATCTCACCTGTAATTTCACCCAAAACAGAGGAAACGCACAATGTGTGCTTGCCTTAATTCTGAATCAGATTTTCATGCTTGTTGCTGTGTCCCTCCAGCATCTTGGTATGACTAATGCCCGTGGTGGGAGAGCGGCTTTTTTTAACCACTGATACGGTACTTATGCCTCCTCATGGACCTGCAACTGACAGTAGAGAAAAGAGACCGGACGATTGGAATGACCTTTTGGAGTGATGAGGTCTGATTAATGGAAGCTTTGGGGCAGCCACGGCCGTAATTATAAAGATCAATTTAATGGCACATTCTTTCCTCGAGATCTGACTATTGTTCCGAAAGCTCTCGATGTCTGGAATGGGCACAATTTACTGTCATATTCCACATGCCTCTCACCAAACAACAGCTTAATTGGTCACAGATAATGCCTTGGAAGCTTCAAAGCGTTATGTTTTCCAAGCGAGGCTGTCCCGAAACTTATTTTGAAAAAGTGGGCAACAGACTGCGATGGCAGACCATCATTAGCGCTCGGGAGACAGGTGATCGCTGAGAGAATCTGGGAGCGTGTTCAAAACTCAGCTGGGCACTTTGATTGAGAGTGTTTCCTCACTGACTTTCTAATACCTTCCCTTGTCTTCTCGCAAAGTTAACTCCCTCCAAACAGCTTTTTACACCAACCTAGAGTTTTGTTTTTTGAGCTTGTGTCTGGTTCCTTGTTATGGTATTCTGTGTATTGTTCTGTCACATGAGACAAATAGTTTAGAATTGACCTGTCTGTGCTCCACCCGCAAATATATATGTTCCAAGAGGTTATTCTCAATCTATCTCAACACTGTGACAGTGTGGTTGAAATCAGTTACTCTAAAAAAGTTTTTGCCATCCTCCCTGTAAGTGGTATTATGTGATTTGGGGTGTCCAAACTATGGACTAGAACATGACCACGTTTTCTACGACAGTTGTTATAAAGAACATATTTGTGGGCAGAGCTTGGGTACAACAAAAGACCTCTGAAGTAATGTTTCATTTAGTATCTGGCACAAGAAAATTTTCTCTATAGGTAAAATAAATGCCTTTTTCAAAAACTGGCAACATTAAGAGGGCCAAATATTGCTCCAGAACTGATACAGTTGTTTTTTGTTCCTACATACATTTTCTACCTTGAATATGATAGAATCCTCTGAATTACTACGTTGTTAAGTAGTCAGGATATGAATCTTTCTGCACACAAGCTATAAGAAAGCTAGCATTCTTGTGCATTAAAATACTTAACAGAGCTGTCTGGTTTTGAGGTATTTTGGTGACAACCTTCATTAATTTGGCTATGTTTGTATTTAATCCAGCCTCATAATTCAGAGAAACCAGCAGCATTTAGAGGAAAAACATTGCACAATGTATTGGCCGTGGAAACAATTTTTGAGAACATCATTCATTTTTCCCATAAAACAAATATGCTTAGAGTTAATAATATGTATACAGCATAACAACAGATCTACATGATACTGCACCCATCTGATCTGTGAGTGAGGAGCTTTAGGTTTGGGGTTTCAGCTGTTAACTGGCAGGTTTAGTTTGTGTGTTAGAGTGGGAGAGAGCATCAAACTGAGATGGAGTTGAGTATACCAGCTTGGATTTTATTTACTATTAGGATTTTATCATTTGGATTTGCGTTCTGGATGTTGAGTTCACCTCGCATTGCCAGATATGTTTTCTATAAAAGTCCATTTAGAGTTAGCCATTCAGAATGGGCTCTGTTGCCCTTTATGCTCTGACAAGTTAACAAGTTCTCTCCCTCCCCCTGTCAGAGCGGAGGGAGCGGGCGCTCGGTGCTGCGCCGGCCGTGCCATTTTCTGCTGTCCTTTAGGCTGCAGACGGCTACTGAGAGAGCTGTTATCCCTGGGCCTCAGCTATAAAAGTCCCGCTCAATCAAGTGCCGGCCAGCCACGTCAGACGGCTGGCTGTGGAATCGCCTTGCTTGAGTGTTGCGTGGCTGTCCCGAGGATGGGCCGTGCTTAGAAATTGATACAGGACAAGCACAATGTGGAAGCAGACAGATTGGTGGTTCCTGCTGGCTTCGACATCAATCACGGCTTTAGGAGCAGACAGCCCGGACGCTCCATGCACTGACAGCTATCTGCAGGCTAAAGGATCAGTCTGACAACAGCACCTGACCGGCGAGTACTAAAGAGCGCAGAAGCCTGGCAAAACAGGGCATTTGAATAAGGGATACGGAAACCTTGCCTCTTCAAGCCTGACAACGAGTTAGCGTGGCTGTATAATAAATCAAAGGCCTGTGTTCGTTCAATCATCTGATGTATAAATCATCTTTTCAAGCGTGACACATTCGACGTTCTTCGTGCAATTGTGCCCTGTCTGCATTTTCGAGATGAAATGCTCCATTTGTGGTCAGTACCATGTCGAAGTTGGTTGGTACAAAGTGCATTGTCCGACAGGCGTTAACTTCTGGAACTTCTAATGGCCTTTATGGTCCATAAAAGAACTGATGGGTTTCTCTCTCCTCTTCATTTCTCTTTCCCCCTCTCTCCCTCTGGCTCTGCAGCCCATTGTGTGGAGGGGTCATCAGATACGGCAGTGTTCTGCTCTTTGAGAGCTTTATGGCATGAAATGGACATGATTGTGTGGGTGCCGCGTGCCACAGCCTGTAGCCAACCACACCGCACTCAAAGCGGATGCTTCACGCCACAGCGCTCAGCCACTTACACAATCTCTGCGGCCCCATGGCCATCTTCTCTCTATTAACACCACAACAGGCCCCTTTCTAAAAGCTAAAATAATAGTGTGTGTGTGTGTGTGTGTGTGTGCGCACGCGTGTGCGTGCACAACATCAGAAATGTACTACTGTATAAAAGATAAAAGTCTGGGATCAGTGTTTTCAAAACTATAAAATATAAAACCAGCTTAGTTGCAGGTGAATGTGTGAAATAATTTGGTTAGTCTTGTGCTACTTCATAGGTTTCAAATAATTCATAGTTTAAAAGCTAAGAAGCTGTTAAAAAATAATGAAGACATCTTAGACATGTGTAGAATGATAAACAGTGGTAGAAAGCCGATAAACCTCCAGAATGATTATAAAATGTATGTAATACTCCAGGCTGCACTATATTTTAAGATGATGCAGATAACGTATTGTAAATACGGTGCAGTGTATAATATTTTAATTGTATAAAAAATAACACAAATATTAATATGACAATTGTTCCCAACTTTTGAATGGTGATGTAGAAGAGCAGGAACAGATGGACATGCATATGGATATGCGCTTGCCTTGTCGTGCAAATTTTGGTGGGTATGTAGGCTAAAGGGAGATGGCAAACACACATAGAGAGAATCTAGTTAGCGACGTGTACTGTGGAATAGTCCCAGCTACACAGGTGAAAACGAATGTCCTCCAGCATTAGAGAGCTCACTCATTCGTCTCCCTTGTTCATCCCACAGGAGGGAGGCACGCTGGGCTGTGAATTTGGAGCTGCAGGGAGAGGACGTTGGCCCCGTTTGTGTTCTCCTGTTTACTGTTTTAATTAGCATTGCTAATTGGCTCTTTGTGACACCCTGGTGACAGGCCTGTCACTCCTCTGTATTGATGATGCTGATCGCCCTAATTTGTCTGCTTGTTAGCCAGCGGCCAGCTCCAGACCTCAGCGTCTTGTTCCTTGTCATTGGGGCATCATTGTCCGTCTGTCTGTATGGGAACCCGCGTGAGGATAAACAAGCCAATAAACAAATCATTTGCCAAGCGGTAGAAACGTCCGTCTCCCTCTCGTCTCATCAGCCCCGTGGAGCCTCGTCCTTGAGCCGCAACAAAAGATGCCCGATCGATCCAGCAAGGGTGTGTACACAATATTAAAAACAACACATGCACCAGTGGCACAAGGGGCTGTGTTGCCATTCTGCGTGAACCTGTCCTTCACCATAGTATGGGGTAGTGCATTCACTCTAAATATGAGTCAGCACTTGGGATTTCCTAGCTATTAAATTTGACTTGTCAGTAAAAATTATTCCAGTGAGATGTAATGTAATGAAAAAGTACATGTCAGAGCATGTTGCAGTTTGTTTAAATTGTTCATAACATAATGAAGAATGTTCCTTGGTATGGATAACCAATAGAGGTTCATTATAGTTCTTATCATTTTGAAATTTATTCCGTTTTCACATATTACAAGAGTTCAGTATGTTAACCTTTGTTTTATTTTCTGTATCAGCAGAATAAAAGTCAGATGGTAAACAAGTTTGGTCACAAAATACAGTACAAAATACAGGAGACCCTTTCATCTCCATTCAAACCCATGGAAGCCAAATGGTAGGTTGGTTAGGATAGGATAGGATAGTCCACTTACATTAGAAAGAGTTACACAATAAGTGAATATGAATGGAAAAAAACTGTGTATAAGCTAAGCGGGACTCCTAGCAACCAGGACTAGACCTTGTAGTCCACCAAAAGGTGTTTCTGTCTGTCTTTCCACTGTGAGAAAATAACCTAACACTGTGGGGCTGAAATGATGACTAGATGTTAAAGACACCGTTACTGAGAAAAGGAAGCTTTTGCCCTAGAGCACTGAAACTGGACATCTGTATATGGAGAGAATGTTTATGGACTGAGGAGTGTAAATTTGTTAGTGGAATGGAATGAAAGGATGCTTTCTGAAAGGGTGGTCCAGTAAAAGTTTCGAATCTGCACTTTACTACCTATAATATATCTTGGAAATGTGTGTAATGCATATAATTCTGCACTGAGCTCTACACTAATAGACTAAAGCTGATAGGCCTACACATAGCTAAGAATTTGCAGTTGCCAATCTGTTTTAACTGAAAGGTCTTCTCTGCTTGTATTTAATGAGCGATGTGTGAGAAGTAATTAAGCAGAATGTAAGACGAGACGTTTAAAGCATACTTGTCATTGGGGCAATGGGATCATTTAGAGTGGGGTAACTTCTTGTCATGGCCCATTTCACCCCCACCACTTTTTAAAAGCCTTTAGTTAGTTAGAATATGAAAAAGCAGCCATAGCAACAGTCAACAATCTATCTTCGTAAGGAATTTTCAAAACAAACTGACGCCCATGCTTTAGGAACCTATGAGGGTTAACAAAGCCTCACAGGTACTTAAGCAGTATAAAAGAGTTTGAATAAAGATTGTGTCCTCTTTGTGTATCTCTCCTGATAGGTGCTGTGAAAAGAGCTTGCTCACAATGCTGATCTTTATCTTTTTGTTATAAACACATGCTTGTTCTTGTAATCTATCATATCTCTCCCCCTCCCTGGGTTGTCACAAACAAGCTCTTTGCCCTTCTCCAGCCTGGCTGTTAAAGGTGAATCTCGGGGCTGCAGGATGACGCACATGGCCCTCCGCTGTGTGCTGCTTCGCTCCGAGTCTGGGATGCCCATCCTTCTGACTCGTGATTATGCAATGCTTCTCACCTCGCATTCCTGCGGGGGATGCTGAATGTTTTGGAAACTTCCACCCCTCCATGGCGCGCATGTGTTTTCATGTTCTGGCATCACTGCCCCACTCCCCGCTGCTCACCGGCCCATTCCAGCAGCCGCGGTTGCTGTTGGCACGAGGCCAGCAGCCAATCAGAGCTCAGGAGAGTCCCGCTCACAGCAGCGATGCCAATGAAGTCTTCTCCTCTTCCTCATTGGGCCGTCCATCACCCTCTTCCTGGTCTGGATGTGCACGATGTGACATCACAAGCTGAGAGGCCATCTGCACGCGGCAGGCTTTCGGGCTATTTCTGTCGCCGCCCAGAGCACACACACAAACACAAAGCGCTGATGGAGTTTCTGTTGATCAAGAGGAAGCGCAAACTTTTTTCTGAGGTCATGGCAAAAAAATGTCAAGGATGAGGCTGATTTGGCATAGTCGCTTCAATCCGTCGCCAGATCTCAGAACACTAACGCCATTGCCGGTACAAAAAGGGGCCTTAACTATCAAATGGGTCAGACTTCTTTAGTCATCCTTTCTCCTCCTATAGCAACTGATCATGATATGATCTGAGACTTAAACACCGCATCCTGGCATGTAATGTCGTGGCACGTCTGCACTGCCTTCAAAAAGTAAACCTTGGCACGCTCTCCTCCTGGCATCCAAAAATAGCGCTTGTTGTTTTTGGAGGGCTGCAGAGGTTGCAGCCCTGGCCAGATGGGGTGTGAAGACAGGCGCTGGAGTCATGGAGAGAGTTCCCATCAGCCTGCTGGGTGAAGGATGGAGCCTGCGATGACTCCACAGTCTGCAGCCGGCTGGCTGGGCTACAGAAAGCAGGAGGGAAAGATGAGGACGCTGCTGGCTTTCAGAGCCAGAATGGTGTAGATCAAAGGCAGACGCCATGCCCTCTCTTCTAATCAAGGTCATGTTGTGCCCAATAGGTTGAGCAACTTGTCTCGCCTTTTTATTTAGCTGAAAAATTGTTGTCGTATATTTGGAAATGGAGTCAGAAATGAATCACACAATGGTGTCATAGTAAATCAGAGCGGAGCGTGGCTAGGAACGTCATTTAGTCAGCGCCATCATATTTTGCAGAGAGGGTGTGTGTGTACATGTGTGTTCACACATGAATGTGTGTGTGTGTGTGTGTGTGTGTGTGTGTGTGTGTGTGTGTGTGTGTGTGTGTGTGTGTGTGTGTGTG
>JBBPDC010000017.1:10812722-10827994 GCA_037974485.1 Hemigrammopetersius urotaenia
CCCGACCCAAGATGGCGGCGATGTTGACGTATGCTTAGAGGTTCAAGGCGGCATCTAGTCAGTATATATATCTATGGTAGGGGACAGTCACTGGAGATCACGTGACCGTTCTTTTCGAATCGTTCTAAACTTTTAACCCACGCGCGGGCTGTTTCTATAGCAACGGAGAGTTAAAGATGGGAGGAGGAACACAGCTCGACCAGCCTGCACCCTCCAGAGTACGGAAAAGGGCTCTGAAATGTACTGTAGAACTAAAACTCCACGCTGTAAGTTCACGTACCCTCAAGAATTAGCACTTTCCTCTACCAGGCTGTCTTTCTTTGTCCGGTTTCTGTGTTTATTTGCTCCCAAGCGACAAGTGCTGAAATCAGCTAGCTAACGGAGCTAACGGATGTTGATAATTAAAGTATGTCCATGTAAACAGTGGTCGGTTCTGTGGTTAGGGTGCAGTTTTGGCTGAAAATATTAACTTAGCTCATTTTACTCGTGTAATGTCGGAAGTGTTTTAAGTCACATGAACTTCTCTTCCCGCAGATTACATGTCCAGGCGTCCTGTTAGGCTCCCGAGAGGACATTTACCTTACTGTCCTGATGATGGGACAGTACCACAAAACAAAATGTGTACCCTCTGTTTTTCCTCTGCTGCTTCACGAAAAGATGGTGTTCACCAAGGTAAGTTTATGCAAAGCGGGGATATCTCTTAGGCACATTATTCAATTATTAATCTTAAGACATTTTTTATTTAGTAGCTTCTATAAAAACTACCCCTATGATCAGAAGGTTGTGGGTTTGAATCCCAGGATGATATCACCACTGCGGTGCCCTTGAGCAAGGTACCGCCCCCACAGCTGCTCCTGGGCGCTGTGTTCCTGGCTGCCCACTGCTTCACTTGGTGAATGGGTTAAATGCAGAGGAAGAATTTGGCGTTATAAAGGGCCACTTTATAAGAGTGAGGAACTGATTGGAACTCTTTCAGGGGTATGGGTTTGTGTGCAATGGGAAGGATAATTATATGTATTAGTGAAAACATGATGTAGGCCTACTGTGTGTAATGTCCCTTGTGCCATAGCTCACAGCTTATATTGGACTTGGGCAATAGTTAACTACATTAAAAAAAATTTCCTCCATCTTCATCAGACCTTCTCAGGAGCTGTAGACCCTGGTGACATAGCAGATCATTTGGAGAGTAAGAGTAGTTTGATTCTCTACTTCCACTCCAGAGCAGCATATACTACAAATCAACATACTAATAAACACTCCCATACATTTTTGTTTTCCTTGCAGATGATACAACCTGTTTTGAGCTCATTCAGCTTGTGCCCCCTGGTAAGGATCAACTATTGTAGGTTGACTGCTGCAGGTCACTGAATTGTTGCTTAATCCATAGCTTTGTAGTTGACTGTTCATCCCAGCTGTTGTTTACTTGTGTCACATGATGCCGTTTTCCTTTGTTCTTGCTAGAATTCCTGCAAATGTATTTAATATACTAATCTCATCTCAATGCTGTATCCGTTTTGATAAGAATGACCATTGACATACGTAATTACTATGAACTCTAGCGACACCCTTGTAAATAGAGGTTTTGTGTCTGTCAGTGGAATCGCTACTTCACATTAATACAGAAGGCTGATGGTGATGCCTAGCTGCCAACAGCATGCAATTGGGCTTTTGACATCCTATTACAGTGTCTCCCTCTATGCTAAAGGCATTTGGACTGCACAAACTATTACTGACTGTTTGAGGCTTTGTGCAGTGGTCAAAAATCTAATTTTGTCAAGCCATGTTCATAATAACATCATTCACCTGTTTCAAAAAACTTATATTAGCATGGAAGGTGAGCATAAATCATATCATGCCCTTTCTCTTCATACAGAGGGTGAAATTCTGGCCACCTTTGAGGAGAACACCAGAGACTTCCTCTACCCAGGCCCAAGGCTGACTCCCCTGACCAGTGGTTCAGAGAGAGAGATTCTGATGAAGAAATCTGTCTCCTTCCCGGTGTGTATCTCTTCCACTCCCTGTGCTGTCATATCTCTGATGCATCTTAAAAGCCAGTGCCATTTTCCCGCTATTTGCTTGAGGACATAGATTGTTTGGGCAAATTGATCTGCCAAGAGTGTCATTATCTTCCTTTTGCCCTCTGTCTTTGCATCATTTTAAAAGTTTTGTAATTTTTTTCTTCTCCATTCTTTCTTTTTATCTTCTCTTGTTGCCTCAGGGGATCTCGCCCAAAGTGGAATTTTCAACCACATCTGTTATTGAGGAGTGTGATTTGAAAGGTAGCCAGTCAACCTTCTCAGTGAGTCTTCACTTATTTTTTTTCAAGATTAATGACTTCCCATTAAGCAGTCTTGTAATGAAAATATCAAGCTGAATTTATACAGGCAGCATAGTCTGGTCAATATTCTGTGTATGGCAATGGTATCTAGTAGCATTAAAGCTTATGGAAGTCAAATGAAATAGACTGAACCATCTTATTTTATTTCTGTTATTGTGTTTTTATTTGATTGAAAACATAATCCTAAAAGAATATTTCATATTCTGATGATATGGTGTGATTATTGTATAGTACATCGATGTAATCTGCAAAGCAAGGGCAACAAGAAAAAAAATGGCCTTTGAAAGACATTCACAGAATTATATGACGACTCACATAGTATAGTCCTGTCAGTCAACCTAATTGTCTGCCCCTATATATCTTTCATTTCTGTGGCTACTGACGTCCCTATGGTTTAACAGCACCTTCAAGGATGGGCTTTTCCTCTGAATGTAATTACATAGAGCTAGATCACTGAGACTGATATCTAGCTCATGAGACTCCATCTTTTATTTGTTTTGTTTAGAAAAGCAGATGGACTATCATTGCTTGAATCATAGATTCTCCTTCAGCTTTTCCGTGACCATGTCCTTTGCATAAAGGGCAGCTTGAACACAAGCGCATGAAATTTCCATTTTAATGTCTCAAATGGAAAATATCCATGGCATCTCTTTCAGATTTCGTTGTGGCAGTGATGCTATCAGTTTAACGCGTAATGGCTTTTGATATGTGTATCGTTGAACGTGCTTTGAGAAGACAGACTGCATCAGAGTAGAGTGCTCGTCCATTATCAGAGAGCTCACAAACTATAACAGAGCCCTGAGGATAGTGCTTTTGTTCCAAATACATTTTTCTTAAAGAAAAAATGGTTCACCACTACAACCGACAAAGTCAAGAACGCTATAGACAGGAATTGCACTTTTCATAGTAATCATGTGGATGACATTTAATGGACGATAATGACCCCAAAAGGATATTACCTGCATTGACTGTCAGGAATTTTTGACGGAACTGATTGCATTATGCATATTTTCAATTGTACTTTAACAACGTTATTAAACTAGTAAAGCTATTTGAGTGAAGTTTGGTCTACACTGGGTCTTTTCTAACTGTCAGTAGTCTAGACTGTGATTACAGAGCCCATTCTCTTCCTGGCCTTTAAAGTTTTTTGCACCCTTATCTAGTCCAGTTCTACTGTTGTGACTTTCTCTGGGTCTATTTATGTGCAAGTACTCCTTTTGTGGACACTTCTGGTGTGGACTTGACACGGCATGCTCTTAAATGGGCTTTCTCCACATGATTTGCATGCATTTGAACAGAGCTTGTTTCAGCTTTAATAAGCTACTTGTGGCGCTGGCTTTGTTGTTTCAAGGACATCCGGCTTTATCTTCCGTTACCAACACCAGCAGAGCCACTAATCACATCAGACAAGCGCGACTCATGCTTTAAAATGGACTCTTTGTGCTTCCACCAAAAGAAAAGAAGAGAAAAGAAAAGAGAAAGAAGGGAAGGACAATAAAGGGAAAAGGGCTACTTAGTTTAATTTCATTAGATCTGTTCCCTTCAAATAGCAATCTCTATCAGGATTTATTTTTTTCTGCTTTTTAAACATGACTTAATATGCCAGGATGTTCCAATTAGCATTTAAATTATCTTTGTTTTTTACATCCATGTAATGCCATTATCATATTAGTCTGAAACCGACCATCAAATGCAATTAACATTTTTAAAAATGTATTTATCTAAGCAGCACCCGCAGGAGCCTAGTTATTGCCGCTCAGAATTATGTTAGCCAAGATTAGAGTTATTGAAGTCATTCGCCTGCAAAGGTGAGACTGGAACACGGAGAGACGGTTCTCATCAGACTACATGCATTTGAAACCGAGCTTGGTGATTTATTTTGGTGTGTGTTAACGTGTAACTGTAAGAAGCGCCAGATTGCTAGCTAGGAATATTAATAAATACTTTGGAGGAAGTGTTTTATTAATACAATTAATGCAAAGTTAATTACTTGATTAAGTTCAAAGTATAGCATAGTTTTATTTTTATTTTACATAATTACTTGTAATATGTGTACTGTGATTTTTTTATCTGTTGTTCTGATTCTAGCCACGTAAAGCTTCTCTCTCCAAGCCCTGTCATGTAAGAACAAGCCCTACGGCAAAGGGGAAGACCAAGACAAGCACAGCCCCACCGTGTGGATACCAGCAGCCCACTGTAGCATCACAGACCCGCTCCCCCTCACCCTACACCAATCGAAGGATGTGCCAGTTGTCTGAGGAGGCCAGACAGCGTCTCAGACATCTCCAACTTGGACCATATGCCTTTAAGAAAGAAACAGCCCCCCAGCCTCCTTTTGTGGTGGGGAATAGACAGTTGCTCATTCTGTGTTTTTTCAGTATTTCTTATCCCTAGCCAATCTCAATCTGATCTTTATGCACTTTTGTACAAACCTAGACACCAACTTGTACACCAGTCTGTACTAACTGGCCTGCATTCAGCTTTCAGCATATTATACTTACTATATCTTGAGCCAACTTTAACATATCATTTGTTCTACATTGTAACTTAAACCTGAGTTTAAAGAGTCAAAAGAGTTTAGCTGCTAGCAAGTGATTTAGATTGTGGCGTAAACCTTGTTTCTAGCACGCTCTGTCAGCCTCTTTTCATGACTGAAATGCAGAGGGAGTATCCCCTCCTGTTTCCTTTGGAGTGTTTTCACTAAAACAACAAGTCCTGAGGTGTAAATATCAAAGCTGTCATGCTATGAAAGGCGAGATTCAGATCCAAGTCATGTGATATCAGCATGGCATTTTCCATTCTCGGGCTTTTGAAAAAAGGAGTAGCCTTTTCCTGGGGCAACAATTAACCTAAGTAATTAAGAGTCAAACCGTGATTAACAAAAGCTTAAAAATATTTTGGCAGATAAGTTCTGTGAATATATTACCAGTGTCTGTTTAAAGTCAGCATACTTGTTTGTATGAAAGCAAATGGCCCTTTCTTGGACCAGAGTCAATGGATATACATCCATTTAATTGCAGTAGCAGCACTTTAATTGAATACTGAAAGTAGGCCTGACACAGAGACACCTGAACTGAGTTGGCCGGCTGAAACTTGCTCTGCGGCTGAAAGTTTCTCTTCGTTCCTTGACCTTCTCTAGGAAGTGATTAACTTCAAAATGAAAGGCAAATTCAATTGAATAAATAATGCCCCCGTGTCAATTGAGCATTGGTGTGCATCTCTTCACCTGCTGAAACAGAGTCTACAGATTATTTGCCTTTTGAAGAATAGACTTCGCTGATTGCTTTCTCTGTTTGCAGGTCCCCTATAGTCCAGGCTGCTCACTAATTGAATCCCACACTTCCCCTCCAGCTCTTCCAGGTTCACCTAGGAGAAGCTCCTTCCACCAGACATCAGTGAGCTTTGTAGGAGACCTCACAGGTTTGGAAATCTACTATTATATATTTTTTTTTCCATTTTAAGAAAAGTTTAATTTATTATTTAATTTAATTAGTCACGCATAAAAAAACCACAGCACACTGTGTGAAGAATGTGAAATTCTTTCTCTGCATTTAACCCATTCACCAACTGAAGCAGGGGGATGCCACTAATCAGGGACACCCAGGAAGCGGTGTGTGCTGCGGTACCTTGGTCAAGGGTACCTCAGTGGTGGCACTAGCTGTTGTGGCTCATAGATGATTTTCATGTTGCTGAGAAAATGTTATTACAAGTAATAAAAATGCACCGATTACAAAGGTGCATAGTTATATGCCAGCTTCAAATTGTAGACACTTTTCAATGTGGTCCAGCCATGGGATTCAGATCAACGTCAATCTTGAGGCATGGTATGAATTTCCAAGCAGAACACATTTGAGTACACAGTTGGAATACATATTTATTTGAATTTAAGGCAGAAAATGTTGACTTCTATAGCAACAGTAACAATACAGCAATTGATTGATACAAAGTAAATGTGAAATATAGTCCTCAAAACCTGACTAATTTATAAAGCACACAGGAGTAAGCAGTGGATGTACTGAAAAGGCCTGTTCCTGAATTGAACTAACAATGCAAGAAAACTTGTTAATGCTGTGGTGTGGCTGGATTTTCACCTCACATTGGCAACAATTTTGTAAATTAGGAAACATAACATACTCGGTTTTCTATACGTTCTGTACATCTTACATTCGTTTAAAATTGTTTTTTTCCCCCAAATTGAATCATGATTCAGATGTACAGAATACACATTTATCTGTATTCTGCAGTAATCAAAATCAGCTGTAAATATTTCCATTTGGCTTTTCTATAACCTGCAAACAGTCACTTTTTTCCTGATATTCTCTCAGGTAACATGATCAAAAACTTACAGTATTAGTGTTGCTAGCTGTTTACTGTGGAAAGTAGATAAATACTCTGCCATTGTGTAACTCTTCTTAATTTTTTAAACTTAAGAAAAGGGGGTCCTTGAGTTACAAGGGTCTCAATATGCAATGTTTCGAGTTTTCGAGTTTTATTGTTCAGTATATTTATGTCCTTTTCCTTTTTCTGTGACTTAGTTTTTAGGTTCAAGATTTTACAACTGTGTTAGGACAGGTTATTGACTTGCACCCAAATTCGGGTTACATCACTGTCCTAGGAATGGATCTCCGGCGTAACTTGAGGACCCCCTGTACTAGTTTTAGTGGTAGTAAACACTTTGGGATGCAGTAGGTTTGGTCATTTGCCTCTCTGGCACTGTTGCTCAAGGGGTAGTTTTTAGGTCCTTGTGAACTACCAACTATTTGATACTAATGTGGTCAGAAAAGTTGCTAAATCTAGCATCAGTCACTAAACTGGCACTAAACCAGTAAAAATTTTACACAAGGTATTTCCTTTTTTTTTTTATCCCGAACTACACATGGCTAACTTGAAAATCAAAGTCAACAAATAATTGATTTTTTATGTCAACAAATTCTAAATGTATGTTTAAATAACCACTAATTGGTCAGTGCCATTAATTAGGAATGTCATTTTGTTGATTTTTCTGTCTTCACTTCATAATTCTTCCTTTACTCTTAGATCCTGAGCTTAATGGAAGTTTCAGGGCAAAGCCTTCTAAAGTAAGTTACAGAAGTTGAGTTATAATCAGTTAAACCACATGCTAATATTATATGGGCTAACATAACAGTTAACCCACCTCCAGGCAAGAAGTCATTCTGTGGATGCGCGTCTCTCGTCCTCTGGGGCTAAATACCAAAGTCCCTCTCGCGGGAGAACTCCTACTGACCACTCCACCCCTCTGCCCAGTAGTCACAGAGACCAGAGTCCACTGCTGACCCGCTCCTCACTCAGAGAAAGGTAAGAGACAACATCAGCTTCATAACCATGCTAAGGCTGTTAGGGGTATAATAATAAATATATATTTCAGTGTTAATTTGACTTGTAATTCTGATTTTATGTGGTCTAATTACATAGTACACAAATTGCTCTATATAAATAACTCTCCAGAATTGAAATATCAGTATCAGTATGTCACAGAAGCATGAATATGTTAAATACGCTACAGAAAAGTTATTCTGTGAAAGATGGCAAATTAGAAACCCTTTCTTTCCTTTTTTTTTTCTTTTCAAACTTCAGTATTATGTTGCTGTTGTTATAACCTTAAGTCCATGCTTCTTCTACAGTGAGTTGATGACTGAGACATTTCTGGAGTTTTTGATTGTCTTTTGTAAGCACAGTGTTATGCTGACATGTTCTGCAGCCTCAAGTATTGAAAATGATGGACTGCTATTGAGGACAGCACTGCATGGTAGAGCTTATTATTCGCTTGTTTCCCAGGTTGTTCTCTCCTCCATTTGTTTTATTTTAGGTAATCAATAATTGTTATTTCAAATAAATTTATTTTTCAAAACTTTCAGAAAACCATGTTTCACATATGTTTCATATGTGTTCATTTAATCAGGCTAAAACTATTTATTGTCATTTAATCTCAAACAAAACCTGTAGTTCGGTGGTATCTCCATCCTTTCTTTTTTTCTACATATAGATAGCAATAAAATTGAACGATCTGGCTTATGGCATGTCCCCTTTGAATTTCCAATTATGTGATATTGACTAAATGTGAAGCTCATAAGAGCAAAGCTAAATAAAACGGAGCCCGGCTCTCAATTTATATTTTGACCTCAGATGACGTGAGATGAATCCTCACCCCCTCAACACACACACAGCTTCAAATGACAAAATCTGATGTCTGGTCATGTTTGTTCATTACTTAAAAGAAAAAGACAAAAATCCCTGAGAAAACAAGGGGAAAAGGTATTGATTGTGTTTCAGCAAGATCTAATGCATCTGACCTGACGCACAGTTTAATAAATTCTGAGAGACCCTTGTCATTGATCTGAACAACAGCCTGCTAAACCGGCAAATGTTTGTTTGTTTGCCGGTCTCTCCACCTCTTTTTTTTTCTCTCCTCTCCCGCAGGGACAGGAGCAAACATTTAAAATCAATAGACAATTTTAAACCAAAGAGTAAATTGGAGAGTAAATAGTAGGAAATGTATGATACTTTTGTCTGGATTGAAAGCATGACCAGAGTCAGAGGGCTGCAGATTAAGGCCGACTGGGTAGATTCAGACAATAAGAGATCAGGCACGTCTTTTGGAAGTCTTTGATGGGAGGAGAAATGATGCCTTGTGAAGTTCAGTCTGTCCTCTCTGCACTTGTTTGATTCTCGTGTGCTAATCATTTAGCCCAGCTAACTGTCTGAAGTACAGCCCACATTAGGTCCATTAAAGATAAAAAATACAACCTCTCATACAAATGTTAAGGTTTTTTTTTCTTTTTTCTTAAGTATAATAAGAGGTTCTAGTGCCAGTGTCACCTCATAAACTCTGTCCCTGATCATGTCTTTTAAAAATCTTTTGAGAAGATGGTATTTTGCATTCCAGCATTGATATAGCAGACTCAATCGTGCACGCCATGCATCTTACTATATTTTCTCTTCATACATCTATCTAGGTTTTTAATGTTTGTGTAGACAGAGTTAGCTACACAAGATGAACACTGTTCATTGATAATCATAAATTTACTTCAACTTCATGGAACTTGAATGAAACTTCCGTCTTCATTTTCCAGCCTTATGTTCCACTTTAAAGGACGCAGCACAGACTAGTGTTCAAACATGGAATTGCATTAAGGCAAATGCAGAATATCAGAATAAAGCTTAATCTCATATTCAGCTTTGTGGGTGCACTACAAGACTCTACCAAAGTAGCTTTATATCGTTCAAGAAATACTGTTCATGTTTGTTTTTTTATTTTCTAAAGTGATGGAGGTAAACATGTACGTGACAAGCAGACTAATTAATGTAATGCTGTCTTTACTCAGCTTCTAAGAAAACAGTAGCATGCAATATATAATATTGCACAGTATTATAAAGTATGTCCTTCATAACTTGTACAAAATGCAGATTTTAATGAAAACACAGGACATCATCCTCATCCTTTGGTAGATTTTTGTTTTTGTTTTGTAATAGTAATAATAAAAGAGTCACTAAATTCAATGGTCACTTATTATTACCTGTCTGTAAAACGCTTTGAGCCACTACCTGTATTAAAAAGTGTACTGTAAATATTGTTTTTATTAGTAGTAGTCGTGTGGAATTTATATTAAAAAATAAAAATAATGCTTTTTTTTATCCAGGTTTCATAGCCCCTCTAGTCCCTCACAGTGGGAGGAGATCCACAGCCGTGTCCAGAGGCTCTTAAGCACTCACGCTACTCGCAAGCTCTCATTTGTAAGTTGCATTACATAATTTCTTCCAAAGAGTAGAGAACACTTAGTGAAACTGGTGTTGACTTATATCTATATATTTGTGCCCCACACCAATCAAACAGAACATTTTCTTATTTGACTATTATAAGTTTATTTTTTTTGTCTTCACTTTCAGTTCTCATGAATTTCATAAACATGTTCAGTTAAACATTTGATTATGCATTTATATTGATGTTTGTCAGAGAATGAAAAGACTGAATGATTTGCTAAAAAAGACAATAACATTCAGGATGCCAGAAATAATTAACTGATTGATACAAGAAGCTGATACATGAACCAGTGTAACATTTTTCCTAGCAAATGAATGCAATAATCACATTATGAGCTTATTCATGCTTTTTCGTCTTTTATACCCTCTTGAATGCCTTGTCTTATGGAGTTCCAGCTCAAGAACTGTTGAAACATTTTCTGTTAAAAAGCGTCACCTCCCACATTTCAGTAGCTGGAACACGGTGTTGAAACCAAAGAAAAAGCGTGCTAATTACTCGTGCTAGCCCCTCCAAATCCTCCCTGAAATTAAAAGAGCGAGTGAGCATGTGTGTGTGTTTTCAGTGGGAGGGAGGTCTGCTGGTGGAAAGCTGTCTTTACAGGCTCATCGTTTCTGATACTAAACAGAAACACGGAAGGTGCCACAGCGGCACAGCTGCCTGCCAAGCAAAACAGGAAAACGTGTAATCCGCTCCAAACTAAAGAGAGGAAATATGGAGGATTTACTTTGAGTATTAATCAAGCTGCCAAAAGGATCCACTTTTAAAGAGTGTCTTACCCCCCTCCTGCTGTATTTGCCTAATGTGAATCTACTACTTAGCTTTAGATTCTTAGCACTGGTCACAACACTTTCATAATCCATTTCATCATGAATAAAAGGTGATGGCTTGTAAGGTTAGTAAAAAGTTCTTCATGCAGAGAAAGCGGCAGAATTTGTAGTATATCACGTTTTTGTATCTTTTTTTGCAGGAAGAAAAGAGCGAAGATGGAAAATCTGGGCAGAATGCACCTGTTCTCTCCTCTGATGACTTGTTTGACAACCAAATACAACCTGACAGGTAAACATATTCATCACCAAATATGCTTTTATCTAACATAATTATTTTGTAATTGCATTTAAAGGATAATTGAGCAAAAGAAATGAATTTCTTTCCTAGATATTTGGTATCAATTTTTCTACTTCTACTTTAGTTTCTTATAAAAGCTGCAAGGTTAACACTGGCAGCAAACACTAGAAGTCACCCAGATGGTTTCCCCAAACACGATGGAGGTTTTCTGAAATGGTGTGGATTTTTCAGTGTTTTAAGGCACAGTATGATTTACTGTGACATATAAAAATGAGCAAAATATAATGTAGCTGAATGCTGTGGGCAGCCATCCTTAGAAAACAAAGATCTGTTTTCACAAACAGCCTCAGGAACATGGTTGTTGATCTAGAATCAGTTTTTGTAACAACTAAATTACACAAACTCTCCAGTGTATAGTAACGTGAAAAGCATTTAAATAAGCAAGGCTTTGAGAGTAACTTGTGTTTATTTGAAGTTGTTTTAATAATTAATCAACAAAGTAGTACAGACCATTGTGTAGTATTGCCTAAAGAGTTTATTTTAGAAGTGTAAAAATGAATACATAGATCATTCTTTAAAATATATTCTTCTGGACAGAATCATCAAACAAGGAGAATGTGAATCAGGAGCTTAAGGAATTTGAGTGAGAATGGTGGTAGTTCATGGTTCAGTGCAACAAGACTGTCATCATAGTAAAGGCCATGCACCTACTTGGAAAATGTCCACAATTCATTGTTTTAAGCATTATTGTATTGATGGCTAATAGAAATGCTTTGCATACTGTCAGGTTGGTTAAAACAAAAAAAAAGGGTATGGACCAAAGGTGTTCACAGTGACTGTATAAACCTGTCACACAAAAATGCTGAAGGTCTTGAAGTGGCCTAGTTGAGAATGTTTAGGAAACAGTATGCAAAACAGTAACAAACCTTAAATCTAGACATTTTTTCCTGGCAAATAAAGTTCATGCATCCTTCCAGATGTGCTTTCTAATAGATGAATGGGGATTAGATTAAGGGAAAAGCCCCATTTTGTGTGCTTGACACTAACCCAGAACGTGGAAAAAAGTTGAAGGGTGTGAATACTTTTTATAAGCACTGTGAATTACAAGTGTACCAACGACTTTTCCTATTGGTGACGTGATAAGCCTGTTTTGCTTTATCATACGACATTCACACCAGTGGGTGTGAAATTTATCACGAGTTATAAAACATAAGGTGTATGATAAAACTTCTTCCGAGCAATCACCACATAATTAGTCAAGGCATAATTATAATGAATCCCAAGCCAGAGCTGCAACTGATATCGTCTAGTGTTAAAAACAGGCCTCCTAAAAGGACAAGCTAAAGGTTTGCACGGATCCTGCCGGGGTGAGAAACTGGCCCTACACTTATGCTAAGCAAAAAATGCTGAATAAAACATGGTCAGTCTGACATGCCTTACCAGTATCAAGTAATGACATTTGACATGTTATTTGAGAAATGTCAATACTTTGCAAAATTCTCATTTTTAATTTATTGATGGAGTGGGTTGTTGCACAGTAGACATTACACACTATAAACGGAGTCATCCATCACCCTAAGACTGAACATCAACTGCTTATGTAAGCTCAGGTCTACTTATAGCTCTTATCAGCAGAAAAATAAAATCAGTTAAATGTTGAATCAACTGCACCATGTAACCCATGTTATCCATGTTGCAGGGTTATTCCTGGAGAGCCATCTGTTCATTTAGATAACGGAACATTCTGGACCAACAAAGCAGCCAAATACACTGGGAGGTCCCACAGAGCAGTATTTGAGGACAGTCTTGGCAAAATCTACAAGAACCTGTACAGAAAAGCATCAAGTCCCAGTGACTCACAAAGCATCTGGTCATCATGAGTAATCTGAACTGGATGCTCTGTATAAAAATGTATTTGGCATACATAATCTAAACCCTGATGTCTAAAGCTTTGCATCTATGAGGTTCCTATAATCATGAAAAATAAAATGGCCTTGCTACATCATAATGACAATGGTGGATATTCCACACTTTATCCAAATCTTCCATCGGATTATATCCATGCCATCTCTAAACAGATAAAAATGACACATATGCACAGAAAAATTGGTTTACGTGATTTATTGGAGATCCAGTAAGCTGTAAATTTTGTGTGGTCTTACAAAATGTGAAACCTTCCATCATGCTGTCATCCTCCTAGACTGTTGGCAAAGAAACCAAGCTTCTTCAGTTAGGGAAACAAATACAGAGAGGTACTTTAGACCCCAATATATTTATAGTTCCTTTTTTGGCTATTTTACTCAAACTCTAAAAAGCCTTTGAATGCTAAAAACAGTTAATTCAATTAAAAATATAATTACATAATCTTGATGAAGCACACAAAATGTGTAACATTCTGAATAATATTTACATAAACAGTTTAGGATACTACAAAAGGGGTAAAATGGTCTTACATTATTTCTTTTTATGAAACTTATGCTTTTTATTCATCTTGCCAGCTGCCTCTGCTGCTCTTTCTGACATGATTTCTTGGTATTTCCTCTTGTTAAAGCTGAAAAACAGGACAGAGTTGTTACTTTTATCTGTACAGCACATTACATTGTGCATAGTCTAAGCTACTGCAGACTGATATTTAAATCCAAAATAGTAAACACAGATTACCTTCTGAACTCTGCATCAGCCAGCAATTCCTCCACGATCGTCCTCTTCCTCTCTTTTTTAGGGATTCGAGAATGGTAGAAATCTGCTGGGTTGTCGACCACAGTGCCAACCTAAAGAACAGCAAACACTCATTTAAGACAACAGAAACAAGCTTCTAATCACTTCAGTCCCACAGAACTACTACTACAAAAAGCACTACCAAAGTAATTAATGTAAAATACAATCTATTTTAATAGATTTTGTCAAACTATAAGCAAGACGACAGCAATGGATACTTTAAGAAAATAAAAAGCAATCACCTGGAAGTATTTGGGGAATCCTTCTCGGTCATTCTTCTTGTAGAAGCGCTTTGGGTCCATTGCTGATCGCATCTTTAGTGCCTTGAGGTCATTCTTCATTTCCTCTGTTAATTCAGGGGCTTTCATGTTGAACCAGCCATCTCCTGTGGTCTTAGCTTTCTCTTCCTGCATATGGCATGTTAAATGTCTGTAAATATGTGGTTTTTAATATAATTCAGGCTACAAAAGCCATGTTGTTTGTAGAGAAGAAGGTTTTTAAATAGTTGTTTCTTTCTCATAGGTTGACAAACTACCTAGGCCTCACCTTGCGTTTCAGTTTAGCAGCATGTTTTGATTCTTTGTATGGTGGTACAGCATCTTTCTTTTCAAAGTCAGCAACAATCACGCTGTTCTTCAGCAACTACAAAAGCAAAATAAAGACATTTATACACACAAGCAAAGATGAAATAAAACAGCTGAAAGTCTCATTTGCATGCAATAAAAAAAGGCAGAATATTTGCTTCTGTCTGAATCTCTGTGTACTGAAGCAAAAAAATTCTGAAAATTCATGACAGTACAGACAAATGTAATTTTGTCTTTTCAAGAATGTATTTCCCCCCTCACTATCTCCAGATTCAGTTACAAGTAAATCCCGACAGGTAGGATAGAAGCAAATGTTTTCCTCACCATAGCAGAACAACAATTGTGGTGGGCGCAGCACCTCATTAAATCAAGTGAAGCCTTTTCACATTTTTACACATTTTTTTCTGCCAACAACAGTGCATCCCAGAGTTAGTTCAAATCTCCCACAAGTATTTAGATACCTGACAGACTGATGCTGCATGCCTATAATGGAACATCAAAATCAGAAAGAAGGATCCTGTCATTTTTATCTGCCAATAAAGACATGGATGCCATCAGAAGTCCCAGTCAGGAACAACTAAATGCACAGCTGGGGCTCAAGCCTAAAAATCAGTGTATCTACAACAATTTAATCAGAAGACCCTTGGAAAACAGCACTGAAGTAAAATATACTGCTCAAAAAAATAAACACTTAAACAACACAATTTAACTTAATTAGGGCTGCAACAACGAATCGATTAAATCGATAAAAATCGATTACTAAAATAGTCGGCAACGAATTTCATAA
>JBBPDC010000017.1:10828094-10852873 GCA_037974485.1 Hemigrammopetersius urotaenia
AAGTCTTAAATCAAGATTACTAGACAAGAAACATGGCATTAGAAAATTCAGTGATGCTTAAAACTTCTGTTTGAGATTCCATTGGCAGTTAATTTTGAGGTGTTTTTTCAGAAAACAAGACAATGCTATTTCATGTGTCTAGTAAATGTATCTTGATTTAAGATTTTTGGAAAACAGGAAAAGTTGGAAAAGCATTTCTGCAGTGTATATTCTGTGCTTTGACCCATATCCTCCTGACAACCAGCATTTCAAATTTGTCCTCTCTAGAGGACCTTTGTAAACCTGAATATCTTCCACCCCTGGCATGCTACTGAACTAACTCCTTTTGTATTCTAAAGAGGACATTAAGGACTTTTAAATGATCCCTCATTTGTAGGGGTGGGGTTTTGGGAACTTACTGTTCCTGTTGGAGGAAAATGGCATTCTTTACCACGGTTACATTTTATGGGAAGAGGAAAAGTGCATAATAATTGATATTGAGCTAATTTGGTCTTGAAATGTTGTTATATCTTATATGAATCTCTTGAGAACACATTAAACCAATTTGTAAATTAATTTTACAAAAGTTTACCGCAGTATTTAAATGTTTAATAAATGTCCTCTTTAGTGGACATTTGTAGTTACTACTTCCATTTTGTTCCTTTTGTACTTCCATTTTTCAAATGAGAAGAAAGGGACTGATTGTCAGAGGCAGAGAGAATATTACTGCAAATTGTAGATGGAAACTCAGATATCGAGTTGTCTGATGAGGAAGATCAAGTTACTTGAATTCAGACTGCTCCTTGGTGAGCAGTTGATTAATCAGGCCCAAACAGGAATCAGAAGTAATGTTGACGATTACTACACTCCCCCACGTCAAAAGTGGAAGCCACAGCCTAACGTGGCTCTGAGGCAATATGGGGCCGTCCATCTCCCAGAGATGCTGCACGAGTCATATGCTTCAAGGTGTCGGGTGTCTGGGTGCAACAGCAAAACCTATGTGAACCTTGCACAAAACCTAGTGCAAGGTGTTCCTTTGCATTTCAAATTAGGGAAATTTGCTTTCTGAAATATCACAGTCCATGAACAAAAAAAAAAAAAAACACTCCATAGTCCTGGCATTAATGATGTTCAGAGGTTGACTCGTGGTGCTTTTTTATGTTTTCACACACTGCAACATAGTGATATGCTCAAGTTTTCCTCATTCTTATGTTGAATTTGTGGTTTTAAAATATGGTTCAATTTACCATGTATGGAGTTCCGAAGTCCACTGTAATGGACACATTATATTTTTCATTATCTTTAAAATAAAAAGGTTTTTTTATCCAAAAAAATGTTTGCAGTATTCTCAATACTTTTCAAATAATATGAGAAGTTAAAAAAAAAGTGATTGGAAAACATTTTTTCCCCTGGTAGTCAGGAGGATATAGGTTATTATTGACAAATGTGTGTGTTTTACTTTATTTAATTTTAAAGTTCTTTTATAGCACTTGGTGATCTTAAGCTGTGTTTAAATGTTAAATGTGGAGAGAGGTAGAGAGGGAGAGAGACTCGTCTGTAATTGCTCTTGGGGTTACTTACCTTTACACAACTAGTAACTAAAACAAGTGTGTATGTAAGTATGTATTTAGTTGATGTAAAATTGTGCTATTACACAGACTCTCACTACTTTTTGATTCCAGAAAGAAACAGCAAACCATGAGAGGCTTCTTGATGGGAAATGCATCACATACACCACAGCAAGCTGATAACAGCTCAAGGAGCAACATGTCTGTGCACTTTCTAAAGATATTAGTTCTGTTTTTGAATAAAGGGGTTGGAAATGAATGCTTTTCTTGTTTTTAAAAAAATCAGATTCTTCGATTAATCCAAAAAAAAAAAAATCGATAGATTAATCGATTATTAAAATGATCATTAGTTGCAGCCCTAAAGTCAATCACACATCTGTGAAATCAAACTGTCCACTGTCACAGAGAGTGTAGACTGTGAATCAGTGTTGCCTCCTAAGTGGACAGTTTGATTTCACACACATGTGATTGACTTCGTTACATTGTGTTGTTTAAGTGTTCCCTTTTTTTTATTTTGAGCAGTATATTTATAATATATTAAACACTTACCTCATCCTGATTCTTCTGGTCCTTCAGTTTCTTTAGGTGGTTGGAGACAGACTTTGGTTTGCTGCCATCAAAACTGATATATAATCCACCAAGCTCCTTCACTTTTAGACCTGGATCAATGGCACTGGACAACGATGTCCTGAAACAGAGACGGAAAGGTTAAGATTCAGTCTCACAATTTGAGAGAAAAAAAATATATATATATCCGTACAGTGCTGGCTTCCTGGTAGTGAAGAGAGCGTTTGAGTCTTCATCTTCGTCTTCATCATCACCCTCCTCATCAACAAAGTCCTCTTCAGCCTCAACATCTTTAGCATCATCAACACTGCGCTCTTCTTTTTGGGATGAATCAATGTAATACTTTTCACTAGGCTGAAGTCCAGGACGTGCATCAATAACAAACAGACCATGATTCTGTGGTGAATCTGGATCCCCTGATGTGCCTGGTTGGACCTCGGTTGAGCACATTGCTTCATTCTCACTCTCCATGTCCTCAGCATCCTCCCTGCAGCCCTCATCTGAGAGACCTTCATCATCACTTCCTTCATCCTCACTGCTGTCCAGCAAACCTCCCATTCCTTTATCAGACTTCGTCTCAATGTTTGAGCTACAGGAAGGTCCTTCCTCAGCTGTCTGGACTGGGCTCCCATCTTCTACTTTATTCTGTTGCTCAGATTCATGATGACCAGCATGAATGTCTCCATGTTCTTCAACCACCATATCTTGTTGTTCTTCAACCTTTTGACCAGCGGCATCACTGTACATTACACTTATTGTTTGGCTAACAGAAACATCCTCAGCCGTATTTAGGACCATCTCTGCTTCAGGCTTCCCAGCCTCTTCAGTAATTTCTTCCAGCTCCAAATGTTTCTGGATTTCTACTTCTGTGGTGACATCATTAGCCACCAACAGCTCTGATTCATCAACCACCTTTACACTCTTCTCAGTTTCTGCTGAATAAGAACGTTTATGGTCTTCGGTATCATGTTTGTCCATCACATTTGGTTCATCTTCTTCAGTCACATGAACGCCCTTTTCAGGTTCCTTTACCACAGCACTTGCCTGATCGTCTAGCCCATGGGCCTCCTGCATAAACTCAGCTTTACTTTCCATGGCTGGCTCTGGAATCTTCTCACACTCCTCAATGAGCTTAACACTTTTCTCAGTCTCTGCTTGTACTTCAGCACTGTTGTTCTCTTCCGTATTCTCAGTAGTGTCAGACATGGAGACATCTCTAACTGAGCTAATATCATGTTTGCTCTCTTTTGCCAATGTTTTTGCCTCTGCACTTGCACTGCTGACATCATCTTCCTCATCAAGGGTTAGAGTAAGGTCCTCTTTAACATTCTCCAAAATGGAACACTCTTTGTCATCAACAATAATAACAGTTTTATTGGTTTCTTCATCCATCTCCTCGTTGTCCTCCCTATCAGATTCTGCTGCACTTACTGACTGAGATGTCGTATCCATTGGGATTTCAGTCTGTCCTTTCTCAAGTTCACCTTCCTTGCTGTCTAGTTTTTCACCCATGGAAACCAGCAAAGGCACATTTTGTGTGACCTTCACTTGACTTCTAGTCCTGGAAGAAGGCACAGTATGGCTGCTGCTAGCTGAACCAGTTCGACTACTGCAAGGGGTGAGCCTAACCCTAAGAGACCGAGGACTATCAAGAGAAATGCAGGTCGATTCTGAATCAGAATCAGCTGCAATAACCCCATGGGCTGTTCTCTGCGGACTAGTGCTAGGACCAGAGCGACATCCCTCAGAGTCATAAACCGGGTCTTCTTTGGAAGACTTCACTTTGCTCTCTTTTGTTTTAGTGGCTGCAGAAAAAGCAGAAGCCTCAGCTTCACTTTCATCCAAGTGGATGGGGATTGGCTCAGTGGGCTTTGTTCCACGGTTGCGCGTGGACCTGCGGACAGTGGATTGCTGAGGAGACACTGCAGAGGAGCGTGAATCAGCCTCAGAGGGGTCAGCATCTTCAGGGAGAACAGCAGTCCTCCTGCGACTCCTGGTGATCATCCGTGCTGCACCAACTTTGGAAAGAGACACTACAGAGCTGCAGGACTCTGCTTCAGACTGATCATTGTCTTGCGAAGTGGTAGACTCTGTTGGAACTGAGGCAGGTTTCTTTTGGCTTCTTGTGGATCTGCTGGGTTTGCTAGCAGGTGCTGAAGAACATGACTCTTCTTCAGACACCTCCTGTTCCGCAGCTTTAGGTCTCTCTCTGCCTGCTGTTCTCCTCCTGCTCCTTGTTGTTGCCCGCACCAGGACGTCCGACACCACTGAACAGCAAGATTCTGATTCAGAAACATCTGCTTCATGGACACAGTCTGTCTGGTTTGCAGTCGTCGTTTGACGTTTAGACCCTCTTGTTTCTCTTTTAGGTGGGCTTGCTGGTTTAGCAGGAACTTTGTTCTGCTCCTCTGCTTCATCCTGCTGGGAGTCACTGGTCTGTTCGGTCTGGGACGGGTCAGTCACTATCACTGTTCTACGCCTCGTTCTTCTGAAGGTAGGTTCCTGTTCAACATAAATTTTAAGAATTATCCAAAGTCCTCAATGATTTAACTATTAAACAATGTCAGTGAGAGTAGTATGATGTGAAATGGTACAGGAACTTGTCAACATCTTTACAGTACTGGTAAGAGGAACGTGTTTCGCATTATATACCACACAAATATACACTATATTGGGCAATCAATATTTCAGCATACTGAGACATTTTGGACAACGCCATGTTTACAACTTTGTGGAAGAACAGAGCCCTGACCTCAACCCCATCCAACACCTATGGGCTGAACTGGAATGGAGATTGCGAACCAGGCCTCGTCCAGCATCAGCGTCTGACGCCATAAATGCTCTACAGACAACTCCAAAATCTTGTTAAAAGTTTAGGCTGTTACAGTGCAAAGTGAGCACCAACTCCATGTTTAAATGTAGTGTCCTTAAAGTTCCTGTTGGTGTAATGGTAAGGCATTCCAATACTTTTGTCAATATAATGTGGCTGTTCTATACATTATACAAAACGACCCGTCATTTTACATGTGCTTTATTTATATAATGCGGACCGTGATATATATGAAAGTTTAATAATAATGAGTGGATCAAACTATGGTACTGAACTCCCTGAGCTCTGATGAACCTCTCAAACACGTGTCAAGAAGGTGTGGATCAATGTTCTGTTGGGAAAAGTACAGAGAAAATACGAGGCAGAAAAAAAGGCCATGCATGTGGCTCACAATGAGATGTGAAACGTCTCAATATTAAATAACGTGAAACGTTATTCAATATTAAATCAGGTCGAGCTTATCGTCAGCACACTCGTGCCTCATCTAACACAAACTGTCCAAGCTGTAAAAAGGCGTCTGTTCAGAATGCATGGCATTCCCAGCCCAGCTAATGTTAGCACTCCAGCTACATCTTGCAGGGATTTTAATCACACACACTTTCACCCGGACACGACTACAGATCTAGAATGTTACAGACAACCTGGACCTTGAAATAATGTTCACTAACCGGCGTTTCTTCTTCTGAACGTCTAGTTGGAGAACCCACGCGTGTTCCTCTCCTGGTGGCCACCATCTTGTTATTGAGCATGCGCACTAACTCTCTGCCGGTATGGATTGAGTAGGGTTGGTGGTAAAACCTGGCATAGACTTACTGTATACCATTTAGGTCTTACAAGACCAGTATTCTTGTTCTCCCTGTTCTAGCACACCTAGATCAACTTGACGACCAGCTTTGAATAGCTAATGTATTCATGTGTGTTAAATTTTCTGGCGGTGTGGTGGTGGCGTAGTGGGTAATCCTACCTTCAGCACACCACCAATGGGTTCCTAAGCAAGACCCTTAACCCCGAGTTGCTCCAGGGAGATTGTCCCCTGTAATTAGGAATTGGAAGACGCTTTGGATAAAAGCGTCTGATAAATGCCGTAAATGTAAAGGGTTTGAGTCTGGATGCTGTGGACCTTCAAGAGCGTTTAGGCAGGGCTGGAGTTGAGGTTATGGTGCAACAAAAGTAATCTCTTCTTGTATTTTGCACTAAAACTATGAACAAAGCCCTGCATCTCTAATCCTAAACTGTACAATACACTGAATTTTGAAAAAATAAATGTATGTAAAAGTATATAATATATCAATATACCAAACTTGATGTCAGAAAAAAAGAAAATCAGCTTATGATACAGATTTGTCTTTTTTTCTGTTTTGCACTAAAGATTAAGAACACATCCTTGTAACACCAAGCAAAAACTGCAATTATAAAGGTACACGAGCATCTAACACAATATCAATACACTGACAGTGTTACTTTGAGCAAAACATGAGATCAGGATTCTGTGGTCAGCACTCATGATTTTGCAAGGTGGCGTGAAAAAAAAGCAACAAAAGCCATGTGTGTATTTTCGATTTATAAACCCAATTAAAAATGTCATACAACTTCCATGGGCACATCTGCAAACAGTAATTACATGTACAGTACTGAGAGAGCTTCAATCTGGACCCAAATATAAATTGCAGTTATACTGAATAAATAAACATATGTAAAAATATAGATATTTTCAGACAATCAAACATTGACTTCTTTTCTTCAAGTGTGGAATTTTCCAGTGTTTTTATATATACACAATATACACATGCTGTTTCACGTCATGCATGCCTACAGCGTGTCGACGGGTACGCATTCAATATTTCAGATCTTGCTTGAGCATTTAGGCAGGGCAGTAATATTTCTCAAAATGTTTAAATGACACATACCCACATATCTACGACATGTTTTAGGGTTAGCGGAACTTCATGTAAATGACACCGAACAGTAAACAAAAAAAAAAATCAATATAAAATGATAACCATCTTAAAATCCATTCTGTAAAATCCATTCTTAGTAAAGTTTTGGAATTATTAGTTTCTACAAGGTCTCTAGCCTAATCAAAGCTATGCTACCTTTGAGTAAAATTCTGTGCTTCAAAAATATTTTCACTTCTTTCACTTCGTAAAAAATGTACGGTTCCATGCTCCTTAATGTGGAAAACCCTTTCCTAGAAACGTTCCAATTTATGCAGTATGCATATGACAAATGCATGTCTGAAGTTCACTGACAAATCAAAACATGACGAAATGAGGCACTTGAATGAATCTGAGCATTTCTAAGCTCTGTTAGTTCATGTAAAATGATTAACATAGCACAGGCCGCAGAGGAGTATGATACAAAGGTTGGATAACGACTTCCCGTTCAGGGCTAAGTGATGAAGCGCAAAAAATTTCCACCACCCAGGGGGGAAAAAAGGGAAAGAAATCAAAAATCACGCAAATATTTAATTGATCTTTTCAGTTGCAAGCTAAAATCTATTTTTGTAAATCTCATTAAATCAGGTAGGCTGATATGTGGCCAACCCAGTCCTGTTGTATCGGGACATTCTACTGGGTGATCTTTTTAGCATGAACGAGGTAACCCTTGGCTTTGATGATTCCTCTGCTCTTGACGATGATGGAGTAACGCAAGACCCACTCCAGCCTCCAGTCTGCCACCTGCAGGTCCTTACTGCTCTCTTGCACCGCCTCCTGAAAGCCCTCTGCGCTGATCATTTCTGCACACAGCCACACACACACAGCGTTACAATACGCAAAACATGCGGTAGGATGTGTAGGAACTGCACATCTACTGGCTGCTGAATCACTTCATTATGTGCAATATCTTATGTTCAATTACATAAGAAGAAGAAACCTCAGGAGGACCGAAGACTCAAAAGGGGAACCCATCCTCCTCAGGTCGACCCGAACAGATATCAATATTACGTATATGCTTACGTCTCTACGAAGTGGATAACGCACTATTGCTGTGTTGTTAGTTTTCACTTAACTGTGTAACTTATCTATAGTGTTTATATACAGCATTTGTGTATATAGCACAGTGTATTTACACATTAGGTTTTGTTCTACAGTTTTATTGGGTTTATTCAGACTTTTTATTTTATACAAGATAAAATAAAAAGTCTGAATAAACCCAATAAATATCTGTAGAATAAAACCTAATATGTAAATACACTGTCTTGTCTGTGTGTCTTCACAGTCATAACATAAGCAATTTCCTCCAGGATTCACATATATTGAAACCCTATGCTAATGGTGTTGGGCCTCAAATTTGTGGATGTTGTGTTTTATTTTTTTAACCAGCTGTGTTAAAAGCAATTAGTCAGCACTAAGAAATAACAGCCTCAAAATGCTTGGTGTTCACTATTCCTGGGTAAAAAGCCCTTCACAAACGTTCAAAACAATCAGCACCATTATAACAGCGCATGCTTATCAAGGCCATATAATAGATAAGAAGGAGGGCAGAAATCACTGGCACCTTTAGAGTCATTGTGTGTCAGCAACTGGATGTCAAACTCTTTGGCGAACGCGGTGAGGTCTGGAGGCATCACACAACAGGAGGCCAGGTTCACTTGGTTACTGCTGGGTTTCACCTGCAGTGAATAAAGATCCACATCACTCATGGAACAGCTGGGGCTTTTAATGACAGACTGTTGTTTAAAATTCAATTATATCGTTTTCAGATTCTTTATTCTTTTATTAATTTCAGTAACCACGTATGTTTATGGTCTGAGAGTTCCTGCAATGAACAGCTTACTGCAGGGTTGTCTAATCCAGTCAGAGAAGGCTTCTGTTTATTCCAATTAAAGCAACAGCACACATGATTCCACCTGACCAATCACATCTCCGGATGAGTGTTACTGGGTGTACTGAGTGTTTCAACTGAATCACAGCATCTTTCGATGAATCGCAGCATCCATATTCTACTTGTTCCTTCCATTTCATTGTGTCCATGTTTGTGTGGTTTTGTGTACCAAAAATATTATACAAAATATATCAGGATTCATTATAACATTGCTATTTTCCAGCCTATGTTTATCCCTTAGAATTAAACAGGCAGATTCAGTGTCTCTTTTCGGATTGTGATTGTATTTTGTCTCTTTAGAAAAGCAGACAAATTTCTGTAGGCAGAATAAGGTGGAGGTAGCTCAGTGGGAAGGATACTTGCCTCCGGACCGAGAGGTCATGGGTCCAGATCCTACCTTAAGCAGACCACCACTGGGTCCCTAAGCAAGACCCTTAACTCTAAGTTGCTCCAGGGGGACTGTCCCCTATAGTTATGGAATGGATGTCGCTTTGGATAAAAGTGTCTGCCAAATGCTGTGAATGTAAATGTAAAATGTAAATAAGGAGATCTATGTAAATGTATTAGTTTTATGACATTAAAAAACATGATTTGGAAAAAGTGTTGTTTTTGTACCTTAATTCTATGAATGGATTATATGAATGGGGGATGAACATTCCTACTTCAAGATTGTGTTCAAATAAAGTGATAATATGGGCTTTTAAATGTATCGAAGGGCAAAGAAATTGCAATATGTAGCATGGTGATCACGATACTAATATTCTGTCCATATCATGCAGCCCTGGTTAGAATGAAAATCAGCCCAGACAGGAACACAGATGGCTGGTGCCAAGAACACATCCAAATACAGATGTAGAATTTGAATCATAAACAATAACAGAGCTGGTGATACTTTTATACTTACTTAAACTGTACTTGTGTTTTTGATTTTACAAACACTATTAGGTTAAGTCCTGTGGTGAAATTATTTTTAGCTAATTTTTTTTAGCTAATCTGAACTATAATAATACTGAAATCCCTGATATGTTAGAAAACTGTCACAGTTCTCATCTTTCTGCTCCAATCCCTCCTACAGCAACTGCTGTTATCAGGGTCTCTGCGGTCTGGATATGTAATTATATTACATTTACATTTACGGCATTTATCAGACAAAAGTTAATGTCACACTGAAGGTTCCCAGTCTTTCCCTGTCTTACCTGGGCCCAGTTATAGAGCTGCTCGAGCAGAGTTTTGTCCAGGTCTGACGTCCCGATAGCTGCAACCTTCTGATTCTGAACAAGCCCTTCTAGTTCCTCCCACAGAGGCTGCAGGTGGGCCAGGGCCAGAGTCTCACCTTCCGGAAGCGGAGGAGGTGCGATGATCACTGAGTCCAACTGAGATACGCCTAACGACACACATGCTGGTCCAGAGAGACACAAGAACATAGCTAACCAAATATTTCACAAAATGATATACATCACAATACTTAAAAATCTGATTAGTCAGCTTAAAGCAATAACTGTATCAGTGTTTAAAAAGTACAATCAATGGTTCTGTGTTTTAGGTGTGATGGTGATCTCCAGTTCAAAAAAATGTAACACTGACAATAAAATATCATCAGACTGCCCACCTCAGCCTAGTATCACATTCATATTGCCTTACCATTTATAGTGTTTATACAGTTACTTAAGAGTCCCAAACCTATGCCCAGTTGCTATTTATTAAAATTGCTATTTATTTTCTTTAAAAAAAACTTTTAGCTGGTACTCACCCATGTCCACTGCATTTCTGATAGAGGAGTAGTCAGACTCACTAAGAAACAGCTTGACTGAGGAAATAAGAAAAGAGCATGTGATGGCAGTGCACTATGGCGGCACAGGCAAGTTACAAATGCAGTCTTTATTCTTGCAGAGGTCAAAGGCAAACAATCCCCACCAGAAACCTTCAGTTCCTCTCTCTCCTCCGGCGTGATGGCCTCTGTATTCTGTGGGATTGTGCAATCCAGGACACTGGGCAATTCCTGGAGAAGACATACGGAAACAAAGCTGAGCAAGAACATGACAGGCACTTACAGAGGTGGGAGCAGGCCTGAAATACTGCCAGGATGTTACTCGAAATGATCTGTGCTTCTTTGACTCTAAGCTCCGTACATGTTTTTACTGTTGTTTAACTCCTTCCTGGCCCTTTTTCTGTGCGTGTAAAAACTTGACGCCGCACAGCCAGACTGCAGGAGAGGAATGCCTCAATAAGCCTTGGCTTTGTGCGAGTTAAGACCAGCACTCTCTTCTCATGAAGCAGACTGGGGCAGATTTGCTGAGCGCTGCAGGATGGAACTCACAGCCCACGCTGTTTATTTAAGCTAACTTGCCATGAATGATCACCATGACAGTTTTCTTTCATCACTGCAGACTTTGCGGTCGATAAACCTGACCGTTATTGGGCCTGACTACATCTAGGGGTTGTGACAAGAATGCTTTCAACATTTGGATCAACTTGAGCTTCACAAACCTAAATGTTTAGGAAAGCTGGCTTCCGTCAAACAGTCATGCAAACCTGCGTCATCGAGTGATCGGACACGCTATTGTATTACCATCTATAACACTATCAGTCTGGCGTGCCAGAGATATGAGGGTCATGCAAGACCTCCCCAACAGTCTGCCTCAAGCAACCCGATTTTCAGGTCTCTTTTGCACATGATAAAGTGCCATTCTCATCTCTTTATCAGGGTTTCATTACATTGTGTGTGTGTGTGTGTATGTAGTGCAAACACTTACTGATTCAGTTGTTGGTGGTATCACTGCAAACCACTCACTAAGTGTTGCTTTGATGCAGTCTTGAAGCTGTGGATGAAATGATAAAAAATCATATATATTTTTATATACTGGTGTCTTGTTTTTGTTCGTTGTGCTGCATCATGATCAAGAGGAACAATGTTTCATTTCAAACTGTACTGTGTTTATGGCTGAAGGACAATAAACAATGCTTTGACCAGACATGGAGTCCTGAGGCAGCTGATAAAGGTGCACCTGTAAAAGGATGTTCTTCACAGAATCCTCCGTAAAGGCAGATATATATGGAACTATGACAAATAACAACTTCAGTGTTTAAAGTTAATGGTTCAATAAAGTGCAAACGTCAAGACTTGAGATCTAGGAAGCTAGTAGCAATGTAGGGTTGCACATTATCATCTGTTTATTATTTTTGCAATAGTACAATAGAGATATTGCACTACTGACATCACAACAGTGACATCACACAAGGCTGCCAAAGAGCTTCTAACCAATCAGTGTTTCTGACAGGGTGACTAATCACAGCTCCAGGTGTGTGTGTTAGCAAGTGAAGTGATGGTGGTGTTCATGTAATCCAACTGAAGTAGAATTCTTTAGGAATATCTTTTACCATTAATCACTGAAGTGTCAATCACTGAAGTGTCCTTAAAGGGCACTTAATCTACATTTTTCTTCCTTTTCATTTTCAGAAAAGAATCAGAAAACTTGATTGATACCGGAGGAAAATGCTTAAGACATTTCCCATGATATTTGTCTGAGTGTGTACCAAAATACAATTCATAACTCATCCTAATTCATTCCTACATGGTTATCTTCCACGCTCCGTTCATCCATTAGAATTAAACAGGCTGGATTTAAGACTAATAGATGTAAACAAGATCATTCAAAAGGCAGCAAGGGGACTAAAACGCCCCTTACCACTTCAGTGTGAATAGGTGGGGCTAAACTGCTGTAAGCAGAAAAAAGATATGTGTTTGCAACATCTCAAAAACTAGGATTTAAAAACAATGCTTCTTAGTTTCCAATATACAGACTGTATAGATGCAGGAATTAACATTTTGAAACTTCATTGGTAATAATAATTTCAGAGTCTTTAATATATTGAAAGGCATCACAGTAGTAATATGTAGCAGGACATTACTGATCCCCGGAATGTATGGTGTGAGCATGCTACTTCCTTATCAGGGTTTAAGGGACGGTTTGCCAGACTCAGATTAAGAATAAACTGAAACTTCTGTCACTGTGCAGTTAATTCCAATAAATCGATTTATTCCATGCCTGTTCCTGGCAAAACACCAGCAATACCTTAAAAGCTGTGAGTGGACATGAAGGAGAGCAGCTTACAGTTCTGTCTGCTCTGCCAATCCACTTAACCTGAACATGTACCCTATGCAGACAAAAAGTATTGGAACATGCCTCTTAATATTGAATTCAGTTGGCCCCTTACTTCCAGTGAAGGATAATCTTAATGCTTCAGCATACAAAGACATTTTGGACAACACCATGCTTTCAAATTTGTGGACACAGTTTGGGTGAAGCCCTTTTCTATTCCAGCATGTCTGTGCCCCAGTGCACAAAGCAAGCTCCATAAAGACATGGCTGGATGAGTTCAGTGTGGAAGAACCTGACCTCAACCCCATCTTTGGGATGACCTGGAACAGAGATTGTGAGCCAGACCTTCTCCTACAACTTCAGTGCCTGACCTGATAAATGTTCTATGGCACAAATTCTCACAGAAAGGGGAGGGGGCGACTCCACATAAAAAGCCCATATATTTGAATGCAATGACAGTTAAGGTCCCTGTTGGGCAATGGTCGTCCCAAGACTTTTGTCCCTATAGTGTATAAGGACCAGAGGGGGTCTGTGAGGTTCTAGCTGAATGGAGGAGAAAGGTGAGTCTCTGGAAGTCCCCTGGATATAAGCAGGAGTGCTAGAAAGCAGGTAAACAATGACACAGCATGTGTTATGGAACCTGTGGTTTGATTTGCACAGGTATGTGTGTTTGTGGAATCTGCATGCCGGAGGGATTTACAGGTGCAGACACTGCCCCTCACTGTACTAGACTGGCTAGATACTTCAGCCCAACTCTGTAAAACCTAATATAGACTAGGATTAATCATGCTGTGCTTCCATATAATAAAACACCCCCAGGTCATCTCCAGACTGATGGGCGATATGCCCCTAGGATTTGGCCTAACATAGCTAGCAGACTGTCAAACATACGATCAGTCTCGTGATGACGTCACACACACACACACACACACACACACACACACACACACACACACACACACACACACAATTACAAACGACAAACGGTACGAATTGTGTTTTTTAATAAGAGTCTTGGACTAAAAAAGCAATATCTGGGAGTTGGAGAGCTGCTTTACCTCCTCACTTTGAGAAGAAGGGCATTTCTTCTTGAGCCGACTCCGGTTCACCAGGTTCCCCGTGTGCAGGTTCAGAGTCGTGGCGTGATCCAGTAACATCTTGGCGTAGACGTGAGGATCCATCTTCACCCTGATTTCACAAAACGATAAATAATATGATAAAATCGCAGGAATGTGTTCAGTCTGCTGGGGAAGCTCAGTATGGCCCCACAAGCCCCGGTCCCTGGTTTTGGAAATGACTGTGCACTTCAGCTCTCACTCCGCTCAGGACCAGAAAGTCCAGCAGCAGCACGCCCCCATTGCCGGAGCCAGGCTTCACGCAACACCTGGAGTGGATTAGACTCCAGAATGGATTCTGGATAGTCATCCCTGGCACCAAGGCATGAACAATACACCAGGCATGGTCATCATGACGTAGCACATTTGTATCCTAAATGCCCAATGGCAAAAAAAACCATTGTGAACAAAGTGAAAATTCATGAGCTTCTATATTTATATTTTTATATTATTTGTTTAACAGAATAAAGTAAATTTGCCTCTTATCACTACAAAACTAAACGCCTTAATTTTACCCCTTAAAAGGATCTTAAATGTAAATGAAAAGGACCTTAAAAAGAAAATGAAGGAAAATTAAGGGGGAAAGTGCACAGATTAAGGCTCACTTTTTAAACTTGCCCCTTAAATAATAGAACCTCCTGAATTTCACACTGGTGCCTTAAATGTAATTTTAAGGTAAAATTAAGGGGTCAGTTTCACAAATTAGTGGCCACTTAATTCAAACGAAGGGGATTTGTGTATTTTCAAGGGTATATTAAGGTAGGGATTAGCACATTTTAGGTACACTGTGTTTGGTAGTGTATAGTCACGCATGAGCACACCACAACACAGGGGTTCAAATCTGAGTTCTGGCCTTGTGTGTGGAGTGGGTTTCCTCCAGGGTCTCTGGTTTCTCCCACAGTCCAAAGACATGCGCCTCAGGTGAACTGGGGATTCTAAATTGACTGTAGGTGTGTGTGTGTGTGCCCTGCAGTGGGCTGGCGTCCCTCCATCACAACAGTAGGCCCCAGGATAGGCTCCACAACCCTTGTAAGGAATAAGCAGTTACAGAAAGATTCAGAAGCAAGATAATAAAAGAAAGAATTTTTAGTATATGTTCGTGTTAGTGTTAATTAACAGGCAAGTCTAATGAGATGATAAAGGACCCCAAAACATGTGTTGGTGCTGGAATGTAAATTGTTCCACTGATTTGTATTTTTTGAGGAAGTTTAAGCATCGAGTGCCATTTAGTGTATTTGTAGCTTTTCAGTTTTTAACCCAGGGTTTAGGGTAATAAAACTGATGATAATATCCAGAAAAAAAGTTTCTTTTACATTATGAGAAAGGCAGGGAAATGCTGGGAAACATTCATGCGGAAATCATTTTTCTAAACAATTCTGCAGACCCTACTTCATGGCAACGGTATTCCCTAATGGCAGCATCCTCTTTCAGAAGGATAATACACCCTGTCACACTACGAACAATGTTCTGGCCTTAGTTCAAGGTGTTGAGTGGAGCTCCAAAATTCCCGGATCTCAATCTGATTAAGCATCAATAGGATGTCCTGGACAAACTAGTCCAATCCATGGAGGCCCACCTCACAGCTGCTGCTAAGCTCACAGTGTCAGATCCCACAACACACCTTCAGAGGTCTTAAGGAGATCATGCCTTGACAGAATAAAGCTGTTTTATTGCCACAAAGGGGACCTAAATAACAGTAGCCAGGTGGTTTTACAGTAATGGCTAGTCAGTGTATATTTCCTGTACATCAGTTTCAATAAAAAATAGAATCTTTGAAATTTGTGTACGCTTGAGCTGGCATGAACTCTACAAGCTTGTGCAAAAGCATCTCATCAGTAGACCAAGTTCAGAGCATGAGCTTCCACCGAAGAGATAAACTAAAAGGCATGAGCAGTGTCTTGTTTTCATTTGAAAAGTGACCCAGAAATAGTGCAAAACATGTCATTTCTTGTTGTTTATTTACAGGTTTAAATGAAAAAAAAAATCCAGACTTGTGGACCCCATTGGATAAACATATTGTCCCTCGGAGTGTGCAGGAACAGACCGACAGCCAGGGATCCATGCAGATATGTTTATTAAAGGAAAACAAAACAGAAGAACAGAAAATAGGCACGGGGGCCATAAGAATAACCAGAAAACGTGAACACTGGAATCAGGGACAGGGAAAAAGGAGGTGATGGACACATGAGGATAAACTAACAGAAACAAGCTTAAATACCAAACATAATCAGAACGTGAACACAAGACAACTGGGAAACTAAGGAGCGCATTAACAGAAACAGCTGACAATAACAGACACGTGACTACAGAACAAAACAAACAGATGTCAAAAAGAACCTGAGCAGAAAAAACAGACACAGAAACTGAAAAGCGGCGGTCACTAATGGCCGCCGACCAAACCGTGACACATATTGTCATATATTTAATGACTGTACATTTTTAAGTTAGACTTAGGGCTCAACCCTTTCTACAGAAGGAGCTTCTGTAGTTATACATTAATGGGAGAGAAAGATTTGGACAATCATTGATGTCTAACACTTGTATTTAGTGAGTGAAGAAATGAACTAATGCTGCATGGCTATGTTTTATGGATGGCTACACAGTGTTGTATTTATTCATCATTATATATTTATTATTAAACCTTATACACAGTGCTAATGAATTTTGAGTAGTAACATATTTATAAGTCTTATTTGTTTGTACAGTACAGTTTTTTGTATATTTTTTTGTATATTCAAATCCTTCATCCTCATTTGCCTTAGAACTCCGCACAGTGAGGCAGAAACACTCCATTGCGTGCAGTTCTCAAGCAAAGTAGCCCCAAAGAAACACGTTAATTGTAAGTAGAATGATGGCATTAATATTGCAAACGTTCTTCCAAATGTGGTCCTCCTCAATGCTGGTTAGCTTCTTCTCCAGAGCCTGCTGTTCCTCTGTGCTTAGCTTTGGTTGTGGCGTTTCAGAAAACCCACACAGCCACATTCCCACACGCCTCCAGCACGCAGGCCGCTCCCGCTCCCGCTCCAGATCTGAGTCAGAGCCAGCAGGGCTGGAGTTTTCTGCTGTAGTTGAAGTTGCCCATGGATCCTCCAGATCTACACGCTGCTCCTTGCTGTGTCTTGTCCACCAAGTTAGACGAATGAGCTGTTGAGAAATTCAGCCTCGTCAATAAATGAATCTGTCATTTGCAATTAAATGTTACTGATGGCTGTTACTGTAAAACATGCTGTATTATTCACCTCATGAAATAACTTTAGAAGCAACTTAAATTGCAAGTACACTTGCACACAAAAGTTTGGACACCTCTGGTCAAATCACACTTTGTTGATTTTCCAATTGAAAATACAATGTGACCTGCCATTCAACATTGTTTCCCCAATATTTACATTTACATTTACATTTACGGCATTTAGCTGACGCTCTTATCCAGAGCGACGTACATCAGTGATATGTTAAACTCAACAAATAAACTGAAATTGTACTTTAAAATATGTACTTAAAAATCATTCTGTATATAAGTGTGGTCTCGGTTTAATCACTTCAACAATAAGTACATTTGACCAGGGGTGTTCAAACTTTACCATAAGATTGTAGGCAAAGAACAAGAGAGAGATGTGTGTGTGTATGTGTATGTCTGTAGCTGTGGTTGTGTGTGTGTCTTGAGGTACAATACAAACATAACTCAAATTCTACAGGACCAACATGTTCCCAGCAACAAAAAGTGGTTAATGTTAGAGAGAGAGAAATCTTTACATGTTGGTCTGGAATAGGGGCCGTGCAGAGGCTCACTGCAGTGATGACCAGGCCCGTCAGTGCGAGCAGAATAAGAGCAAAGTAGAGGTAGTGCACATCCTTCAGCAGAGCAGGCCGCAAGTCCTCCTGCCCACAGGAAGGGGTGCCATAGGCAAACTCCATCACCATCCTTATCACCCCTATAACCAGACCCACCATCAGACCCCAGAACGCCCCCTGCAGAGTTAAACACACAACCCAAGTTAGAGAACACAGGTCATAATGTCGTACTGATTAAATTAATAAGCCTTGATGATGAGAAGGATAACACACTTGTTCATTCACTCGACTCCAGAAGATGGCTGTGAGAAAGACTGCAGTGATAGGAGGGGCCAGGTAGCTGGTTATGGCCTGGATGTAGTCAAACAGCTGTCCGCTATTGGCTGACTGGATGATTGGAATCCATAAGATGCTCAAGACCACGAGAAATAAAATGAACACTCTGCAGATGTAAAGAACAGAGACTATAGGAATAATAACAAGAGTGGAAAGGTTTGCCTACACTATTAGTCAAAAGATTTTTAGTGTTGTTCAGCAGAGGTTGACGTAAGTGGTACGCAAAATGCACACCTGTTTTTAGTCTTCACAGCGTAAATGCGTACCTAATTTTTACTGTGCACAACCCCCGGAACCCACAGAGACACATTCCTCTGCATTACACATTATAATTATATTAGCTGTTAGCAAAGTATTGCCAGGTACTAAAAGGATGTATTTTTAGTAAGGAAGTTATACGCAAATGTAGAAAACCACACTGCACACTACATCTTACAAGGATTTCTGTTACGATAAGTTCCGCACATTTTGTAAACAAATCCAATCTGACTGACAACTTACGTATTGTTTTCATAGAATCAGTGGGCTATAAATCAATATTTGTAGCTATTAAATAAACAATATGTACTAATAAATACGATATATCAGTAAAGAGCCCATGTCCTGCATATTTCTATGTTTCTATGCCATTTGGACAAATTCAGAGCTCTCCAAATTCATATTTACATGATCGTTTCCCATCCTCTCTTCTGATTGGATGCCTTGTATTGTGCTGTTTTTGCAAAGCAGTCAGTGTTGAAACAGTCCCTATGACTTCAGCCTTAAAAGGGTGGAGCTAAAGCACTATGACCTGAATAGGCAGTTAAGTAAAATGACATTGCAAAAACAAGTCCCTCAGAACATACTTTCATATATGAACTTACATTTACATTTACGGCATTTATCAGCTGCTTTTATCCAAAGCGACTTCCATTCCTTAACTACAGGGGGCAGTCTCTCCCTGGAGCAACTCGGGGTTAAGGGTCTTGCTCAGGAACCCAGTGGTGGTGCTGAGGGTAGGATTCGAACCCATAACCTCTTGGTCCAGAGGCAATTATCCTACCCACTACGCCACCACCACCTGTATTGTATTGACCGGTTCGACATAATTTGCAAGGAAAGCAAGATTTTTTTTTCAATATATATAGGACACAGCCTCATTAATGATGTTAATTACTAATAAGGGAGTTTGGCATTGCATTACAGTGACCCACATTCTTGATCGGAAGCAAATTTCTTGTCAGTCAGGAATTCTGTAACAAATCCTTGAGTCTTGATGGTGCCAGCAGCAGACACTACAGCCACACATAGGTGATAACAACACAAATAGTTCCTACCTGCCCACAACCATGAGCTCCCTCTCTGAGGCCTGACGTCTTACGCGCAGCCAGATGTCCATGGTGAAGAGGGTGCTGCTGCTGTTAAATATGGAGGTGAGGGAGGACATAAGAGCTGCCATCATCACTGCAATCATCAGTCCTCTCATACCTGCAGGGAATACAGAACGTAAAAAAGAGACAAAGTAAGGAGCACAACCCTTCAAATAAGCAATTAGTAAACAGCAGCTACTTAATAGGCATAATATTTAACGTTGTGCAAAACTCTACTACTGTCATAGAATATGGACTTTCTCATGTGTGCACTAATGGTGGTTAAAGATACAAAAAAATACAAAAAAAAAAGACATATCACCATTATTCAATGAATGGAATTCCAAAATACAAGGAGTTTTATGACATATCAAAATCCTAGCCCATGATTAATCTGAATTTTAACTATTGACATTTACATTTACGGCATTTATCAGACGCTTTTATCCAAAGCGACTTTCATTCCCTAACTGTAGGGGACAGTCTCCCTGGAGCAACTTGGGGTTAAGGGTCTTGCTCAGGGACCCAGTGGTGGTGCTGAAGGTAGGATTCGAACCCATAACCTCTTGGTCCAGAGGCAAGTATCCTACCCACTGAGCTACCTCCACCCCACTAAACTATGTTAGTAGGTATTTAATGGTGTATATATTTAATGGTGTATATATTATTACAGTAAAAATGTGACTTTTTAAGGAGGAAATTAACAATTAGTCACAAAAACTGAAGTGAAATGATCAGCCAAATATATTGATACACATATGCAAAAGTTTGGGTGCCCCTTCTCTTATATATCCTCTACAAAACAACACACATCTGTGCTTTCTAGGCACAAGCATTGTTTGTTGCTTCAATTTAAAATACTGGGGAAAAGAAAAAAGTCAAATGTGGCTTGTGCAAAAGTTCAGGCACCTTCTGTTTGATGGTTTACTTTCTCTGGTATATTAAACTCAGCAAATTAATGGAATTTGTGCACTAATAGGTCCATTAATAAAATGCCATACGTAGGTTTGTCCCCTGCATAGAATGTCAATGCATTTTGTATTGTAAAAACATGTCATTTGACTGTGGTTCAAACTTCTGCATTCAACTTAAAAAAAAAAAACAAGGTAGCCATACCTACTGGCATGAGTTCCACCACCAGTTTGGGGTAGGCAATGTTGGAACAGCCTACAGTAGCTTTACATACTCTAAAGCATTCATCAGGGTCCACACAGCCCACCTCATCTATTTCAGACAAACACAGGCAAAATTATTTATGATGTATTTGCTCAGTACAGCTTGGTCAAAGTTTACAGATATTATGATCTTAAGCTACTCGACGTGCCTGGAAAGAGCGCTCTGCTGATCATGCCTGGCATAACAACGAAGAACATGGGAAGGATCTTCAGGTAGCCTGCCAGTACTGAGCCTCCTTTAGCATGCGACAGGTTTTTGGCAGAGAGGGACCGCTGCACTATCACCTGCAGATGAGTGGCAGCACAGGGCAAAGGTAATTAACCAATATTATCATTAATTCCTGTTAACTGTAAGTTTATTGTAGTCTAGACTAGATAAACAATTTAGAGTGTTCGACCAGCTAGCTAGAGGCTATGGTGGTTCATTAAGATATACACTTGCTGCTCAATTTACATAGTATTATAGTTAGTATTATATTAGTATTAATCCATAGGATGTTACACTTGCAGCTGTGGAGTATCACTCCTAATAAATGGAAGGGGTTTCACTGCACATGTGACCTTTGGGATGCCTTTGCCACTGTCCCGCAGAACAAGGAATCTGCTGTCACCATGGCTATGAATAGACCCTTTGCTTTACAAGCTGTGTTTTCATCATAGTCAAGAACATATTTAAAGTTTTTGAGTTTTACTTTCATCGCATAAATTGTGAAATAGCTTCATAAGATAAATATGTCCCAACATCTTAAGCACATTGCCTTATGCACAGATGATTGAACAGTGATATGGAAATAACAGTTGTATTCTGTTGCATTTATCATACTTAGCCTATTGTGCTTACACAGAGTTTTCATGCTGTATGGTTTTACAGCCCTATTCCACTCCCCATTTGCTGCTTTGAGCCTTCTTTATGCTGAGCCCTCGTGATTGCACAAAAGAAGGCAGAGTGTAGTTGGGTTTGGAATGACACTGGGGAAGTGTCCACTGTACACCTAAAACTACGCCCTTGCTCAAAAACCAACAATAAAAACCAAATACTCATTTATCACTCTTTGTGAATGCTTCAAGTCCATTCGTTTTGACTCAAAACAATATTCAGTAGAATAGAAAAAAAATTAGGAGGCTACTAAAAACCACTAAGGGTCTTAAGCCATGGTCATAGTCTGAAAAACAATGTCAAGTTATGTACACATTGCCTAACAACATGTATATAACTTGATATACAAGTTAGACTGTCAGACTAGTGAGGACCTCATTTGTGGTGCTATTGTTTTTGCTCTTACCCTCAAGAACCCTAGTCAATATTCCATCATTAATCTTAAGACTTACTTAGTAACTACTATGAATTATTTAGTATTCAGTACTCAGAATGGTTTGGCTAAGTGCTATGCAACGACTACACCAGTTATGTGTGTTGAGTTAAGGGCACTCCTTAGCCCATTCCTCAATAGTCATAGACAGTGAGTGGATTACCTGGTCACTGCACCACACCCATGTAGCCAAGACAGTCAGCCCAAAAAGCAGCCCCGGCCAGGGCAGATCTCCTGTCACTGGGTCCCGGAAGATATGGAAGGCATCAGGGTGAGGGAGGTGGCACGAAGTGTTTGGAACTGTGATTGCAGGCACAGCTTTTCCATACTGCTCCAGTAAACCCTCATACCAGCCCACTTTATCAAATGCTGTCAGGGGAAAGAATGCAGTGAAACTAGTTAAAATAAAAATAGATTTCACTGATTCATAAATGTACTTCCATGTTATTAAAGTCATTGTGAGTATTATATGATAACCACGGTGTACATTTGATTTGAGCTTTTTTTTATACTAGTGTAGGTGTGTTAAAGTGTTATAAAGGGTACATTTCTTAATACATTTCAAAAATGTGTGGCTGCTCCACATTCATAGCTAAACAAGAATCGGCACTGCCAATAATTTGAAATACATAAGGTCTAGGAAAAACACTAATTTCTTTCTTTTTTTTTAGTAAAACCACACTTTGTCACTTTTAGCACTCCTGCATTTATTACTTTGTGAAATCTCCATATGGCAACCCAGAAGCAATGTGTCTTCTCTCATAATGTCACAGAGCGCCAACACTCCTTCCAGCCAACGTTTCAGTAGCATTTAGTGACTCAAGGTGTTTACAAAAGTGGTAAGATGTGTCACTTTTAAAAACTGGTCCCATTTTCTGCAAATCACCAAACATGATCCTTGGAGAATTGTTTGCTTCTCTAACCTTTCTCTCTCTATGAATTCTTATCCATGCAAGTTTACAGCAGCTCCATTACAGGGGACTTGGGCATTTTCAGAGATGTATAGTCATTGCCCAGTTTGCTAAAGTCAACACACTTTTGTCTGATGAATGAAGGAAATTTGACTTCTGTGAAACATCTGTTTTTATCTAGCCCAATATTATTCAATAAAAGCTTCTATTTCCAAATCTTCTGTGCAACACTGGGCTATTGAACCATAAGGACATAATAATGTTGTTGCCTCTTTTACGAAGGATACCTATAACTATGGAGCTGACTTTAGTTACTAAAATGAATGAGAATCATATATACTCCAAGGACAGGATGGGGTCACAAATCTCAACTCCTTACTCATTTATGCATAACTTACATGCTAGTTTCATAGCAACTACTCTGTAATTCATTGTGAATATTTAAATGGTTAATTGTGAATCCTGATTAATAAGGCTCAAGATGAACAAATGTTTAATTACAGAAGAGTTCAAAAGCTTACCTATGAACATGAGAACAAATGCTCCAATGACCATAATGACAGTCTGTAATGCATCAGTGTAGATGACAGCTGTCAGCCCACCTGCAATTCAACATCAGTAATTCATGGATCATCTGCAGCAAAAAGCATGGGCAGCTCAAAATGTAGTTTTTTAACTCAGAGTTAGTTACCTGCTATAGTATATAGCGCTGTGACTGCGAGAAGCCCTACAGTGGAGACATATAGGTCCCATCCCAGTGACACCTGAATGAATAAAGCTCCAGAGAAAATGTCAGTCTGGAAAGAGCAAAATTAAAGGGATTTAGACCTGCAGTACATTTCAAAGTTCATATATGTCACAGGTTAACCATAAACTGGTAAAATGATCTGGCTTTTGACATCCTATGTATTATTATTCAGTAAGTCCATGAATAACTGGACTGAGGTAGGCTTATCCTCAAATAACTACACTGGACAAGATGAAGACCATTACTACATTAGTTGTGAACATATCTACCTGCCTCTAACAGAGGAGCCAGAGGAGTCTCAAGAGTAAAACAGTAGGTACAGATAATAAACAGTGTGCTCATTTAAAGCATTAACAGATTATTAAGGCTTACTGATATCTTGGTGAAGATGTAGAGAATGAGAGACAGCACACTCATGTAGATTCGAATGCGCTGACCCCCAAACCTCTTCCTCAGGTATTCAGGCATGGTGACCACTCCAGCAGAAATGTACACAGGCACAAATATCCAGCCTAAGGCAATGAGGACCCATGCTGCCTGCCATACACAGCACAAAATCCTCATCAGACTGGCTACAAATGCTGAGACAATGTAGTTTTAATATGTATTAGGAGTTCTCAGACTCTGTACAGCCAGGGATCCCCTCCAGTATAAAATGAAACCCCATGGAACCCCACATTTTGTATGTTAGACACATTAGCCAAATAACTAGCTGCTTAAACAGCTGTCTGCAATGGTTTTCTAGTCAGAATAAGCAGTTGGCTCGTCTCATATGCTTTTTTGAGTATATTCTGAATACTGTCAGCAATTCAAGTATACTGACCTACTGTTTCGTTACAAAGAGAGAATAATTCGTCCTGTTTAGTAGGTTTAAATGCAGCACTGTCTGTAAAAAAAGATGAATAACAAGTTTAAAATATCTGATCATTTTTATTTATCACACTACTGTATGGAGTAATAGACATCGTGTAGAGTACTTTTTCTTTTCAAAGTACTATATTTTAGACTGCATAAGCAATTTGCTTATTTGCAATCCGCTTGCAATTTAAAAAAAAACTTTTCTGACACAGATTCTTTCTTTCTTTCTGTACAAACTCATTATAAATCTATTAGAAATAAATCCTAAAATCTAAAATCTATTTATTATATATTCCTAATGAAACTTTTTAGATTG
>JBBPDC010000017.1:10859921-10876699 GCA_037974485.1 Hemigrammopetersius urotaenia
GAGGACCATCACTGCAGCGCTCTGCTGCTTCTACCACAAAAGCTCGGTCATTGGGGCCAAGGTGAGTGACAGCTGTGTTCTGGATTTTGTGGTTTAAAAAAATCCCAAAACTTTTAGGTGACAAGGTACATGTTAAAAAAAAAACTCTTGAAAAACAATTTATTAAAGAAAGTAATTTTTGCATCCATCCACTAATTAAATGTCCGTATGATGTAAAGGGCAGATTTGTAATGGTGTAAAAAAACCATTATAATAATTGTTTGTAAAGAAAAAGAAAATGTTAAAAGATAGTTGCACATTATTACTGCTAGTTAGTTTAATTCTTCTTTGGATAAAGGCAATACAGTCTAACAGCATGCAGCTATATTATTGTCATGTTGAAGTTTGGCCCTTTAAAAACATATTTCTGGAAATATAAGTGAAGACACTTAAGTGTTAACGCAGGCACTTCTCCTGGCATGTAGCTGTCAGAGCAGTGTGAAGAGGAGAGATTGCTGGTGAAGATAGATGGGTGCTGTAAAAGCAGGTTATTGTGCCAGTCTTTGGTCTAGATGTATTGCTGCCTTCATCACAGTAAGTGAGGGGGTCTACAGCTCTTTGCAATTTACTTACTTGAGAGGGAGTGTGTGTGTGTGTGTGTGTGTGTGTGTGTGTGTGTGTGTGCATGTTACACACATTCCTTGATGTCATTTAAAAACCATTTTAACTATGTTGATGCTTTCTGTGCAGTACAGTAGACTATCATGGCCTTTAAACTGACCCTGAGGCTGTTGATGGCCAGTTTGATCTATGATGGGGGAAACCGCTCCATCTAGGACTTTTTAAATGTACTGGCAAGTACAGGGAAGACTTGAAATAGCCGCCCCTACGTTTTCTCCATACATGTTTATACAGAGGTGATGCTAGACCCGTAACAGGAGCCAAGCATGAGATGCTCCAAAATAAATGGATTATTAATAGGCTTAATGGAGAGAGAAAAATTGGTATGCCAAGCTGTGAGCCAATTTGGACTTAAAGGCATCCAGAAATAAAACACTGGAGATTTTATTGATTACATTCTTTTTATTTTCCCTGGAGAATGTGTCCACTGCATCACCTGCTCTTTCCTCTGCCATCTGTGTACATTTAAGCAATCGATCTAGTGCTTGAGCTTCAGAAGTAGTGGAGATCAGGGCACTGACACATTGAGGGATTCCTGGAATGTCTGTAAGAATGAATGGCTTTGAGAGTGGACAATTCTTGGGAACGTTTTTTAAATGCCTGGACCTTTTGCTCCACCCAGTGTGAGTTCTTTCTTAGCGTCTGGTGTGAAGCTGTACAAGTTTTGCAGGCCAATTCTATAAGTGTTACAATTCAGATAATTTACTATGAAATAGGGAGAAATGGCAACTCTCTGACAGACTTCACAACATCAAGCTGTTTTGATATATAATAAGCTAGAATGGAAGAAAAAGAACAAATAGTGCTACATTTAAAAAATACGCTATACTTTGCTTGAGTCCTGTCACATAACATTGACATAACAATGCCATAAACTTGTCATGACAGGGTCATCAGGGTCATGTTACTGTCACAGATGCTACAGTGTTTGATGTCAAATGTTAATTTAAGGTCATATTTCACATAATTATGCCATCAGTTATTAGTAATAGTAACATGACATTGCTATAATAATAGGCTTAATCTGTCATGAGTATTCAGTCTACTATGTCTACCATGTTACTATTCAGTCTACCATGTGCAATATGGTGCAATATTCTTATCGGGGATCAAAACATTATCATTATGTGCAATATCATGTGACGTTTTCTGAATGGGTTTCAATACTGTGCAGTAGTCTTCATGTGCAATATGACTATGTGTCTATGGCATGGTTATGTCAATGTTACGTAGCCGGGTTACAAAAATGTGTCTCTAAACATACCATAAAATCCTCAAATTACAATTATGTACAAACTGCCCTGCCCTCAGTCCAGCTAAGCAGGACTATCTGTGCTCTCTTTGGAATGAACCATGCAGCTGCTGACAATAAATATCAATATATTGCTCGCCCCTTATATAAAGCATTCCAGTTCAATTGCATTCCTGGAATTCCCAGATTGTAGAACAGGAGCAAATTGTCCAGAATTAGCCGAGAGTTTATTATTGCTAGAGTCTAAGCATGGAGCCCACTGGACCTAAGCAGTTTTCGAAGATTTCCTCAGGGCTGGTTGATTTTGGAGGGGAGGTTTCTTCCTAAATATAGAGTAAGGTTGTCATGGAGACTTCCGGTGTGGTGTGGGGGTGCAGGGCTGGTCTCGGGGACTGTGGGCGTGAGGCAGACAGAGTGGGCAGTGTTAGAGTCGGCTGCATGGACTCTTTATTCAGACTGGATGGAGCAACCTTTCACACGATTGGGAATGGCATTGGCCATGAAGGGCCAAGTCTATAGTGATCATGAAGTTCATTTCCTCCAGGCAAAAGCGACACGGGAGGCTTTATTTTGGTGGGAGTGAGTGCAGCTGCCAAGGAGAGCAGGCAAGAGTATTACAGCTGTGAAAGTGGCCATGCCCTGCAGAGGCCTGTAACTGAAGCCTGGTACTGCTGCCCTAAATAAACTGGATTATGTTCTTACCAAAGAACTATATTAATGTTTGAAGGGTGTGTTCCCCTTTTGCTACAAATACACACTCACACCTCGTCAGGACATGGGTTATGCGTCATATGTATGATATTGTCCAAAAGAAATCACCTCTAAAAAAACAAGGATAAAGTTACAGTATATAAAGAACAAGGACAACTCATGAAAACTAAATTGAAATGGTTCTTTGTGTGGTTACATGAACCTTCTATGTGAAGGAGATACTACTGTTTAAGGTTCCTTAAGGACACCAAAAACCATTCTTGGTTTAGTACAGATCCCCTTTGTCTGATAGTGTGTCTAAAATGGTGTCCTTTCAATAGAGGGAAAACATTCTCATTACGAGTTTTGATTCCAAATCATTTTAAAGGATTTCTCATAGGAGCCCATTCATGCCAGGTAGAGGGGAGAAATGTTTTTCTACTTTCTGTGTTTCAGTAGTTGGCAGCAGTATGTCAAAGTTACTTACTTACTTAATGTCCCAAATTAATGACCTGTTTTCTCAAAACTTTGATGTAGTATCTCAAAATAAGGATTTATTTTCTTAAAACCTTCAATCAATATGTTGAGATGGTTTAATAGAATGAAATACAACTTTACAGGGGTAAGCGCGCTCTCTCTCTCTCTCTCTCTCTCAAACACACACACACACACACACACACACACACACACACACACACACACAAAATCGTTTGTCCATTTTGTTCTCTTTCTACCACTCCCTTACCTCAGCATGAAAACTATGGACATACTGTAGCAGTCTCCTCACACACTGCGAGAGTGTGAGATGGCATACGTTTGGTGAGTGTGGCAGAAGTGTGAGCTCAGCAGAGTCAGGGGGCCGTGGGAAGCCCTCTAACTGACAGGCCACAGTGGAGCTGCTGACACAGCCTGGCAAGCTCCCATCAATCACCCTGAGCAACTGTGCTTCCCAGCACACATCAACTCAGCCTTCAGTCACTCTGACTTGGAGCTCTGCATCGTCGCTGGCTGATGCACTCCTCTGCTGCTCTGGGCACCAGCAAAATTATAGCGTCTGATCCTTTGCCCAGATGGCTGCTATAAAGGAAGCCCTGGAGGTCAGGAAGAAGGCTTATCAGTCCAAAGTGATGCATTTCATTAACTTGATGGAAATGTGTACATCACTTTTCACTGCGTGGTATCTCGCAGAAAGTATTGGAGTAAATAGCGGGTTTACTGTTAAATGTGGAGGAGTGAAAGGAAAACTAACAAACAATGTCAACAAAAATATCATATTTTTTAATCACTGTAAGGACTGCTGGACTACTTTTATTTCATTATTATGTTTTGGTTGAAAACATTGTATACATGGAAAATCATCCAATCAATTACTTTCCCAGTGGGATGTAATATAGTTTATATATTTGGAGGGGATCCACATTTGAATCAAATAAATTCAATGCATCGCTTTTTTCTTTATTGATTAACTCTCCATTAGATTAGCTTGTCTTCCTTTAGTCATCTTTATATTCATGTTCTCTAAGACTGTTTCCAGGCTTTGTCTGGGAGGTGCTGGGTCCTGGGGCGAAGCCTCCTCTTTCTTGCTCCATCTATCTTTCTGCAGAGCAAATGCAGCATGCTGGAGGAAATACTAAAAAGAGGCCACAGTTCAAAGTGATCCAGCACAGCAGCCCCAGGCCCTAATCCCCTCCCCACATGCCCTCCTTACCAGCCCAGAGCTGGCTCGGAGTGATAAGAACTGAACTGGGAATCTCAGTAGGAAAAAATATAGTCATGAATTGGCCAAATGAAGCAGAAATACACTGATAACAGTGATTTACTTAAAGCACGTACATAATTTTCACATGAATAATGGCAACAACACAAATAAGTCAAGTGTTGTAATATATTTTATTATTCTGGCACTTTCAGATACTTCAGCTAAACAATACAGACATTTATAGACAGATCCAAGCAGTGCTGTCATGTGGGAGGTATAATATCTGAGAGAAAGATGAAAACAAAGTTGTGAAACGAAGTGAGAAAACAGTAGAAAATGAGGGGCGGAGCTTGATTTAAGCTGAAAGTAGATTAGGGGCTCTGAATTGTTACACATCAGCCAAACAGTATGCTCAAAGCTGACAAAAGCACCCTGGAAAGACACTAAAAACCTGAGCTCTGGATTAAGTGAGGAATAAGAATGTGTGTTTGGGCGTCTAGGGGGCACCGAAGACTATATGGTCTATAAAGGAGGGGGGCTTGGTCAAACAAAACATGTATTTGCAATCAGAGTAAAAGGGTCATAAATCTTCCATAAGCATTGGCCACAGACCATTCTCTGATTCCCTTCATTCCCTTGAGCTTTATGTTGCCTGAGCCTGTACAGGCACACACGGACGTAGGGGTGACCCTTGGGACCCTGAACCAGGCCGGCACATTTAGATGGCCGTGACATGGATGGAAGCAGGCTGTGTGTTTCGAGTCCCAGAGGGATGAAAGCTCACATTCATGACTCATGTGGTGGTCTCAGTTTACCTCAGCTCAGGAAGGGTGAGACCCCATGTCAAATAACAAGAGACTGTTACAACTGCCCATGAAAGGCCACTAATTGCTCACGAAACCTCTAGAGAGTCCCAGTGTCTTCACCTCATCATTATCCCTCAGGGTCCACAGGAAGCACTGAGTGAAACGTACTTGTTTCGGTGGGATAAGTGTTCTGTTTCATCTTAAGCACATTTGAGGTGTGTATTCACATGGGAAAGATAGGCTTCTCGGGTTCTGTAATAACTTCTGCGATGTTCTTCTCAAGGTGTTTGATCATTCATGCAACATATGCTGACTAACGGGCTTATAAGACTCCACATACAGTAAAGAGGATTGGGGCTTAAGCAGTCCTCTAGATAAATTCCATTTGTGGACTTTTCCCTGGCCTCACCGGCTTTTGGAGTTCATTCAGATATATATTTAAAGGGGCCTTATCGTAAAAAACATACATGATCCTTGTATTTTTTAAGATAAAAATATAATGTATCAAATAGACATTGCAAAACAGCCACTTTTAATTCAACATGGTTGTAAGTTCACAGCCAAATACACATTTATGTATGCAGACTACATTGACTTAAAATCCCATTTTTCTTTAATATGTGATAAAGTTACCATTTCACCCCCAGTCTCACTGAGGGGCTCACTGTAGTGAAACCATTAAAAAAACACTTTACTTAATGTATACTGTAACTTCACTTAATGTAAAGGTATCATCTTGGAAGCCAAAAAAACATTGATAAATGTTCTCCTAAAGTTATGATATTGGAGAGGTTCTGTTACGATAGTGGTGCTATTTACTCATTTCCTTCCCTGACGTTTGGCAGTCTTTGAAAAGGTCACCTCCATTGTTGTGGCTTTCTCTGGAGGATGAGGTTGATGGTTTTCATTTCACCAAATCTATTTATGGACTCTCAGGTGAGTCCCATCTTGGTTTCAAAAGTTCCCCCCGCATTCAAGACAGGTATTGCAGATCAGGCTTTGGTTGTTGCTTCCTCTCTTTGTGGTTTCCTCTCTTTTCTTCAAGTTCTGAGCAACATTTGGCTTTGAAAGTTGCTGTTTTGTCTCAGATGATGGTTTGTTTCTTTTCTTTGGCATCGGTTTCCCAGTTGTTGATGCCAGTGGTCTCTTTATGGCTCATAATTAGAGACTCAAAGATGACAATGGCATTTAACAATTCCTCGCTCGGATAGACCCCACATGGCAGCTTAGACATCACACCCAGTGTAAGTGTCAGTGTTATTTCAAGTTGGAGGCTTTTAGGTGATTGGTCTGTTGTGTAAATGCGCTGCCGATGTCTCTGCTTGATGGACGGATTAACAGCCGAGGTGGTGATATGGAGCTGCTTGAGTGATTGTGCTTTAGCTATTTTTAAATGTTTATGGCCTCTGCACATCTCTAAACGGGCCTGACCTCACACTCATAGCTGCGAGCCCTGCAGTGATGGCGTACCACTGAATGAATGTGCAGGAGATGCCAGGAAAGCCCACCTCCACTGGCAGCGAAATTTAAAAAGTAACTGTAAAAACCTAATACACCAACTCAGCCTGAAGGAGTGTGGGTATTTGTTTCACTATGTAATACATAAACAAATTATCATGTTATAATTATACCAGAATGGTGTTCGAATATGCTCTTGTTTTTTTTCTATTGTTGTTGAGTTTTTTAGACTCTTGGTCATTGTGTTGTGTAATGGCATGGTGATTAAAAGGAGACTAAGGACAAACAACTGCTTTACCATGGTTTCTGCAGCCTGTGTAAAAGTATGCGTCGTCTGGTCACTGTAATATGTGGCTTGCGGGGTGTTGGCTCTGCCTGCTGTTGACTGCATTGTGAGAGAGCACCACCCATCTCCCAATACAACACCAGTGGCATCAGGGTTTATTTCAGTCAGCCTTGTGAACTGAGTTTGCCAGTGTCTGCATTTTGATCACGCCATTTTTACAATTCCAGATTACTTTGAATAAACCCTATTTAGAATTTGTGGTAACACTTTATTTGAACCCTGCTCCAGAACACTGCCATAACCATGCCATAAAAATGTCATGGCTGATACTATGTGCTGTCGTAAGTAATAATAACAACATCGTTATATTAAGAGACATAATCTATCAAGACACCACATGACTTCTGCCATGCCATAAAGATATGATGACAGATACCATGTGCTATCGTGAGTAATAATAACACCACTGTTTTATTCATGGACATCTATCATGGCAGCTCATTACAGCATATGACTTCTGCCTTAATATGTGTATGGCATATTCACTGCAACACTATGTAGCTCAAGTAACATGTTACCGAATGCTTTTTCATTGCTCGTATTTGTTATGATGGCTGTGACACACTAGAGTATAATGTTAAAATACTAAGAATATGTACATATATTTTCACTCATGTTTTTTTAATTCTAAATATAGGTAACGTAGTGTTTGAAATCTTTCCCAAAGTATAGAATATTGTATTAAATAGGGCATTTTTGGAGTTTTCAGATGGACCAGTGCCATTAAACTAGAATTTACTTGAAGAATTTTTGAAGAAATAATAAAAAAAGGTCAGTAAACTTAGAGTGAGTATGTGTAGAGCATTAGCCCTCCCCATCCCCATTAATTTTACTCTGACAGGGTATGCCCAAATGTGAAGTTCTGATTACTGACAGTGCTTACCATGTGTAACCCTCAGAAAAGACTAAGGGTATTGTTTTTTTGTGTATGTCACTGTGCTGAAATCCTTACAATCTTATATATTGATGATCACTGGCACAGAAAGTATAATTTGATTGAATTTAAAAAGAACTGAAGTTAGTATTATCTTCTCAGTCCTGCCTGTTCCGTCCCAGACCATTTAAAACATCCCACATTTAGGCGCAGTGGACTGCAGTCTGCTTTTATCAAACTGTGACATAACCTCTCTCTCCCTCTCTGACTCTTAACTCAAGCCCAGTGTAAATATCGGCCAGTAGTTTGCCATTCCAGGACTCCTTTAGGTCTCTGGTATCTGTGGGAATGGCTTGGCTGAGCCTCCAGAGGTGTGACACATGTTCATTCACACATGAGTGCAGCGGAACTTAAACCACGGGGCTTCACTTTTGATCTACGTGCTCTCTCTTATGCTGTGGAGGGTAATTAAAACACGGAGGGCTGCTACAGTAGACATGCCTGGAGGGGGCGGAATTATTGAGCGAACAGCATCAGCGCTGACAGTAATCAGTAATCAACAGTGGAGTGACAGATGAGGATAAACGATCAAGCTGGGTTATACAGTAGGCTTCGAAAAACACTCAAGTCATCAGAACTGTACAGCAGTGAGTCTGTGTGTGTGTGTGTGTGTGCAGCTGTGTGACGTTAGCCTTAGAAACATGCCTAAATCCATTTGGCTCAAAGACCAGAACAGGAAAAAATCCCAGGCTCCCAGCATTCCTGACTTCACACTTGTTTTTGAAATGACCCAGAGGACAAAAAATTAAACTTAGATGAGCTCTGCTCTGTTGTACTAACCTCTGAGTTTTAAAAAAGCAGTATTAATACATGAAGGGCCAAGTATTGATATTTTATCGTGTAATTATTATCTCTGTGGTGAGCCCAAGGCTTCAGTGGTGACATTAGTAGAGTTTAAGCGAATGCTGGATAATAACACACAGGTGCCACCCCATACAATTTACCTGCAGAAATTTTTTCAAACCTTCTGCATAATTAAATGATAATGTAAAGAAAGTATTTCAAAGTGGTTTAGTTTGGCTTACTGTAGAGAAAGTTAACAGTTTAGATTTCTATACCATGGATGTGAATGGAACCAGTGTTCATGGTGTCTACACTGTAAATATAACCATTTTATTTACTGTACAAAATTGTGATTCACCATTCTGATAATGGTAAAACAGTACATCTAAAAAGAAATATGTTGCCTTATGTCACACTCAATGTAAAATAACCCACAAAAGCACATTGAATATAATTTTTTATGTCCTAAAAAAATAAAAGTAGCCACTTAAAATTAGAATAATTATATGCATTAGAATAATAATTTCATACTGTGAGACCTCTAGTAATTCCTACCCCATGTGAGCCAATTTTCTCAAATTACCTTTTTATATAATTTGAAAACAGCTGACTTTACATTTTTTTATGATGAATCAGAAATTGTCAAATCACTTTTAAGTTAACTTCAATTATAAGTTATTATTTTTTTATTTCTCCTGTAATACTACCATTCTAGAAATATAAGATTTTGTTCAGACAGATATGACAGATTTCTTGCTGATCACTCAGCCAGTCTGAATCTGAATGTGGAACAGATCAGATGTGTCTCTGCAGGGCACAGCTTAGGGCATCACTATATAATTCAACTCTTTGGTATTTTAATCCCATTATTCTTACATGTTCTGACTTCAGCCATACATACACCCATTTCCTGTGTCTTAGGATGACGTTTCTAGACATTTCCCCAGAGGCAGTGAGTTGTGGGGGTTAGTGGGATGTGGGGGGCAGTGGGTGGCAGGGCTTGCTGTGCTCATTGCTTTAACTTCTCTCTGAGCTAACAGAGGAGTAGGAGGCGGGGGGTGGTGCGCTGACAGCTGCTGCACCTTTCCTTTATGATCCACTAGAGTGAGCTGACAGTGCTCCTCTACTTTTACTCTGCTGTGTCACCTCTCATTGCGATCCCAGCATTTTTTGGGCATCTGAGTCATAAGTCAGCTTATAAGTCATAAGCTTATGACGGTACACAAAATAATTGAAGGCTTTTTGTCACGTGTTTCCTTCCAGTAACAGCAGCACAGATATCTGAACTGAAACGTACAAATATCTGAACGGACATTCAAGAAACAGTATTCACAGTATGTGCCGCAATATACAACATTCTTTTTTTGCTATCAAGCCATGTAACCACATCATTACCATTAAAATGATTTGTAAAGTCTTGATTTGTAATAGTGTAATTAGTTGAAGGCCACTATTGACACTATTGAAACCAAAACCGAAAGTATTGGGCCTTTTTTCCGCTGGATTTTGTCTGTAGATGAAACTTCAGTTCATTACTAATCATAATATATTGTATTATAAGGTTACTCGGTTCAAAATGAATTGGAAAAAAGTAGCATTGAAAAAGTAGCATTGAAAACTACATTTATAAAATTACAAATAATAGTAAAAAGCTGTATGATTCAAAATTAAAAATCAAACAGTCGAAATCAATGCGTCCAGGGTGATTAGTAGAGCTGCATATGATAATAAAATGACTAGTTATAAGAGTTCCAAATTTGGAATTACATGTAAAAATAAATTTACAGTGACATATGGAAAGATTTAGGACTGTTGTAATAATAAAGCCCCTGTTTTTCATTCCATTATAACCATCTGAGTCATTTTTGTAGACTTAAGACAACATATAAATCATGTGAGGACTGTTCTTTTGCATGGCATTAGCTTACCTGTTAGCTTACCTGTAACATAAGTTCTTGTGGTGTTGTGCTTTGTGTCTCCTCACATTGAGAGGTCCTGAGTTTGATTCCCAGCCTGGGTCCTCTTGTATGGAGTGTGCATGTTGCATACGAGAGACGTTTTCACCAGGAGCTCTGGTTTCCTGCAACAGTCCAAAAACATTTTCATCAGGTGAACTGGAGATGCTAAACCGCCCCCACAGGTCTGCCTGTGTGTTTGCCCTGCTATGGACTGTTGAGCTGTCCAGAGTGTTTCTCTGCAGATGTTCTTGTGTCCCGTGGCTGCAGGGATAGGCAGTCCTGCTTAGAATAAACTGTTCAGAAAATGAATCGGTGGACTGATGCTTGCAAGGGTGTTACTATTTAGTCGCAGTAGATTCCTTGTGCTTATCTTGTATTGACATTTCATCTCTATAGCAGAACCACATGATCACCATAGCAAAGGTTCAGGGACATTATCACAGAGTACAGCACCAGTGACACCATCACAAGATCACCAGTGACATCATTGCAAGATAGAGAACGAGTGACATCTTCACAACACACTCACAGCACCAGTGATATCATCGCGGGACACAGAGCCAGGCCTCAGAGAGAGCAAACCAGCAGTTCATCATGCCATAAAAGCTACTTTAATCTGAAGGGACGCCGTCTGCTAAATGAGTCTGTGTGATGAAATATAGTGGTTTGCTAAGAGCGCCTGTATGCGAGTGCATGTGTGCAAATGAGCAAAGTTCAGCTTTCTTCATTAAACATCGCCCCAAACCACCATCGCTAAATTAGTTTGAGTTTCCACTACACAAGCAAACACACACGCAAACACACACACAGACACATCCCCCTAATTTCCTGTCCTCTAGCCATCTAACTCACAGGGCCTCAGTAAAAAATGCTGAGATGCAGAGTGGTGCCGAGGCGCTCTCTCAGGAGCTGGATTTAGCCTGAGGTTAAGCTGGGGTAAAACACAGAGCAGTCGCAGGGCACACAACTACAGAGCTGGGCATGAAGCTGGTACTTTAGGTCTCTGTGGTTGGGCACCGCACATAGCAAGCATTGCAAGCATTTAACCAACAGGACAAGTTCACAAGAATGTGCTGCAAATGTTCTCCCACCCAGACATGGGGACTTTTTGCTCCTGAAAATGACAAAAATGTACTACATCAAACATATTTCTTTTCATATTTCTTTTCACAAAAATTGTGGAAAAATTTGATTTTGGTATATGATATGGACACTTTAAATATGCTTTATAAACAGCAAAATGTTAGTTTGCTAGAACGATGCGTCTAATACAAAACTTGTTCAGGTGTTTTGGTTTATAATGCTTTGTGTTTATAACTACATTGTGTTATATTTGTATATTGTATTATATATCATAACGCATATTTGTCTTTGTGCCTCTTTATTAGGCAGGATTAGGCTTTTTAAAAATGCATTTCGAAACAGTGCTGTTTTGTATAAGAATGGATATGCAGGTTACTGCTCGCTGTGTGTACTGTATGTGGGTGCACACGTGACTAATTTCTTAAGCGTCAGGCTTGTCTGTCTGGTACAAACCATATTGTTTCATCACTGTTTCATGCCTGTTACTGACAGATCTGTTTTGTTATATAAATTGCAGGGTTAGATTAAGTTTAGTTATCTGGTGCACAAACCGCAGCCTCCTATATTAAAACTGTGGAACTATGTTTTATAGATAGATTTGGCTTATATTAGTGAATCCTATCAATGATAATAAAGGTTCGTGTTTCATAGAGACCAGGGTAATGAGGTTTCATTGGCTCTGGCCCACACACTGATTTCCTGTAAACAGTCCATTGATAATATAATTCCCATTTAGCCCATGGATTATTGCACAACCCTCCTGTGACACATTTTCTATTTCCCCTTAAATGAACCGCCGAGGGTGAGTCAGATGGTAGAACAGGAATGCGCGAGTTTGTGTGCTTGCGTGTGTGTGAGAGCCTACAGGTAAGGGTAGGGCATGCTGCAGGGCCTATGATACCTTAGGAGTTTCCACCACAGAAAAAAAAGAAGGAGGATTTTTTTTTACTCAGGCAAATGCACAGGTACGTTCATCAGCCAATTATGTATTGAGAAAGAAAGTGACGAAGAGACAGAGGAAGGGTTATAGGAGGGAAAAAAGAGAGAGGGAGAGAGTTAATGAAAGCCAGGAAGGGAAGCGTGAAGGATGTTTTCTGGCAGAAACACGCATGCGGTGTGTACGGTGTGAGCATGGCTCTGCGGGCGCTGAAAGAATCTCTTGTTCCCATTTATGTGCAGTTCTCCCGGGACAAGTACATCATGGATGGAGCTCCGGAAAAGCTGCGCAGAGAGTTAGAGGAGGAACTGAAACAGTGCAGTGAGGAGCCACGGAGCCACGCCTGGTACCACGGAGCCATCCCCAGACAGGTACGCTCACACTGGGTCTGAGGAAGGGAGCAGCGAAGGGGTGGAAGCTGAATGATGTGAAAACAAACTATATGATGATAGATTTCTTCTGTGTTTATTTTGTGTCTATGAGCTGTTAGTGTAGGACAATCATTAGAGAAAAATACTCTCTCAACACTGAAGGGGCCAAAGTGTTTCTGAAACTTAGAAAAATCCACTTGGTTCCTAAAAGATTGTGGTAGGCTGGTTTTGTAACTGTGCCTTTAAGATTGATGTATGTAAATATCTGTTCTGATTGGTTGTTGTGTTTTGGGCCTCCTTCAAAAATCAATCAAGGATAATACACACCTTATAACTTGAGCATGAAGTACATTTAGGCATAAGTAAAGCTTTTTTTTTAGTCATTTTACTTAGTAGGTATTGGAAAATAAGGTTGTAAGATTAATAATCAACAAGAGTCAACCTGAGTTTAAGTGGGTGTATTAAATCAGGGAAAACTCTGAAACATGCTGGACAAGGCTACTCCGGGGCAGTCAGTGATGCAGGAGAATTTACATTAATTTCTAATCTTGCTGTGGGGTTGTGTCTGTAAGCCAAGATGTTACTTACACTGCCATGTTATTTCGCTTAACTGTTTACTTTCTGCCTGTGTGGAGTGATTCTCCTCTGCTCTGGAGTCATGCCTGCACTCTGGCAGAGGAACATTCGCTCTCTTTGTGAAAAATGGTAATGAAATAAAGGCATGTGGCTGTGTTTGCAACAGCCCATCCTTGACACAGTTCCAGTGCAGCAATGCCCTGTTGTAGAAGGAACTACTTAGCTATTAAAAACCTCTGACTTTGGTTATACCTTAATTTGTTTGAAGGATACATCACCCACTGCACCAAGTTAAGCTGGAAGACCAGGCTGCAGGTCCTGCTCTGAGCAGTCGTACTGCACATTTGGCTGTCAAGGTTAATGTGACAGCAAAAAACCGACATCAGTTAGCAGAGTCTGAACACTCATCAGTTCAGAGGAGCCAAACCTGCTGAGAACTGGTCGAGCCACATTTAAAAAGAAATGCACACAAAAGGAGAGCTTCAGTGTAGTGTTGTGATTTCAGAAAGCATGTCATGAATTCACAACCTTTCCTCAGTTCTATTTAGTGAAAAAGCAGGAAATGCCTGAAGTAAAAACCCTCACACTTTGTGGTCCTGAAGAGACTGGACCCTCTAACGACCCTCGAACAATTCTGAAGGCCCTGTTGTCTCACGTATCATGCTGATGCTAGGCTTCCACTCCAGCAAACCACAGCCAGCATGTTTCATTTACCTGTTAGTAGCAAATGTAGTTGTGGTATGGTCAGGTAGTTTATCAGTGCCTGGCCCTGTCCGACATAGTCGGCTGCCAAGCTATCTAGCTATCAAGCTACTGTAGCCAGCAAGCCCCCAAACAATTCAGGCAGTTTGTGAAGTCAGCCAGCCAACTAATGAAATGGCTTAGACATTGCGTTCTATATGTTCTCCACCAACCTTAGCCACAGGAGGGTTTTGAATGGCTGGAGGCACACACTTTGCTATCAAGCTTATATGAAAAGTTAGCTTGAAAGTTTAAATTATGATCTACAGGAGTTTGTGTCTAATCTAAGTCAGTTAACATTTAAACAACTATTTGCCTGTAAATCTCTTAAACATGTACACATTTTCATGTTACATGTGACCTTTAGCCTCTAGAAAACATCTGACACCAAACACATCAACATACAAACAACAATCCGTGTTGATATAGACAACACATGTTTCTGCAAATTTTATGGTGGTTATAGTGAGTTTGAGCTCAATATTTCAGAAGATCTCTAGGCAAAATGAAACAGTTCTGTGGCAATTCAACTATAACTGAAAAAAAAAAAGTTATCATGAACCTTTTCAACACCTATAGTCATTGCCCATGAACTCTTTTATTATTAGTAGTATTACTTTTGTCATTTAAGTCAATGAGACTCCAAACAGCAAAGAAATAAAGTCAGTCTCAATAAAACATTTAGGTGTTAGAGCTGGTTGCTGTTACACTCTGCTATACTGCCTGTCCAAACCAGCCATGACAACATATCATGGCAGGTGGGGGTGTTGTGCCCAGTCTCTGCTCTTTCCCACGCTGGTTTGCAGGACTTGACTGTGAGCCATAAGCCTGGCGATCCATCATTCAGCATGCTCATTAGAGCTGGCTCTCGTGGGTCAAACTGTCGTCAAATGCACTGATGTATAGTGTCTGTGTAACACTATACTATATATCACACGACGGCCAGAGTAACTTTCAGAGCCCATATGTGCTGCTTACACAATAAACATACATGTTCTAAACTGCCGGCATAAGCCATCTAACATCTCACTGGGTGATACACTGATCCTTTACTTTTTAGTTACATTATCGCTCATTGCTCAAGTGCAAAACAAAAGAAATGATTGCAGACAACATGTCTTGGTCAAACAGCCACACTTGTAGTAAGGAAAAATTGCATTCATTTAATTAATTAATTAGTCTCACAGTAGTTACCTAGTAATACTTAGTAGTTGCTGAATAATAATACAGGTCTTAAAGGACCCATATAAAAAGGTTCATCTATGAGGGATAAGTGATCTTACAGCCATAATTCATTCTTACATGATACAGCTTTGTATTATCCTTTAGAATTAAACATGTTTTTGTGTCTGTGCCTTTAAGACTGATAGTAGTGCCTCATTCAAAAGGCAGTTGTGACCGAAGCATTTCTTATAACTTCAACGTAAATGGATTTGACTGACTTTCAAGTAGTATTAAATTAACTGACCAGTGGAGCATTGTTTTGGGTCTCAAATATTGCCTGTCAAATATTTATTTAATTTACTTTCGATTAGTTAAAGTGATCTATTCATTTACTTGGTGAACTCTGTTAGATGTTAAGTGTGATGATTTCTGAAGTTTGCAGTGAGGTTGTGCAAAGCAGCCACTTACAGACCAAGGCCAGAAAAGGGTGATGCAGTGGAACTACACTGATTTACCTACAATACTGTGATGCATTTGGAGTGTATACAGGTTTCTACCTGCCCAGTGTCATGCAATATTAATGCAATACTTAAAATACGCAACATTCTGAGGAAGTTCTAGTAATCCTTACCCCTACCATTAATCCTTACCCCTACTGACTGACTTCCTTTTACTCTTTTCTGTTGTTTGTTTGATCAACTTCAGCTGAGCAGGTTGGACTTGTTTGTGTTGAAAGTAGACTGGTGTTGTGTCTAAATATGACCTTTGTGCAACCCACGTGTTGCCAGGGGGGCTTTGTGCGACAAATAATACGCAATCACAGGGAGTTTTCTATGATCAGGAGCTGCTAACTGACAGCAAACAGAAGAGCATGTTCATAGACATGGCACTGTAAGGCCTCAAGTGGACATTAAATCCTTTCATATCTTTTTATTAATTGTTTTTTAATCTGAAAGTACTTTTATCACAGAAAAATGGATTCTCATTTCCTTTGTTTGATGCAGTACATACATTTTAATACGTACCTTTCACAAAACATAACAAATGCGGGTGTGATTAACTACTTATACAATATTAGTTAAGAGCTCAGCTAACCAATGTTTTAGTACTCCCCTGCTGTCACGAACCCCTCCTGTTGACTTGTGAGTGTGGAGAGAGCACCAGAGGAAACCGCCATGTTGCAGTTGAGACTTTTATTTATAGAACTCAAACTGGCTCGAGGGCCATGCAAAGCAAAACAGAATACAGACTGGATAGGAGTACTCACGAACAACACAGGAGAGGGGCTGACACGTAGGACAACACAATGACAATACAATA
>JBBPDC010000017.1:10876874-10905441 GCA_037974485.1 Hemigrammopetersius urotaenia
CAGGCGGGGAACATGGCGGGCAAGGACACAGAGCAGGCAAGGAGACATGGAGGGAAAACGTGGACACAGAACAGGCAGACAGGACCGACAGGAACAGAGACACAGACTCCTAGACTAACTAAACAGTTAGCATAACTATAACTAAGGTTCTGCAGCAAACGCTGGGTTATGGGCAAACAGAAAACAGGAACAGAAAACAGAAAAAACAAAACATGGCACGGCTACGCCAGTCCAAGCCGTGACACCTGCGGAGCTGGTTGGGTATTCAGCAAAATTAGCCATGGCAATGAATCCCAGAAAACAGTGATCCATCATCATGAAACAGAAATTGTAGGGTTAAAATGAAGCTTAAACTTGTCTAAGCAGGAAAGAGATGGCTAAGCAAGAAGTCCTGCTTTATGAGACTGGCCCCCAGCAGTGTAGAGCAGGAGTGGGAAATCACAATAATATAAAATTACTACCAAGACCAGGACTGGGAACCACTGGTTTAAGGAACATATATTTGTTCAACACCTCTCTCTATTGTTCTTCAGGTGGCTGAGAACTTGGTCCAGAGAGATGGTGACTTTCTGATCCGAGACTCGTTGTCCAGTCCGGGGAACTACGTCCTGACCTGCCAGTGGAAGAACAGCCCTCAGCACTTTAAAATCAACAAGCAGGTACTGGCCATGAATGAGGCCTACTCGCGCGTGCAGTATCTGTTTGAGAAGGAAGGTTTCGACAGTGTTCCTGCTCTGGTCAGATACTACGTCGGCAATCGCCAGCCGGTCTCAGAGGTGGTGGGGGCTATCATCTTCCAGCCCATCAACAGGACCCTGCCTCTCAGGTGCCTGGAAGAGAAGTATGGCGTTGGATCTATACATGTGGAAACTGGCCACAGAGAGAGGAAGAACCAGAACTCCAAGCGGTTAAGCTTAAACATCATGAACGGACACGTCCCTGATCACACCCTCGGTCGTGGGAACCTGCTCAGGTGAGGAACAAGTTCAAAACATACTGTCACCCATGTCCCAGTCATAACAGTTATTAGGGTTGTGAAAATGCACTCATGCTTAAATGTAAAGATGACAATTCAACTGCATCAGTTTTGGAATAGTGGCATCAGTTTCATAAAAGGTTTGTTCCAAATCTAAACCATGGTAAAATAATCCATATATGCACTCCTGTGGCCCCATCATAAACTCATGGATCTAGCATGAACCTTTGAGTGTTCTGACTGATAATACAAAAAAGCTGTTTTTATTTAAATTAAGTGTTTGACATATTTTCTGAACAATTAGGGCAAACGATAACAGCCCAAATGGGCTAAAGGACAAACAATAATCCATTAGCATTAAGTGTTAGGCTTTGAACTGAGATATTTACTGAGTGAGTCACTGTACAGCTGCAATATAAAAATGAAGATTGTGTGACCTTCACACGCTTGTATCATATTTCTGATTTGGCAATATAAAAACCAAGTAAGGGAAACTGATATGTGGCACATTGGCTTAATGCTAACACGAAACAGGAAATTTCACATAGATGTTAAAGGAAACTAGGATCATTGTTACAGTCATAGTTTGGTGAGTTTAAACTACTAAATTCTGAATGCTACTACTGAGCTACTGAATGCTAGATTATGTGATTTACATTATTTAATGTGTAAAAAAATAATGTAGTGACTGCAGTGCACAATGATGGGGGACAAAGTGCTTTTTGCTGTTGCATGATGAAGTCAATGTAAAACGTGTTGTTTTAATGTTAAACCAGTAGAGATAAGTACATGTTTTTAAAAAAACCCTCCTGTGGCTAAGGAGGGGATAACCCATGTGTGTGTCAGTGAGTGAAGCTGAAGAGAGAGAAAACCAACATGATGGAAAATGCCAAAACAAACCATAAAAAAAAAATACCCCAACAAAATTACAAGCCTTTAAGAGACACATACACACAGAGTGCACAAAATTAGTACTGCATTACTCAGTAGTTTCTGTACAGCCTGTTGAAGCTTCTGTTCTCAGAGGTGCCCTGAGACTAACTGTCTATGCTCTGTCCTTCACAGCACCAAAGACAAGTGCGGGAGCCAGCCAGCGTGTCTGAACCACGTTCAGGAGAGGAGAGGGCCGCTGAAGACCCATCAGTCTGAAAGCTTCCTTCCACTGGGTGAGCATGCTAACGTCCACTTTCATCCTCGCTGATGCGCTGTCATGCCCCCCCTCTTGATGGTCCGCTGCACTGACAGCCGTGAAAACCAGCTATTTTCCTTCTTGTATGTCCACTCTGTAGCTCAGAGAAAAGTCTCTCCTCAAAGTCAACATGGCATCCTCAATCTGAAGTTGGCTCGGAGAATGTGATGTGTGAAGTGGGATGTGGAACTGGAATGCTAAGTAATTGTTTTGAGGAGGAAGCTTGTGTGGAAGGAATTAGAATGAGGGGAAGAAGCAGAAGAAATGTTTCATGTTCATGTCATTCCAACTGACAGGGCTGGGGAGTGGGGAGTCATTTGTAGCTTGCCGATATGCGTCCAAGCTTGAAGCTGAAATGTTTTCCTCTCTAGTCTCTTCTCAGCTTGAATACATATCTCTCTATATGCCCAGTTCGGAGTGTCTGTCAGTGATGATAATTAAATAATAAATAATGGTGTCATAAATAATTAATGCTCCCTATTTGGCTTCCAGGCTCAAGGCCTCAGGCCCAGGCTCACCATATGGAGAGCCAGTCGTGCTCCAAGTCTCCTGTGTTCAGGACTGGCAGTGAGCCTGCCCTCAGCCCTACGGTCCCTCGAAGAATGGCCTTCGAGACACAGCCAGGCGAGGCCATCCGGGGCTCCGACAGCCAGCTCTGCCCCAAACCGCCCCCTAAACCCAGCAAGGTACCCTCTATGAGACTTCCCCGCTCCCCACGCCTGAACCCCCTGGCCCCTCCGGTTCCTCCAGTAAAGCCCCAGAAGAAGCGACTGTCACCCCAGCCACAGCAGCAGTCAGTCAGCCTGTCCAGCCCGGAGTCCGGCTATTGCAAACTGAGCCCCTGCAGCCCTGCAGAATGGGAGAAGATCAGTGGGTTACAGGGGAACGCTAACGGCTACGTGGAACGGTTAAAGACAGACAAGGAGAAAAGCTTGAGCGGCGGAAGCACCAAGCTGGATCGCAGCTCCTACCATCACGCCATTGAGGCCTTGGAGAACGGCAGTGAGGAGGAAGATAACGAAGAGGAGGATGAAGAGCAAAGTCAAGAAGAACAAGAGGCAACAGAAAACAAGGCTAAAAGTTTCCAGAGGCCTGTGTTTGAGACAGTTTCTGCATTCAGACCAGGGGACGCTACCTTCAGGCTTCTGCCGTCTGAGAATAAGCCACTGGAGATGTCTGCACTGAAGAAGAGCAAAGAACTGCTGGTCAGTCAGGACCCCAGGACCATTGCCAAGCACATCCTGCAAGCTGACTGTGAGGTATGTTAACAACACAGAATCACTAAAATATGCTTTCCCTTCAAAATCACCAGAGGTTAGATCGACATGTTAATGTTGTTTCTTAAAAATGGACAAAAGTGTGTAGGATGGGTGTCATAACTCATTTTAGCTGTCATGCACACTTTGTCATACGGTCATAAATATCCAGCGTGAAACTAGAGCTACGAGGCTGAAAAAGAAACAAACTTCAGACAACCAAGCATGTCTTAACAGGTGCACTATATGTGCGGTGATAGGAAATTCCTGTGAATTAGATTTTTTTATTGTATGAAAACTCAAAGGGATCACACAGGGGGGGCAATGTCACTAAGTGCTGCACTGTTCCAGTGAAAACCTTGGACCGCTTTATAAAGGCAATCCACAAATCATGTTTTTTTGACACAACTTCTAATGTTGATGAACCACCCATCCACACCCAGAGCCTGACAACAATCAGAACTGACAGATTCATAATTAGCATCTCCGTGTGACCCTTTCGTTGTTCTGAGAGTATTTTAGAGACTGGTTCTTCCTGCCAGCCTGGTGGAGCTCAGAACAGCGACAGGATCCAGGGGTTACGTTGTGTCAGGTGGCAGGACTAAATGCAGAGAATGACTACAATTAGTTCAAGGCAGGGGTGCCCAACTCTGGCCCTGGTCCTGACTTCTCTGCTCCGACACACTTCCCACCTGTAAACTGCCAGGTTTAGTGGATGTGTTCAAAAGGGAAACTACCAAACTGCTAGACATCAACCCTCCAAGACTAGAGGTGGGCACCCCAGATTTAGGGTCTCAAACAGTGTTGTCCTAAAAATGTTTTTAATGTTTCTTTATAAATGTTTCTTTCTTTCTAACAGGGTGCCCAGTTTTCAGATAAACATGGACTGTTTATGAGATGTTTTTAGTGGCAGGAAAGACAAGAGGGGGTTTGTCTGGATATTTGTAAATTGGATCACAGACTGGCTATTTATAATCAGACTCCAGACTAATTATAAGAATAGAAAAACAACATCATGAAATCTAGCCCAGAACATCGAAGAAAGCAAGGTTGAACGACACAGTTTGAATTTTCAGTAGCCCTGGGAGTGTAGCCTAAACACAGTGCCGTGTAATGTTACTATTATTGTATTATTTATTAATCATTAAAAAGGCTGCATCTTATAACCGAGAGAAATGTAAAGATGAAAGCAGTCACAGTTAGTAGTGCTCTGAAGCAGTAGGGAACTCGTTTCTACAAGTGAGAGCCTGTGCTGCACTAGAAGTGTGGAGGTCGAGTGAAGGAGGAAGTATGGCTGCTAATATCAGGAACAGAATGGAACAGAAATGGAAAATAAAGCTGGGGATATTTCAGTCTTCTAGTGAACTTTTAAATTTAGTTCCTGCTGAAAAACAAATTTTTTAGTGAGAGGTTCATAAAATCATGACTTAAAGGGATGCTGCACTGTCAAATTAGTTTGAGAAACCTTACTGCAACAATATACTATACATAGCAAAGTTTAATGCAGAAACCAAATTCACTTTTTTAACAAGCCTTTCACTGTCCAATAAACATAATGCTAATGTTAGTGTAGCTGTGTTGTATGGCCATATTTGACTGCAAACAAGTATGTGATGCTCATGACATGAGAAAGTCTTCTTTTCAAGTTTGCATGTGCATTTTCCAGGTTGCCAGGATACTAAACGTTTCTGATGAAATGAAAGGTCAGATGGGTGTGACCTCTGGGCTGGAGCTGGTGACCCTTCCGCATGGAAGGCAACTCCGCCAGGATCTCATGGAAAGGTAAACAGCACCCTGACAGCGTCCATCTCAGCTGACACACATTACACACTGATGACCTCCACTGTTGATGTAGACACACATTTTGTTGGCAGCAGTATGACTGGGCCAGGCGGATCGAGGCCCACCCTGAGAAAATCTTAGTAACAAATAAACAAGAACACAAATTATTTAAACCATGAGTAAACAAGTAAACAAGCAGACCATAAAACATTACAGAAACACATGAACTACCCAACCCTGAACCTGGCTCAGTAAATATGAAGGCACGCCAGAACAATACAGAAAAACAGTGACCATGTCAGACAATATTTCTCAAAAGTGCAGCATGAGTTTAGACTTTTGCTCTGTTATAAGTTAAGTTTAGTTTCAGGGGTTTTCCTTTTCTATGGTTGTTGGATAGCAGACGCCTCACAGTTAATGTTAAGTTTTTTTATTTTGGAGTCACCACCACAGGAGTGAAGTTTTACAAGCGGTCCACCCAAGAATTTGTTGTGCATGTCTATCCTAGTCCTGGTTCTGCAAATGCAACATCACATGTGTTTGGTCACTTTTTTCCATATGATGGTATCTGACAGTATTTTAAGGAAAAAGTTTAAATCTAATTTGCATATCTTTCCATTTGCCATTTGTAAGTGTCCAAATCTGTATAACTGCAGCTGTGAGGCTAATAATGCTAATAAACTCTAGAACTCAACTAGCACCCAAATAGCCATTGTTTCTGCATTATTAACAATATTCTCAACCAACTCGAACAACATCCAGCTTCATTAAGGTGGTGCAGACTTGTCAGTGTGGTTTAGGACACAATATGACTTACTGTGTGCTATGAAAATGCCCCTTTACAGCTACAGGCAGTAATGTCACATGACACCAGAGCTGGTGTTTACAAAGCAGTCGTAAATAAGAGGAGGACTAAACAACATCCACAAGTCTGTGTGTCTTAATGAGGATCTGGAGGCTGTTTGAGCAGGTTAAGAAAGATTTTGGCAGCAACATTAGCCGCATAGCTCCAGCAAAGAAGACAACATTTGATCGCTGCATATGATTTAGCTGATCAACATCTGGGGTAAAACATTGTACATTTGACATTTGGCCAAACTTTGGCCTTTAACTTAGCATTCATAAAGTAAATCAATTCATGATTCCAGGATGCTGGATGCTAAAAACCAGGCATTCTACTTCTCCTTTCACCAAATATATGTGATGGAGCAAAAATGGAATAGTACTGCTGAAAATTAATACCGTTGTATAAGACAGTAGTATCGATGATATAATGTCCAGTATGTAACTTTTTTTCTCCTTAATTAACACAGGCATAATACCATGGCGATTGGTGTTGCCGTGGACATCCTGGGGTGCACAGGCAGCCTGGACGAGAGAGCGGCCACACTGAACCGGATCATACTGGTCGCCCTGGAACTCAAAGACTCCATGGGAGACCTGTATGCCTTCTCCTCCATAATGAAAGCACTGGACATGCCTCAGGTAGCACACACTCAACAACCCCCTCTACCTCACTGACAGGCTGAGCTTAATTGGAGAAAGGGATGGAAAGATCAAGACATTTGTCTGGTGTGTGATAAGACTGCAGGAAATAGGCTTAAGTCCTTCTGATCTCCCTTCCGTTCCCAGATAACGCGACTGGATCACACATGGACCATGTTACGCAGAAGATACACGCAGACCGCCATCGTTTACGAGAAGTCTCTCAAACCATTCTATAAAGGACTGTATGAAGGGAATGGTGAGTTTCTTACTTTTGCAGAACATTTTCTAGTTTAGTGGCAAACATTAAAGTTGCAGTTTAATCTAAAATCACATTTTAGAATAAAAATTTCCTTTAGCCCAAATGTAGGTAATCAGATGTAACACAATAAGGGCACAGAGTTTGCATTTTACTACTATTTGTGTTACTAGTAATCTACTTCAGCAATCATTTTATTTATATCCATTTCTCTTACTGACCCCAGCTTTTTGTGTATGCAGCATAGTGCATTTAGTACAGAGTATTTCTGGAGAGTTTTACTTTGACTTATACAGTATACTTTGATTTATACTGTACTTGATATTGTTCTTGTCTTTATGCCTCTATGTATCTGTGCAGTCGTTGCATAAGCATTTTCCTCCGGGATCAAGTTTTCTGATTCTGCAGTTTTGGTGCAGTCAACTAATAAGCGTTCTGCTCTCTGCAGCTGAGGTTCCTCTGAGCAGCACCACAGTGCCACTCCTGATGCCTCTCCTCACCCTGATGGAAAGACCTGCAGTTGCCTTTGAGGGCATGGAGATGTGGGAAAGTAATGACCAGGGTTGTGAGATCATGCTGCGCCATCTAGAGGAGGCCCGGGCAGTCGCACGGAACGCAGACACCTACTCCTGTAACGCTCAGCGAGTCCTGCACGGTAAGAGGAGCAGTTGAGGAGTCTGCACAAAAAATAAATCGTGCTACACATTGACAATGATAAGCTAAGGCAGCTAAAACTCATACTAAAGTAAGAAATAATGCAAAGTAGAAGTAAAAGTACCTTTTCAAATAGCTTGAACAGAAGCAACAAACATCAGGTCTGTTACACCAGAACTGAAGTTAAAGAACTGCATTTGAACATCCAGCATCAGCATCCATCAGCACAGGAACCGTCATTTGTTAGATGCTGTGCCTCTTTTTATTGCATTATTGGTGTAAAATAAACTGACATAAATCTCAAAATTCCAATTTGTGACCAAAGCAGTACCAAAGCAACATCAAGCTGAACATCAAGGTGCCCTATATTATCCACAAAGGGTCGGTGTGGCTGCAGGTTTTCATTCCAAAAAAAGCAGATCCTCACCACATCCCACCTGTTTTTCATTCCCAACTGAAGATACACCAGCAAGGAAAGCAGTACAATTATGTTCCATAACCAAAAATACACTCCAGTGACAGAGTGGTCAGTAAATGTGGAACTAATTAAAAACAGATTACTTTCCCCATAAATGAAAGCGAAAATAGTATAATTCAACACTATTAGGAATGTCACGCCTCGTGCTGAGCAGTACTGATAAAATCAACAATTGTGATTCTTCAAATGTATCAGGACATTTCAGTATCAGATGGTATTTAAGTGTGCACTAATTAAGTTCATGGCACCATTTCTGTACTACTGACATTACAGCCTTCACCTTTATTACCTTAGTTTAACTTCTCTTTAAATTAAATAAAAGGATGTGATAACTTTATTGCACAGCCTTGAGGGCCGACGCAGGGGCTAATTTCACTGCATGTTGTACTTATATAACTATGTAAGTGACAAACAATCTTGAAACATCTCCTTTTCAAACCATCACTAATGCAACTTCAGCAAAACTCTTGGGAATATAGAATCTTTTAGAAAGAGAGAAATGAATATTTAGTAAACATTTTGATTATGGCTCAGCTCTTGTAGATGATGAAATAATATTTTTAAAAATATCTATTTTCTCCATTTGTCTCCCCTGTAGACTTCTGTCCGGACGAGGACATGCTGGAGGTTCTGAGGACAGACTTCCAGCTGCGCCTGCTGTGGGGCAGCAGAGGGGCTGCTGTGAACCAGACGGAACGATACGACAAGTTCAAACTCATTCTGACCGCACTGTCCAGAAAACTAGAGCCAACTGTCAAACACACTGAACTGTGAGGAACACGGACTCGAATCGGCTCAGAGAGCTGTGCGCATGCAAAGAACAGCACGGACAGTGTTTTGGTACCCTGGACCTTCTACAGACAATATTATATGTCTAAAGACTTCACCCAGGTCTGTCTGCAGAAATCAGAGGACTTTTGAGGATGTTCAGATATTTTACTGCTCTAATGGACGATATTACACTGAGATGAAGTACTGAGGGTAAAAAAAGATGCAAGGAGAGGAGCCTAAAGAAGTGTTCAAGCAGAGAAGCACATGGTTCATCACTTTCCATAACCGGCACTTACCTGCACTGTGAAGAGCCAGGTGATGAGGATGAAGGCACATGAGTGGGGCTTTGGAGGACAAGGAAAGTGCTGTTCTGATGGACATGGTGAAAGTGTCTGGAGACGAATACCTGATATATGTGTAGTGTTTGTGTATTGATGTCTAGATTGTGGTTAAGGTCTTGAATCCTATGCAGAAAATGGTGTAAATAATCCTTACAATGCTAAGCATGTGAATGCTAGTCTGTTATATATTGCATTCTTCCCTAAATGTAAATAGCCCTACAGTTTTAATATCTTTATATGAAATGTTGATGCCAGAACTGTATAGATGAGCAGATGTCTAAATAAAAGGTGTAAAAAAAAAATTGCAGATCTTTGTTTTGTTAACATATTTTTCCCACTCAGTAAAGAGAGGCTTGAGAGCAATGCAGTGTTTATTTATTTGTCCTGTACCTTGTCACAGAACAGGTTATTGACAAAATGCAAAATCACAAGACTTCAAGGTGGGCTGACGGTTTGGGAGTTGCCCCTGTGATCAGAAGGGTGTGGGTTCAAATCCCAGGAGGCACCACTGCAAGATAATGTCCTTACACATGGCTCCCTGGGTGGCCCCCTTTGGTGGCATCCCAGTGCTTCACTTGGTGAACGGTTCAAATGTAGAGAAAGAATTGCGTCATGTGGTGTGACTGTAAGGGTCCACACACCCCAAAAAATTAAACAGCCCAAGACTGATACAGTGTTCCAATGGCAATGTGACACAACACTTAAAATGAGCTTCATGTGAGACACAACACTTAAGATGTGCTGCTTTTCTCAACACAGATTCAGTCTAGTCCTTTATATTGGGAGGGTATTTGCAAATCGGCTCAGAAAAGGAGTCTTAACTACAAAGGTGGGAAAATTAAGCAATGACAGACCCTCAGAGAACCAATTGGAACTGAAAGACTATAAATGTATCTATTGCTTATCATATAATATATTCCTAACACACTTGATTATTAGTTTTACGTATTGCATGTCACACTTCATCTGAAAGTCAATTAACCAAAAAATGAACCAGCCCTCTGGCCCAGCGCTGTAGCTCACAGTTTAAACTATGGTCTCAAAAGCAGAAGGTTGTGGGATCACAACCTTTGCTTTTATGTCTTGCATGACACACTTCACCTGAAAGTCATATATCTTAAACAAGTTAGACAGTTTGTCAAGCCTAATAGCTTACCGGCTTTCGCTGTGGTCTCGAGATTGAAAGGTTGTCGGATCTAGTCTCACTTTTAATGTCTTATATGTCATACTTCATCTGAAAGTCAAATGTTCAAAATTAAGTGGAGCACCCAGCCTGGCTCTATAGTGCACTGGTTTAAACCATGGGCTCAAGTGTAGGTTGTGGAGTCAAATCTCTATTAATTCATCTGAAAGTAAAATATTAAAAAAGTTGCTTAGGTTGCAGTGGTCTTAAGAACAAAAGACTGTGGGATCTAATCTGGCTTTTATGTCTTCTATGTCACTGAAAGCAAAATGGACAAAAAAGACCAGGAGGTTGGGGGTCTTGAATGTCAGACCTCATCTGAAAGTCAAATTTCCAAAAAAAAAAATAAAGGTCTGAGAGCTGTGAGATCCTGTGGCTCAATGGTAAGAGCGATGCCTCGAAGACTGGGAGGCCATGGGTTCTAATCCTGAGCAGGGGTCTCCACAAACATTATTCGTCTGTCGGCTCCTAAGTGATGAGAAGCTGGGGTTATAAATCCTTTGCAGCAATGCTTTATTATGAGATCTTACTTAAGTGATCCTGGTTTAAACCAGAGTAAGAGGAACAACATCAACAGGATGTGAATCATAATCAGAAGAATCACTGATTCTGGAGGAAATTGCTTTGAATAATCTGCAATTATCAGGTTTATTAGTACTGGCTTCTTTAAAGTTGGGTGCTCTGACTGGTCCTTCGGCTTCTTGTTGACAGAAAAGAAGACTTGAACAGATTGAACAGAACAATGACTTTATGAGCTCGGTGTAAAATCAGTGTTGGATGAGGTAAAGATTACAGTGTGACTTTCATTAGAACATTTTCTGCAGCAGCTTGGTTTCGGCTGGTATACCATCAGTGATGTTCTGAGGACTCCCATTTGTATTATAAACCTTTTTCTCTGACAGCATCATGTGTTTGAATCAAAAGTAATGTTGAGTGTAGAACTTATGGGTAAGCACTTTTTTTTTTTGTGGAACATATATTATTCAATTCAGACAATGCTGAAATCACTACAAATAAGAGTGGAACATTAATTGGTAAAAAGCCAAAAAAAAAATAAGCCAAAAATTGTATATTGTATAAACTCACAGAAAGGGATCCTTAGAGAACCACTTTTATAAACAAGATGCATCAGAATAGTTTGAAGAACCCTTGAATAAACCTTAACCTAGTAAATGAACTGTTATGTGAAGTTTCCTTAAACCTTGAAAAGGTTCTTCACCCTCACATCTCATTTATAAGCCTGTTTGTTCAGGAACTGAGTTCTAGTGAGTTGCTCCAATAACACTGCAGAAGTTCCCCCCAATTCTGGTCCTTTTAGTGCCTTTTTCTTTTTTTACCAAAAACCCACTTCAACACAGTAAGGGCTTGTTAACCTGCTCTTAAAAAGCTCCTTATTTGTTTAAAGTGACTGCAAAAATGTTATTGCACTTTACAAATAAAAATGTGCAATACACTACTTTTTAGGCACCAATAATTTTAAGGTGTGAAGAGCTGTGGCAAGAGTTTATTCCTTTTTAACATCACAAAAAAATGCAAGAAGTGTCTCAACTGTTATTTAAGTTCATAAAGTGCTTAAAAATTTGTTTCAGAGATTGTTTTAGCAGATGGCGATGGTGGCCTCTTTGTGTGGAGAATTCCAACCAAATGACACAGAGGAGGCTATAAAAGTACAGAGACAGAAACCTTCAAACCTGGGATGTTTTTTCTCCTCACACTGGTGTTGGTGAGCTTGTGTTCCTTGATGGGATCAGGTCTTCAACAGAGACTCAGAATGCTCCATTTACAGTAAATGCCTGATTACTAAAACTATGAACTCATTTCTATTTATGGCACAAACATCTAAATACTTTCTGTAACCAGAGTAAGATTTGTAAAAAACGCAGGGATTGGGACAGACTTTAGTATTTATTTCTCGTTTGCTCTTGCTCAAACACAGCCCAGAACATAGTGGTCAGCACTGTCTTACTGTACAATATCTTTATACAAAGGTAGCAGTCAGAGCCAACAGCATTCATTTGTTCGTTCGTTCATTCATTCATTTTTCTTGCTGAAGTTCAAATTCAAATGCAATAGGGTAAAAAAGTGCATTGGTTAAGACCAGGGTCTGATACAGGGTAGTGTTCAGACACACACACACACACACACACACACACAAAAAGAAAAGCGATGATTACAAAGAGATAACGGCACAATCCTTTAAGAGCGAAGTCGTTCGCTTGGTTAAAAACCCTATAAAAAGACACGATAAAAACACATTCAGTATGAAATAAAAGTTGTTAATACTTACAATTCAGTAATAAAAACTAACTAGGTATATACATATGTATACATATATCCATATGCATACACCATTTAATAGATGCATGAAGTCACATTCACAGACATACGCACTGAAGGATGTACAATTTGGAGCCAGATTACGAGGCCCCTGCGTGGTTATCAAGCACAAAGTAGCTGAAGTCGTGAGCTGGAACAGAGAGAAGGGTGTCTAAAGGCTGTAAAGAAGTGGGCGACTGGAATGATGAGTGAACTTCGCCGGTTGTCGCAGGTCCAGCTTTCGGTCCCCATGCGTACGGTGATGGGCCCCCCTCTGCTGGTCTGAGGCGGTACTGCACCAGGCTCATTTGATCCTTCACAGGCTGAGAGGAGGGTTGATCCTTCACAGGCTGAGAGGAGGGCTGCCCACTTGGTTTTCATGTTGGGGATTGTTGCCATGACTACTGTGGCCTGACCCTGCTCCTATTCTGGTTTGTTCATGCTCTGGTGGCGGCATGAAGAGGCACGACAAGGACTCAACATTCATGGCGGATGAGTCAGTGAATGCAGTCAAAATGTAAAAAAAAAAAAAAATATTGTTCAAAAATGGACGCGAACAAGACAAAACATCAAATAAGTGGGATGAAAAGGGATTAGAACTGAACAAGCTGAAGTGGTTAGCCATGAGGGAAGAAGTGATGAGCTGGGATCATGCATATTAAAAACGGGGGAAATGGGATAAAGCAGGCAAACATTTTCCCATGACGATGCTGGAATGGACTGCAACAAGGTGGAATGTTAGTGCCAGGCACGCTATCGGGATCAATGCATTAGATCAGCTCTTGGGGTTTCATTCTCCTTCTCCTGTGTTTCTGATCGCTCTCCTTATACCTTATACCCCCACCCTCCATCTCTTCACCACACCTATCCCACATGCCTGTGCTGCAATGGAATGATGTTAATGGCAATGACAGCATCAGCATGCAAGACATGCAACTTGCCCCCCCATCTCTTACATTTTTATCTCTCTCCTGATTCTTTCAGTCTTCCAATTAGTCTGAAACCCTCTGCACTACCTACTAATAGACTCAGAGCAGCATGTTCCCTCCACCAACACCACAGAGCCCCACTCATCCACTCAGGAACCTGCAGCCACAGAGAGAGGAAAGAGAAGAGTCACTCACAGACTAGAGAGAACCAAGAGCCTGGCCAGAGAAAAGGACTAATGTTCTCCATAAAAAGACTTGATGTGATATAGGCTTCATCATATAATGATTTAATTCAGCACAAGTGCCCAAAAGGTTATACAAGTGTATGCAATAAGAAAAAATGACAATATTTGTGCAGGACTTCCCTCAAGATGGTGTCTGTACTATAAAGGCCACAAAAACACTTCAGGTTCACATCTGAAAATCTTCTAATTACCAAGTCTGTTTAACTATTCTCAGAGGTTTCTGACCTCTACAGACATTTCAAGTAAAAAAGTGTCACGCAATGCTGCCACCCATAAGAAACCTGCTGTTTTGCATTAACACTTTTGCACAGGAAGATTCTGAAAAAGATTTACTGAAAAGAAGGGAACATTCAGTAACATTGGTAGAGAAACATTATTCATACTTTACTCTTTATCTTACAGCACTACTGGATGAAATTAGGGGGAAACAGAAATTCCAGGGCAGCTGAATGTAGAAGATAAAAGTTAACAGACCTGACTGAGGGTTCACTACAAAATGGGGGATTAAAAGTAATCATAATTGAAAGATCAATAAATGTTATCAATTCTATCAATCTCCACTCAAAATGCACATGCAGAAACAACATGAAAAATATTAAAAAACAGTGTTCTTGACACTAAAAAAATCAAATGGGCAATAAAAATGAATGTTAAAAAGAAAAGAAACATGCCACTGAAGAAAAGCCCCCCAGACTGGGAGGAATCTCTCATCTTATACTCACAATAAACCAAAAGTATTCATGGTCACTTCAGGGACAATGTGTATGTGTGTGCGTGTGTGTGTGTTTGTGGACATTATGTACATTTGTCCATGGGCTCACACAGTGAACATGATTCAGGGAGATGTGCTGCCAATGCAAGAGTCAAATTTTGACAGGAACATGTTCCCATTTAGCAATGGGTCTCTATAAGCCACTTCTATACAGGCGATGCTGTGGATGATCAAATGTAGGTAACTGCACCTTTGCTGTGTTTCTCCAGTGTGATCTCCACATAAGACGTGGGCACATAACCCTCCTCTCCACTCTGCTTACGGACTCGCGTCCAGCCATCTCCCTTATCCTCCTCTATGATGTACAGCACCTCATCCTCCTTCATCACTAACGTGCCCTCATTAGAGCCTGTGAAGAGAGACATACACATACATGTATCAACATATAAGCAATAACACTGATGGGAACAATCTGTATTTTATATCTGCAGTGTGAAGCATTTATCCCCTGCAGTTTAATTTATGCTGGTAAATATGTTTGATGTATGATGCAGAGCACTCAAAGCATTCAAAAGAACTAAACAGTGGAGTGACACTTCTGGTAATTATATGTTTTTTAGGCTGTGGTATAAACTACACCCTGATTGTGGATGTAGCGGAACACAAGGCTGTTTTTTCCAGTTAAAATATGATGATGCATTAAAAATAGATGCTCCTTTCCAATTCTCCTGGTAACATTACTCCATGGACACAGATCCAGTAATTAAGACTGCAGCAGAATAAGCATTTATAGAATTTACCATCAAAAGAGTAGAGTGCTTTGCAGTGTCCGATTGCAGGAAGGGGATCGTCATCATCAAACTCGTCATCAAACTCATGTGGGTCAGGTTGTGGGGGGGACCGGTGCTCCTGGCTGTGATCGTCTGTGTAGCTGCCCTCCGGACTACAGCACACAGAAAGAAAAAAATATATATATATATATATATATGCATAAAATGTATTCTCATAATCTGAATACTGATTGTTATTTAGTGGATAAGCTGCAGCATATGAAGACAGCGTGTCAAACACTCAGAGAGGATCTGATCTTTTTAGCATTATGATGGTTTCTGGCTTAGGGTTTAAATGCCCACCTCTCTCTGCCGTGAGGAGCATGATTCACATCCGTGCTTGGGCGCCGGTCACTACGGGAACTCTGCTTCCCTCCCTCCACTTCTGCTAGCCAAGTCTGAGAGCGAGAGGGAGAAAGAGAGACAGAGAGCGAGTGAGAGACAGAGAGAGAGTGAGAGACAGACTACATTTACTAACACTTACCACAAGTCATGCACAATAATCAGCTGATTTACTGCATTTAGTATGAAAAGAGGGGTGTAATGTGTCAATTTCTCCACAAGGTGTCACTGGCAGACAATGCTGCCCAGTGTTGTACTACAGCTCATTTCTCCAGATGTTCCTTTGGGGGCTGCATTTCCTTATATGACCATCACAATGGGGCGCTCCACTGAGGAGGTTACCTCATTTTTGTGGATCTCAGAGCGCAGCTTCTCCATATTGCATATGGTCTCTGAGATCTTGGGCTGGAGACTCCCGGGATCACCCATCTGAGGGTTCTTCTCATAAACGTCCTTCATTTTGTTTAGTGCATCTCTGCAGGGTGGAGATTTACAGAGAATTCTCTCACAAACTAACAATCGCAACATGGTTCACAAAATGTATCTCAGTCTGATCTCAATAACACTTTGCTGAAGAAAAATAAAAACCAAAAAAAGCAATTAATGAATAAAATTAATAAAGAAGTGCATTTTCTGTGAATAGTGGTCTTCTACCTTTGGTCCATTTCTTTCTGAAGTTCTTTGCTGAGCTCGTCAATCCTCTGCTGTAGTTTCTTGCGTCTCTGCTCTGGAGGGAGGTGGCTGAGATCCTCCAGGTTTGGGGCCTGGGGAGACATAGCTTAGTGGTTAGCTGCTAACATGTTTGAGCTTGTGCACAGTCACCCTCACGCAGGTACAGTTGCAGTGAGCACTGCGAGGAATACAAAAAATGTCCTTCAGTGAGTTTCAAGGGCTCCTCTATACTGTCAAAGTTCAACGAATGTACTTCGACAGTTTAAGGACTAGAATGCATAGAAATTGTGATGATTGAGCAATACATTGAGCTCTCCCTTCAGCCTTTCACCCTAAAACTTTAAGGAGGACATTTTTGTGTACAGCAAAAAGAAAGAGGAATAGATTTCACTTTCTCTCATTCTTTTTGAAGGGGGATAGGGATCCTAAAACTGTACCTAGGACCTAGACTCTACTCAAGTCCACAGGCATGGCTACTTCTAGAACACCCCACACTGTACCACCTCCATACTCACCAGTTTCACTGACCACTGAGCAGTTGTGGTTAGACCACGCCAAGCAAACACACAAAAACACAGTCACACAAGTAGCTCATCAGTATTGGTCAATATTGTGGCTCCAATGAGGGCTTTAGACACTAGCAGCACTGTGTCATGGGTTGAAGCCTGGAAACCTAGAGAATGTATCTAAAGGTTCCCTGGGGTGAGACATGGTTAACACAGCACACAGGGCACAGTACAGTTAGTGTTACAATGGTAGTCAACACACACTTGCCATAGACTACAGACCACTATTGTCCTCAGTCTGATGAGGGGATGTCATTGCCTCAGGTTGGGACCTTGAAAGATAATGTGAGCACAGACCTGAGCAGTGCATTATGGAGAGTTGTTGTTGTTAGCAACAAATCCCTAATAGTAAGCCCATCTATAACCTGGCTGACCCTTGTTAGTGGACGGAAGATCGGTGTCTGGTTGTGAGTTAGTATGAACATGATTCAGTTAGGGTGAATGATCTCAAAAGGTGACCAGATGTAGAAAAATCCACTAAAAACACCTACACCAATAACTGCTGATATTAAACACGGACAAAATCTTTTTTGCAGATGTGAGTGCTGGTCTAGATTCAATTCCTGCCCACAATCACATTCGGACAAGAACTGATCTAAGAGCAGCACTCCAAGAACTGTATTATAAATTGACTCAAAGTGATCCAAAACAGGCCTTTCTCTGAAAGATTAGATTTTTAACATCACTGCAAACACACACCCACACTTCAGCAAGCTCTTACCCCTCTCTTCAGACCCCGGAAAGATGGGATCTTGGACTTTACTGTTCTCATTTCATTCAGACACTGAGCTATCCGCTCAGAGTGGAACTTAGGAGAAAGAAAGGGGGCTTGGGGGAAACTAGGGAGGGGTGGGGGAGGAATGGATGGGGGGAGCTGGGGCAACATAACATTAAAATGTCAAAAACCAACCAACAAACCAAAACAAACAAAAACAAACACACACATTGAAGCATTTGCATTACTACACTAAAATCAAGTATCAAGACATGAAAGGATGCTACCACAGAAACAATGACTATGAAATGAAGAACATGATGAAATTCTGAAAAGATGAACTGAAAAAACCTGGATAGTCACACAATGAAAACATGAATGACCTAGTGGCATGCCAGTATGAAGTGTAATGCCATAAAAAGGTTACTGATTAACTGCATGTTAAACCCTTTTATAGCCTTGGCAGGTCAAAGTCTTGTGCTGGCTTGTAAGAACTTGTTCTGAAAGCAGGTGTTTTATAATCATTATAGAGGAGAACCTGACAAACACATTACCTACAGAAACTGAAAGAAACTGAAATTATACAGTAAAACATCTCATGACTGCCTGAGAGCAGGTAAGGGGGGAGGAATGGTTTTGTAACAGTACAAGTGCGTGTACATGTGCATATCTTACTTTGGGTTTTTTCCCGAAGAGCCACAGTTTGTTCTTAGCTTTTCCGATTGAGTGTTTGGGGTCGGGTTTGCCGCTGTCATTTTTGGGGGTTCCGATGGTGCCATCTGATCCTGTGCGTTGGATGTTCTGACTGAAGTCCTCAAAGGGAAAGTCACCCGGGGGCTCAAAGCCGGATTTAAACGATTCTATTACGATCCCAGAGTCCTGCGGAATTACAGATTAAAAATCATTAAATCACAGTACAGTTAAAGAACAAATGACACTTGGATTTAAGCAACTACACTGACAACTGCGCTACGGCCAGCAGGACTATAAAGTTCCATACGGCTCTTTCTTATGGCCTACATACCAAATATTAACCATTCCATAAGCGGAGGGTTGCTCTGAATCATGTGATTTATATCATATTATGAAGCACAGACACTGACTAATGTTATGGTGTGAGTAGGCTCCAGATGGTCAAGCACTCCAACATGTTCATGTGCATGTTCACAAAGGGTGTGGTGGACATTCTGTGACAGCCTGGCAGGATCAGATCCACACAGCATGCTCCTAGATACGTGTAGAGTCTCATGGCCCAGGACAACATAAACCGCAATCACTTGAAAACACTAACACAAACACCCTCACTACTGAACTGCTCCTCCTCTGCTGTGGACTAAGGCCATGGGCGGAGGGTCAAAATGAAAGTGATTTTAAGCCAATTTAACAAAAAACCCCCAAAAAAAACATCACACTGGACCTCTTAAAGAGCATCATGGGAAGATTACACAAGCCTAGGCTACCCTGCCAGAGACCTGAAAGCAGGCAACAACTTCAAGAACTCCAGTGTTTTGACAGCTGATTTATGACGAAGTGATATGAGCTCTATCAACACAATAATTGCTGTGTTACTTCTGATAAAGGCTCTGGATATAAGGTCATACACACTGCCTATAAGCTTATCCATACAATCAAGATAGCTTCAATATACTTATTAGGGCTGCACGATATTAGGAAAACATGCGATATTGTTGAGTGTTGCGATGGCGAGATCATATGCAATAAGTAAGTACAAACTTAGCCTTTATAGTGTTAATGTTTTTCTTGCTTGGATTTGCTAGCGATATAGACTCCAGACACTGAGTAGTCAATGCAGGAAAAAAATGAAATGCAATAATTCCATTCCAACATGGTTTTTTTTTTTTTAAAGAATTTACTTAAACAGAGCATTTAATGCCTCCCATTAAACATTTGAACCAGTGAACATTTTTGAAAAAAATCTGAAAATATTTTTTAAATAATTTAAAATCTTAAATAAATGTAACCATCATTTAAATTATAGTAAGTTCTTAGCAAGAAAAAAAATAGCAAAAGGAACAATCTATAAGAGCAGCACAGAAGATGAAGAAACTGCTCAGTGATTTTTTTGCCCTCTTCTCTGTGGCTTTTGGAAAGAGTTTTGGAAAAACACAGTTTATTGCAGTTCAGTTAGTCTTTTGCGATATGGATTTTTTTTTCACGATTTGGATATTGTGCATGTTGATATCGCAATGACGGTAAATTTGCGATATATTGTGCAGCCCTAATGCTTATAGGTGTTTTTCCATTTTTACATACCCTGCGTTCATCCACATTTTTGGCAGCGGTCACCATGCCCTCCAGACACTTGGAAATGATGGGGATGACTTTCCTCTCCACCTCTGCAAAGGTCCGGTACGTCTCCCCCAGTTTCACGGTCCGACGCTCATCCATGTCCTGTAGGTTCTGCCAAATGAACAAGCCCAGAGATTCACACTTTAAAAATAACTGACATAGAACAAGCCTCAGTACATCTTGTTTGCTATTTGAAAGCTTAAAATTGGGACAAAATTGGTAAAAAAATAAAATTACATTGTGAAAATTCACCTTAAATATCTGCGGGATGGCCACATTGAATTGCTTCCATTGTTCACTATTGAAGTTCTGCAGCTGAGCAGCATACTCGTTCTTGCTCTCATCTGCCATGTGAGTTCTCATATACAGCTGGGTCTTTGCCTGGGGGGAAAAAGCAGGTAGCAAGACTTCAATTAATTTCTTAGTAGGTAGACAGTTCCATCAAACTCAATTTGTGACTGGTGTATGTATAACATACTATCAAGTGACAAATGCCTACCTTTTCCACTTCCGACTTTGTGGCGTTGATGTCGTTATCTAATTTCTCGAACATTATCTGGGACTTCTCTGCTTCTCTGCATTCACGCTCAAACTTTTTCTTGCTCTGCCACATTAAAACAGGAAGCACACAAAGAGAGTACCAATCTGCAGTCTGTGTAATGCATAATGGGCACCTAGCTATCAAACAGCCACTGTATAGAACAAAGCACCTATATAGAACAAAGCAAACTGAACAGTAGCAAATAAGTGGGGCAAAAAAGAGAGAAAGTGGTAATGAAATTTGTTCTTTTGAGATGGTCAGAACATCTGTGTTTAATTTTGTGACAGTGCACAACGAGGAATACCTAAGGCATTACCGCATGGCCACTCTCGATGTGAGATTCAGCTGTTGCTGGCTAGCACTTGCACTAACCATAAAGCTGCAAAAACAATCCGGCTTCACTGTCTACAACACACACGGACTGCCCCACTCTGTACAGAGTACTGCGTGTGTGTGGTAAGGAAGTGAATGACCGTATGTTTTGGAGAGGTGGAGGGGGGGGTAGTGTACATGAACTCAGGCCAACAGTCTTCTGCTGCTGGCATCTTTTCTCTTTTCCTGTCCTCCCTCTCTCTCTCACTGTAACTCTCTGTCTCTCTCACACACACAGATTCCTATATCTGGATGAGAGAGAGGGAGACCTGGTCATAACTGGAGAAAAGAGTGTGGGTTGGACATCCAGTGCTCAGCCACTGTAGCTGAGACACGCACACGCACGGTCTAATAAATACTCACATTGTCCATTTGTTTCCAGCACTGTTCCAAACACTGCTGGGCTTTCCTCCCCTCCTGAAGGTGCTGTGGAACACAACAGGCACATTTTTTACATTTTTAAAAAGACCAATATCCTAGATTTTTGTCATTCTTTCCCAGCTTTCTATGTTCATTAATTTTTTTACCCAAACCAGTCATGAATCATTTCCACATGATCATTTTCCAACATTGCTTGATCACTTCAAATTAAGAGACTGTGGTAAAAAACAGCCTGTAAGGCATGTAGTCGACCTTTGTTCTGATTGGTTGAAACTCTAACTCTTTAAACTGCCAGAGGCTGAATAGGATATGGGTGAACTCATTGGTTTTGTGACCTCACAAAAGAACACATTCAAAATGGGGTATTTTGGTCATTGCCATTACACTTAAAATTCCAACAATATTCAATATCAGTGCCAGGCAGATAATATATGAGGGTCTCCAGAGCGCCGCTAGATGAACACATCCAAATAAAACTATATGACTTTCTTCATGTTTAAAAGCCTAGACTGTGCCATTGAAGTCAATAACAGTGTAAACATAGCTAAAGTAAAGCTTATGTTCACACAAGCAGGCGGAGGAAAAAAACCTTAAGCACTCAGCTAGCGAAAGAAATACATGCTGAGATCATTATTATGTGTTTTACAGTAACCAAGATAATTAGTAGTGAAGTCAGTAAAGCAATGTTTAAGAAAATACATTGGAGTCTGTTTCATTTTTGACTAAGCTGAATTACTGGTGATCAGGATTTTTAGCTCCTGTGTCTGTCTCTCTCACATAGAGGACCTAATGTGTGTACTGTACTCACATGTTTTCTCTCTGCCTTCAGGTCCTGCGAATATCTCATCAGTTCTCCATACACCCTGTGACCCATCTCCTCAGCAACGACCTCTCGCTGACCCGCATAGTCATTCAGCTCGTTCAGTACAGCGTAGAATGACAAGCATGATGTGAACCTGCAAAACAGAGGAACCCACTCACTCAGAGTAACACTTAAAATATGCTGCTTTCCAGAACGGCAGCTTTCAATCACAGATAGAGTTGCCACATTTCTAATTAATGACGAGTAAAGACCAAATGAAATGACATGCAAGGTGCATGATGTTTGCTTCTTTAGGTTTACACTGGATCATATGGTTACCTTAAAACAGAAAATAGTATATTCAACACAACAGAATTCTGTCTGGTGAGATGCAATTTGCAAAATCCTAATTGGTGGGGTATAAGCTCCCATAACTTGTTAGATTTGTCAGACAACATCAGGACGAAGAACTCAAAAGAAGGCAGATCCTTGATGTGATTTCTCTATATTTATGATGACCATCACAAAATTCCAGATCAGTGGTTTGTGAAAACAGCTGCCCGCGGTGTTTGGCTAGAACATGACTTTTTTTTTTTCATTTCTACAACTCACAGCAAGTCACACTGTGTCCAAGACCACATCCACAAGTATGTTCCATCTTAATGAAGAAGTGAATGTGGTTTGAGCCGACTGAGATAAGCTTTGGGGACGTGTTTACAGAAAAGGTTTGACTTCTGGGCTCATAGAGATGGTGCTAAACTAAAGAAGCAAGATATGGACACTAGATGCGTCTTGGCTGTCCAACTACATTTGAGGTTCATGGAAAATTGTGCAAATTGGATTTTCACTCCAAAGAATGATGGCATGAGCACCACTATGCATAGAGAACACACAAGTACATGAAAACACCCCCACACACACCACTTAATTTGTTGTAATATGTGCTCTGGAGGACTGGAGATTGTTGATATTGACCGATTGCCAAGCAGACAAGCCTGACCTGCTCACTTTATTAAAACACACACACACACACACACACACACACACAGCTGTGTCATGCTCTTCGTAAATGTCTGTGTTTGAAAGAACTAGACCGCAGTGCTTCATCAAAAGCAAACAATCTCCGCTTCACTGTCCGGCTCCACTCTGCATATCCCCCTACAGGATATGTGCAAGGATGGAATGTGCAAGGGACAGGAATCTCTGCATCAAATGATGCACATCTAATGGAATTCATTACAGCAAGAGGAGGCTCCTGCACTGACGCCCAGCCGATACTCCCCACTGTCTACATCAGTGGCACTATTACAGTAATTATTTTACATTGGGGATAATCTTGTCTTCATCTGGCAGACAAACAGCTTTTTCATTATTATCTGAACTCTGAAATAAGTCACAATGGAAAAATGCTTGATGCTGAAACAAAAGTAAACAAAACAAAAATCACAGGCCATGAGGACATGATAAGAAACCCGTCCACCTTTGTGCAAATACAAATAGGGACAAATATTGAATAAATAAAAAAGTTCCATTTCCATTTCTCCAAAACATTTACTCAGCACATATATAAATATCCTTTAGATGCCAAAATAGGCTTAATTCACTGTTAAGCTAGATGTGTCACTAAGGAACTAAAACAGTGTTTGACAAAGAACTGTCAGCAATCTAAAATCTGAGTGTGCTGAATTTATTTTTAGGAAACAGATATGCAGTGAGGCATAGAAGAGAGCGATCCCCTTCAGAATCTTTACATTTTGAATCACTGAGATTAATGAAGGCTCACCCCTTATGATACAGTGATACATGCACATACGTTTCTAAATAAATTCCTGTAACCACTTCAAAGTTGCCATAATCCTCTCTGACTAGTGTCCTCCTCATTCACCCATTCAATTTGTAGGGATGGCCTGGTCCAGGGATGGCCTGGTCCAGGGATGGCCTTCCTAGTACCAATTGACGAGTTTGATTTTTTTAATATATCCATCTTGTGACTTTTGCCTGTCCTCAAGCTCTCCAAGAGTTTTTCACAGTGCCTTACCACCTATAGTATAGATTGTTTTCAGTTGCACTACCAAGCACTGGAATGCTTCAGAAATAGTGGCTTTATGCTGCAGTAATCTAAAGGTGGAAGCCAGTTAGCTTGGTGTGCCAAAGGAGAGGGAGATTAGTTACAGCTGACTGAGTTTATAAGTAAGTTCAAGGAGGAAAACAGTCCTTTATCCATCTTAGTGATTTTTTTTTTCTAAACTTGTGCTATCGAATCCTTAACTTGGATGTTATAAGCTGCACTGAGTACATACAGCTGGTAAATTGATTTTCTGTCTTATTTCAGTCTGCAAAACAAAATGTCAAAATTCAGAAGGGGTAATGCTTTTCTATACTTACTTTGGGCACAACAGCTATGTTTAAGCAATAAATATGGATGCAGAAATAGCATAATAAAATGCAATATACGTAGTAAACCAGCAAACAAATTGCAGCTGTGTATCTGTGATACCACACAATAACCTCAAGCGTTCTACTGTGTTTATTTTCTCTTTGTTTTGCAGAACTGCTGCACAAAGAAACTGCAAACACTGCATCCAACGTGTTTTAATATTTGCAATTAGTTCCACTGAAAACACAGTAGCCTTTTTAATTAGCAACAAATGATCATTATAATATGACTCTTGTAAAATGAATCACAGACAACAGCATGGATGAAGCGCTTCTTAACCAATTAGATAGAAGCATTTGAATGATCTGTGTATAACTAAATATTCTATTAAACATTCTATTAAATATTCTACTAAATATTCAATATTCTATTGACTATGTTCGAAGTAAAACTCACCGGGGTTCATCGTCTTTGGAGCGCTTGGGGCAGTACTTCTTCACCAGGTTCCTGTTGGAAAACAGAACTATATTTAAACACACACACACAGAGCCACATCAATGGGCTATGAAACAAATGGTTCAGACGTAACATTCTTAAACATAAACATTTTTTTCATTCATATTCATTTCCCCGTACAAGAACAAAAGGAGCCAGACTAAACAGTCTGTAGTTTACACATCAGAGAGCTAAACTAGGTCAAAGATGGGGGAGAAACCCAACACTATGTTAATTTTCCTCGTCCCTTTGCTCCAGTTCTTCCCCAAAACGCTGGATTTACAGGAAGAAAGAACAGAGTTCTCCGATAAATGAGAGCTCTTGAGAGAAGCAGCCCTGCCGTGTTGAGGCATGCTCCTCTCCTGAGGGACACACAGTGGGGGGTGGACTGTGTGTGGGGACTAAACGAGTTCTCCTCCCCCACCCAAAATGCCCAGAGAGCTGGGCTAATGATGCTTACCACTTCCCTTAAAATGAGTTTCCTCTGATTCACTCATAAAAGCAGATCAAATTCAACACTTCCTTCTAGTTGATGTTGGAAGACAATACTGATCAGTATCATAGGGAACTCTGGCACCTCTGCAGAGTCCCAGAAGGTTCTCATGATCTGACAGTAACAGCCACACTAAGCTGAGATTCATAATGACAAAGCATTTGCATTTGTAAACTTGAACTGATTCTAGAGAACAAGAAGAATTCTCTACACCCAACCTTTATTTGGTCACAGAGTGGTTTAATATCAGAAACTATTTTCACGGCCCGGCCTTTAAGGAGTGGCAGATAAATATACGTACATGTATTTATACAAATAAATGATACGCATAAAAATGGGGATATTTAAAAAATATAATAATGGGGTATCTTTAAAATACAATAATAAACGTAAATCCAGTGTGTACTCGCAGCTTTACTAAAAGCAGTTTTGTTTTGTTTTTTTCCTGTGCGGCCCACGGACCGGTACCACATAAATGTGTAAATGTGAGGTCACAACGATTCCTTTCAACTCTATTGAAGTTATTCACAAATTCACCATAAAGTCACCATGTTTCAGAATTAACTGCTTCAGAATTATTCATATACATGAGCATCTGCCATCCATACAGCAGTTTTTTTAGAATATTTATTTACTGGATAACCAAGTATAATTATTATTCACATATGGAAGACAAAATAACACATAAATAACTAATATTCAATATTACAAGCATAATATAACTAAGTGATTAAGAGTAGAATTGATTATGAATTATTACCACTACTGCTACTACTACTAATAATAATAAAATAATGAATTTTTCACTCATTATAAATGCAATTAGTTTAGGCTCAGAAAGCAGATTATACCAGATAAAACCCTCAGAGTTGGCCGGTATCACTAGCTGGGCCTCAGAGGGGTGTTCTGTTGTGAGTAGTATTCCAGGCAGAGTGGTCAGAGACAGACCTTGCTGGACACCTCGGGTGGTGCTACAAGGCAACTATCAGAGATTACAAGGGGTGAAGCAAGACTCCACTGCTGTATCCAGGCAACAGCGTAACACCCAGAGGGAGCACAGGCAGCCCCAAGAGGGAAGAGAGAAGAAGGGAGGTGGGAGGCCACAGCTGCAGTTTGGTTCATGTCCTGAAGCTAATTTGCAGCATGTGTCCGATTCTCCGTTTGATTTTACATTACATTCACAGCCCACCAAGGCAAAGTGCTCAGTGGGCTTTCAGCATTTTGAATCAACCTCCACTGAAGTATTATGGTATTAGAGTATACCATAGAGTTAATCAATAAAACAGAATAGCAAGGTAACTGCTTCAAGCTAGGCTAAACTAGATATATGAACCTGTAGAAACATGGCTTAGAAATATGACCTTACCTGGAGTCTAATGGAGCTTCACATGCTCATGAAAAAGGTTCATAATAAAACAATGTGTGGTCAGATTATAATGCATTTTATTCATTTTTTGGCCTCAAACAAAGTAAATATGTTTTATTAAACGCTAAGCTGACCTATAAACCACAGTGTGCCAGACAGATTAGTAGGACAGAAACAAGTTGCACAGTGACCTGAAGGTAAGTGGCTGACTGCCACTTTCAATTTCTAAATGCTAAAACATGCTTCTGACAACAAACAGCAAGACAAAGAGGCTCCACAGGCTATAACGGACCATAAAAAACATTTACATCCTAAATATACAGCCCCGCTGCAAAAACGTTCAAATTCTAATCTTTTAGGGTTTCGAACTAAATAGCTTTGTCTTTGTTTTTAAAAATTGTTGACAATATTTCTCCAAATGTCCTAATAAAAATGTAGTTCTTTAATGCAACACATCAAAATAAGACAAGACATGACAAGACATCAAAATAAGAGAAATGATGCAATGTTTAATATCTCAAAGAAAACAAATCTCTTCACTCTTGGTAATAATTACCATTGATGGACTTCTAGTACCATCCTACTGGTCACATTGTGTGAGGAGTGTCATGATTACAGCTGTTTTTTAATTTTTTCCTCATTAAATAAGATTCAACTGATCACTAATCAGTCCCTCATAAAGCAGAATGAGATACTTGTGTTGGAACAGATCCTGACATGGAATAGAGATACAGAGATGCTGATTTAAAAATAAACTGCAGTGGTCTGTGTTCCAGTTACAGGGAAATGCTATTCATAAAATCTGCTTCCACCTCACATTTAACAGATATTGACAAAAGCTTCATTAAATATTAATTTCTCTAAGGCAGGGGTGTTGAAACTCCAGTCCTGGAGGGTCGTGGTCCAGCACATTCTGGTGATTTCCCTGCTCAGAAACACCTGATTCACCTCGACAGTTAATTGCCAGGTTTAGCGAATGTGTTTTGAGGAGGAGAACAGTCAACCTGTGCTGGACCCTGGCCCTGCAGGACCGGTCTTTGACACCCCTGTTCTAAGACCAACTATTTTATACAAAGTTACCTTGGTTTCCTTGAAAGGCGCTACATCAAGTTAATATTACTACTTGAACATGAGATTGCTGGAGTGTGTGCAGTGTTTGTGCTTACATCAGATACACTGGTGTGTTCGGCTAGGGATTATTAATAGAAAACTCACCGCAGCTGCTTTGCATAGGTCTGCTCAATCTCCAGTCGCTCCTTCACGAACTTTGCATAGCGCTCCAGGAAATCGATGCCCCATTGTGTGTGCTTGTCGAGGTTTTCAAACTGGTCCTACGGGAGGAAGCAAGAGAACACAGAAGGGCATTGAGAGGTGAGGGAGTTTGCTCCGACACTGCTATGTTTGTGTAAGACAGGATATATGAATATGTAATGGTTTGCTTGAAGAATACAGATGATTTGGTCCGACAACCCTGGAATAGGAATCACTGCTGAGCAAACTCCTGCCCTGGTAAAACCTGTTCAGTAGTTTGCTGGAAACTGAATCAAACGGCAACAATAGCAACAGGGAAAACTAGGGATGCAGATCCTGAATGATGGGAGTTAGTTTGGTACAACTCACAGCCGCAGGACAATGCAACCGTCTTATGCACTTGAGAAAATGATACTTAAAAGCTGTTTAATACTGGGCAGTAGTGTTAAGATAGTGTGTGTGTGTGTATATATATATA
>JBBPDC010000017.1:10921230-10956388 GCA_037974485.1 Hemigrammopetersius urotaenia
ATATACTAATGTGTCACAAACAGGAAGTTAATATCACCAACCATTCCCATTTTATTAAGGTGTATCCATATAAATGGTCCACCCTGTACTATCCCTTTATGGTTGCAAAGCCACGAGTTGGATATGTGCAGGATCATATATAAAAATAGCTCAGATCTGTTTTCTGAAGATCTGTGTGCAAACACTGCTCTGAAAATATCGAATCACAAAACTTCAAAAGCAGATTTTTACCAGTTCAGTTTGTTAATGTAACCAGTGTGATAATTGTTTTTCAGGGAAACGTGAATGCAAAAACTTTTCAAAACAGATCCAAGGCGTGTCATATGTCAAAGTCAAAGTAAACGGTCATCTCAGTTATAAAACATGTACACAAAAAGATACACAGAATACACATATATAAATAAAATATTAATACAAACTCAATTACAAGTAAAAAAAAATAAGCAGCAGCTAAGTAGAAAGTAAACAGACTACTAAAATGCAATTGTCTGCTTTATATGAGCAACAGATCATGTGGCCTCAGCTGCTGACAAACGGTCCAGAGCAAATAATCTTTGCAATAAAGCCTGTGCTGTTCCTTTTTTTTTTTTTTCACTTTTTCTTGTTGTTGACACGTGGATCATACATGTGAGGTCACTGATTTGTACACATACAGGTCAATTTAGAACAAGAAATGTGTGATCGGATCTAAACCCAAAAAAATAAAACTTGGCAGATTGGTAACATGTACATAGCCAAAGTCACTGTGCTGCCAAGTGGAAGGCCAGATCTCAATCCAAACTGTAATCAAAACACACACAAACCCACAGCAGTCAACCAAACGACGACGCATCAACGCATGTAAGGAGTAGACTGCCACTCCATTTCCAGCCACATGCCTCTCTCTCTCTCTCGCACACACACTATATTCACACCCTCCACATTGTTGTCAACACCTCATATCATTTACACTTTCTTTCATCCAATGCCTCTTCAAATTGCCTCTAATTTAATCTAAACCACCAGCACCCCACTCAGCAGTCCATCCACATTCCTTTAAACCCCAAAGAGATGTTCTCCAGCAGCCATGGGATGAAGATCTATTGAACCGAGCCAACGGAGGCATGATTCAGGGGTGAGGTAGGCTCTTCAACGCACAATGAGAAACCAATTCTACTGATCGTCTCTGAGCCACCTCATTTCCTGCTTACAGAATTCTTACTATAAATTCCACCCTCTGAACTGTGAGCAACACTCAACTCAACCCGCTCCTGCTTCTCCTCTGGGAATTTTCGAGTGACTTTCCTGGCTAATATGTGTTATATAAACATGGGTTAAGGATTAGGCGCAGGCTGGGCTTTAATGTTATCATCACGGTTAGTTTTGAACAAGCACAGTGGGAAACGTTAGTCAGAAACACGGCTGGCAGAGGTAATGCCCCACAGGGCTCCACGCAACCAGCTCATATGACACTAAGCTGAAGCCCTGGTCTGCATTTATAGATCCTCCTCTGTACGGAGGAAAAAAATGGAGGGGCTCCAAACATCCGCAATCAATTAGGGCTCTGGCATGCAGGCCAAGGCAGGGACAGGCTTCCTTCCTGCATCGCTGCTCACTGGAGACATGATGGAGGACAAGGCCACGAGAAGGGAGAGGATGGAAGACTCACTCTAAATGGATTGTTCACACACACATTTCCTGTGACAAACACTAAGCCCCCAAAACTCCAGATCAAACAGTACATTTCTAACAATTACACTTAACTGTTATTTGAGGGGATTGTTTACTATGCTCTGAAGAAACGCAGCACTTAAACATCTGCATTTTATTAATGTCACTCACTGCATGTGTAACAAGCTGAGAGAGATAGTGTGTATTTTACCCACTGTTGATCTTTGTATTTGTATTTGCCCCCTCTGGTATACTGCTATACAAATGAATTATTATTATTTAGAACAGAATAGAATAGTCTTTATTGTCACGGTTACTGGAAGAATGAAAAACAGTTTGGTAGCTCTTCGTGGCAGCATAATAATTAGGAACTTAATGTAAATGTAAAAAAATAAATAAATAAATAAATAAACCTATATACAGTACAAATGCAGCATTAGTCATAAAGTTGACTTTGACTTGAATTTGATAGTAATAATTTTGACATTTTTTATTGTAACTGCTACTACTATTAACACAACCAAAAACACTAATCCTTGCAGTAATGGATCTAAAGTCACCTTTAAACTACAAAATAAGTTTTTTTGGGCGAGTGTGTGTGTGTTAGGGAGTTTAAAAATCTGCTTACAGAGGGGGAGGGGATTGGGGTCAACTAATATAGACATGAAAACTATCGGATACAGGCTTTGACCCACAATTCCCATATCAGTGCAGCATTAGTTACTACTTCTGCTTTCCAAGGTCAGCCACAATGGCTGGAGATTCCAGTCTGAAAACTGATCCGAGCGGCTATTTTCAGAATCGTGAAGTGTTTCCTCTACATACAGTTTACTAAGAAACAGTGGAAAATTAAGACTAAAATAAGTTCAACACCTATTTAATATCTTGAGTGTGAAATGCCTTAAAACACAATGTGATGTGATTTGATGTGATAAGATCAGAAACACATTTGTTCCTACAACACCATCAATTTGTTATATGCAAATGAGGCCTCTTGCACCCTTCTGCGATGATGTCCAAACAATATGCTGCACATAATTGTAAAAGGAGATGCTGGAGGGTGGAGGTCTGGATGTGAGGAAGGAGCTGTCGAATGAACACCTGACCAGCAGGACCCAGTAAAGGCTTTGTGTCTGGGTCAAAGATCAAACTGCCCTTTTGACCAGCGCTGTGGGAGAAGACGAGAAAACTAAAAGAGGGCACTGTTTCGTCCTCGTGTGGAGACAGTCAGTCGTTATCACCTGTCAAATAAAAGTTCTCCCTCTTGCTGAGAGGGTTTTACAAGGAACAGTGCTTCTTTACACATTTCCTTCACACTGATTCGGCCCACAGCGACAGGCCTTAAAAACTCTTGGCTGATATTTTTGTTGAACTCAAAATCAGTTATACCACCGCCAGAACAGAGCATCTCCCACCGAACCTCTCTGTTTACATCTTAAACACTACATTGTGTGGGGGATTTTGGAAATGAAGTGAAGTTCCCCTGAAAAAAAAAAACTGCACAGAGAAAACCATCAAACTGAAGCACTTTTGTCTCATTAAGCCTAAAATACTCATTTTCCCCCAGTGCACAGATAAAAAGGGGGTTCAAGCACACATTTTTATGTCATAAAATGGAAATATATGAACCTATAGACCTATAAATAATACATAAAAACTCAACTGGGTAAGCAAAGCTAAGTGCTTCAGCACAGCTTGCCCCGTGTCCACATTAGATGATGTGCCCAGACAGAATAAGCAATAGGCCTGAGCCTAAAACTGTAACATAAACTGTAATGATGACTGTAAAGTGCAGAAAAATCTAATACCAGACAACGCTGCTCATTCTTCTACCATTTCAAATCTTAAACGCCTGATATCCAGCTGCACCTCTGATCTTTACACCAGAAGGCAGCACAGATAATAAAATGACTGTTCATTTTTCATTCAAGCCATTCCTGAACACCAGCAGGCTGTTCGATCACATGGGAGAGTGGGCTTCATTTGGAAATCATTAGGGTGGTCATGTTGGAGGATCATGCTGATTCAGAAACATCTGGAGAGGTTGCTGCAGAGGGATCCTGCCGCTGCAACTCATCTCTGATGGCCATTTAATTAAGAGCAGTTTGAACTATAAGATGGCTCCTTTGTGTTGGCTGGAGATTTGGGAAAGGAGGGGGCTGAGAAACACACAACACATACCACCCCCTCTTCCTGTACTGACTTAACCCCCATTTAAAGAGGCATGAGTGCAGAAAGCAACCCCCCACGCATACATTCCATTCTGAAGGTGACTTTGAGGGGGGGGGGGGTGCTTATCATCATCTTTTTGGCCGAATGGGACACTAAAGCAATGGTACTGTCAATCAAAGTGAATATCCTCGCCGTCCTTCTCTGTAATGCTTTAGTTTACAGACGCTTGGTTTGCATAAATGACAAGCCACCATAAGACAAGTCATAGATTACATTTGTATGTAAATTAGCAGGACAAATGGAGATTGTGGTGGTGTCTGCTGAACCCCAAAAATAATGAAAAAAATGTTTTGACGTTATATTGACTGATGGCTTCTTGTTAAGCACAGCCAAGCAGTGAAAGGCTCAGGACGGTGTTGTTCACCTGCTCGTTTTTAATGAATAACCTCAGACACATTTTAGGCCGGGCAAAAGCACTGAAGCTTGGCTGTAAAACAACCTTAAACTAAGCTCCCGGAACCTGTCTGGAGACAAGCCGTTCTCTCAGACTGAAAAAAAAAGGTGAAGTACCTGACAGGCATTAAAACTGAAAAACAGAAGTCAGTTGACTGTTACTTATTCAAACCTGAGGGAAACTAAAGGCACTGTGCTGTGAGAAGAAAGCATAGCAGCAGATTGCCTTGGGAACCAATAAACCACTCTGTCTCATACAAAACCACAATTCACTCTTCATACGTTAGTATGCAGGTCACTGAGACCCCCTTAAACTTTCACTCGCCACTTTCTTTTCTTTTTTTTTAACCAGAGTCTTCTGTAAGAGGAGTATAAAACTGTCTTCACCAAGGTGAGTGAATGTACATCCCCAATGCAATCTGGGGAATTATCACATGATTCTGGGAACGTTCCCATTGACACTAAACAAAACAAAGCATGTCATCTTGACAAAGGTGGAGAAGTGAGGGAAAAAAGCCTGGTCTGGTTCTCCATGTTTTCTTTCGTTCTCGCTCTCTGTAAACAGGGCCGAACGATCCGTCAGGGCTGTTGAGGGGCCCTGTAAACGTGAACGGGGGGAGTCTGAGAACAATGAACTCCATTACCCTTCCATGCCGAGCTGGAGCCAATTCCCAAAGAGCCGGCCTGAGCTCAGGCAGAATTCATTTTCCCAATCCAAGAGGGGAACAATGGAGACCGAACACTCAGCTTTAGGGCTGATTAATTATTAAAGAAATACATATAAGGGATTATTGTGCTCCAAGTCATCCTGATCAGTGGTAGAATCCGTTCTGTGATACCATCAGATCTCTCTGTGTGATGCAAATTCCTGATAACCCAGGATCTGTGAATGAAATGAGTTTCAGAGGGATTTTAAAACTGCAGAGAACTGATCCCGCAGACGAACTGGTATATTTCCAGTTTAATATCGGATTATTTTTTGGTGCAAAATTATAGGGACATGCCACAAATACTGATATTTATTATAGTATCTTTACTATTTAGTATAGTATATTTAGCATTTATCATTATTTAATATACACTTATGTTGATACCCCCAAGATATTGGAAAATCAGCAAGACGGTTGCAGAAATTCCTCTCCGCTTTCAAGAATCACAGTAATACTGTATCGCGGCCCAAATATCGCGATAGTGTTGTATCATTCCTCCCTGTGGCAATTCCCACCCCTGCTATCCAGTACGCAAAAGAGGTTGGGAATGAGTTACATAGAAAAATAAAATGGTTATACATCCAAAAACAACTTTTAATAATAAAAAATACCTAAACTATTAGATATAACTATTAACCGAGTGACTCATTTCATTATTTAATTTCATTTGTTTAGAAAATGATTTCAGCACATTATTGAAAAATGTTGGAGTACTGAAATGTAAAACTGCTTCCTCAACATTTATTAGAACACTGCATAAATACAGACAGTAGCACCGGTATTTTAGTAATGACTAGTCAGGGACTGGGACCACAGGTAAATGTACGATAAATGTATAAAAAGTATTCTAACATGAAAGTCCTTGCTGCGGTTTGAAATCAAGGAAGCTAGAAGAAGAAAAAAGTTTAAATGAATGAATAAGTATGTTTTTAAAAGCTACTTTTGGTTTGCATACAGATAATATTAATACACGGAATAGCAATGTTATGTATGTCTATGTGTTTGCATAATCGTTCCCAGAGCTCTCCAGAGCCCAGTACTACACTAATTCTCATCAAGTACCTTAAATACCTGGTTCAGCTCAATCGATACTTCATTAGATTAAAATCAAGAGCTGCTAATGTTTATCCCTTCCTTCTCAGATAAATGGCTTTAAACTGTTTGCACTCAAGACTGTCTCAGCAAGATAATGAACTGAATGCAAAAAGCTGTAAAACACAAAGACTTAGAGACTTAAACCCAGAATTCTTATTACAACCTGAAATAATAAAGAAAAGATGTGAAAAAATAATTGAATAAAACATCTCTACTCCCTTCTTCCTCTCTTTACTAGCTCACATGAGTGTGAGAGCACATTTAGGCTTGTCATTAAGACACACAACGGCTTAAAATTCTGTTACCTCATTAGCAGACTCATTACAGAAGCTCCTGCTAAGTACGGAATTAGCCGAGAGATTCACCAGACCAAATGCGTTGTTGAATCTAATATACATTCATGAAGTTGCTCTAGCACTGCGGAAAACTTCCGACACAGAGAGCTGAGAAATCCCCCCGCACTAAAACGACACAATGATGCATGACTTCGAACGCGGGCGAAATGACTCGATCTCTGATTCATCTGGGAATTGTTTGGAGCATCAAAGAAAACTTCAAGCTATTTCCGAGGGGCTAAAGGTTCTGCAGGGTCAGCTGGGGTTATCAGAACACTGTGGACGCCACAGTTTAAACCAGCAGAGGTGCTGCTGGAGGACAAAACGGTCATATCCAGGATACAGCTGTGTTTGGAAAGACAGCCAGTCGGAGAATTCTCCCCGTTCGGGCCAACTTCTGTTACGAAACGGCATTAATGTGATGCTAAACCGCAGTTTTTCTTGCAAATTTTAGAGCTTTCTCCCATTTCAGTTTGTACTTCAGTTTCCACAAATCACCTCTGAAAACTAGGCTAAGGGGTACGGCGCTGTCAAAGCCTGGTGGTCTCCCACGCTACAGCGGCCGTCCCCTAACTAACCATCCAATTAGACCATCATAACAATTTTCAACGTCGGATCTGTGTTTATGTCAACTCGACATTAAAAGTGAATGATTCTTTGTCACGCGATACAGACACACATTTACATCCAGCTGCTTGTCTTTCACTGAGTGCCATGGAGCAGCGATGGAGCCAAGCAGGAGGATTATGGACTACAAAGCTCTGCTTGTGAAAAGCTGCAGTCTGTAACACAGACACTACAGCAAGAGCCTGTGTTTGACTGGGACAGTGTGAGGAGCCTCAGTAGATCCAATCTGGACAGGAAAATCATAATCACTTTGAATTAGCAAATAAAAATGGCTACAGACAATGCTGGCTCTTTTTTTAAAAGTTTTAAAGTATATAGGAATTTTGGGCCTAATGCCAATGTCTGATATGTTAAATCCACCATATCTACAATCCCAAAATGCAGAAAATGATGAAGATGCAAATATATACCTGGTAACTGGAAACTATCCCTTCATCTGTCTGAAAACATAATCTGATAAAGGTCTGATAAACCTACATGTGTGTCCCATGCTGATTTTTAAGCACTGCCAATGCTAAGCTGATTCCAAAATTAGCATAAATGAACCTGAATAAACATTAATTAAAACGGTTTCAGTGACCACCAGGTTACTTAAAGACAATCTTTTTACCCGCCTGGGACAAAAGTAGGGGTTGGTTTCCTTGAGAGGGATTAAGCCTCGTCTTCGGCTGCATGGCGTTCTACATGCTAATTCTCCATTAAAAGGAAAAGTCTAGGACTAGGCTCAAATCCTGCTTGAGAAACTGAGCATAGGAATCAGAAAGAAGTGTGACCCTTTAAATGCAGCCAAACTGCATTGGATTCAACACTGATAGAGATCCTGTGCATGTTATCTGCTGCAGTCAAAGGCAGGTCTGAAGGGGAAACTATTGTGAAACCACCTGCATTTGCCTGAATGAAAATAGGTCAATTACAACATGGCGAAAAAAAAAACTGGTTCTCTCAATACAGACACACACCTGTGTTTTATGTAATCAGAACATTACTTACTATACACATACACAACATATCCTACAATACTGGAGCAACACATTAACCGTTTCCTGACCTGGGCCAAAATTATCTTAAGACTATGTGTGTGTGTGTGTGTGTGTGTGTGTGTGTGTGTGTGTGTGTGGTGTGTGTGACTCTGACAGCTTGGCAGCACCACTAGACCTGGCACACACATAAATCACTTCACTGAGCCTCACCTGCCCAAACCCCAGGTAACAGAGATTACTACGACTGAGCAACCTGTGCACTCACACAGAGCCAACACTGTCACAGAGATCGAAGCTCTGCAAGACCATAAATGAATGGAAAGAAAAAACCTCAGTTTCGCAAAAGTCTTTATTATAGCTTAGTTTTGATAGAACAGTATTACAGGACCAGCATGTTTTGGATTTATCTTTTTACAATGCCATACGGCAAAAAAAGAACTCCATTACAAATAAAGCAACCTGAATCTGCCCCTCAAGCTGCTCGAGGGCAGGGCCAAAAGCGGGCTGCAACCGAGCTGACTTGCGCCATTATCTTTTGATTGGTCATGTCAACAGGGGGACTTAGAAAGAGGCCATTGTTTTATTTACTGTTTGCGCAAAAAAACCCAAAAAAACAAAAAAACACCAGAGATTCAAACTAACAACTGGGAAGTCAGAGTACAAGCACTCCTGTCTATTTGGGCTGAGGATAAACTTTAGTGGGGTTATTTAAACACTGTGAGAATTGTGAAGATGTAAAAGAACATCACTAACAAGTAGCAGGGTTGAGTATTCAGACTTTGATAAGACCATCCTCTAATGTAAATTTAGATTATTGGTGGAAATACGAACAGACTTGATTTAAAAATTACTGTTGGCAATATCGGTACTGATACCACGTTCCATACTTTGGGGTTACATATGTATGTTGAGAAAAAAAGGAATATCTGGTCAACCAATGCTTGGTGATGTGCAGAACATTGGAGTTCATTAAAGATCCATACATATTGATCCATACATACTAGCACCAGTTCATTCTCCATAAACATCCCTAGTCATTACCAAACATTTCAAAAACCAACCATGAACCTCCTGCTTCTGTAACATTTGCAAACAAATTGAGGCTCTAGTCTTCACATAGATATGCTGGTAATTCAGCCCTGCCATCAAGTACCAATTTCTTCACTAAAATTCAGCAACATAAGACTGAAACATAAACCGGCAAGCACATCCATTCACACAGGCTGCTTTGCTTTCATCTCACAAGATAGGATGTCCAGGCAACGCTGCCTGTTTTTAGTGCACAGGTGTTCAACCAGCAAAGTCGTAATAAGCTTCTTTAGCGGTTTCTTTATCCAAACTATCAACATCTGTCAGTGAGTGCACTAAGCTGGTGCGAACAAGTGTTGGGAAGGGAGGCGGGTCAGTCGTCATCAGGACAGCCAACCAGAGACTGAACGCTCCTGCCAAGGACAGAGGATTAGCTCTAATGGAACTGTCTTGAAAAGGTTTCTCCTCCTGCCGTAACCTCGAAAGACTAAGGCAGTGGATTATGTTCTGGGAAAAGGAATTCCCTTCATTCTGCACATTTATGGCCAGCTTTCCTTACCCAAACCCAAACGGTAAGACAGACAGCTAAACTGACTGGGATCCTTTAGTTGTGTGAATGTGCAATTTCAACCAAAATTTCATGAAGGATGATCTCCTCTGTCTCTGTAAATCCAACACAGAAAACGGAGGTACTTTGTGCCCCTGAAGGGAAATAAAAAAAAAAAACCTATAAAGTACTGATCTCCTTATAGCAGTAGCCTTAAGAATGAGAAGATAAATCTATTCATCATGAACAATCTTACACACACAAAATCTCAATCTGTTTTCCTGTATAGAAAGTGCTCCAACAGGTCTAACCAGTCTGGCCTGAGGTAAACCATTTTATAAACAAATGATACAGCCTCTCCACTGCAGCACCATCCACCCAACGTCTCAAAAGCTTGAAATTATGTAATAATCTATGTTTTTTGTGCACTGGGCTGCATATGGATAGTGGAGACAAGATGTATCGCATGCAACAGCTCCCTTGCTGTTCATCTGCGACTCATTTGCGATTGTTTAGCGTCATGATTTCCTGATTGTGTGATTGTGTTTCCATCGTCCCTTTGTTCTGAGCGATTTGACGGAGCTCAGCCGCATTTCCCTCATAGCTCCACGCGACCCCTGGGATCACACCAAACCGACGCTCTGACTCCAGAGCGCTGGCCGGGCCCTGCAGGTTTACGCGCACATGGAGCTGGACATCAGGCCTGCCTGTACACACAGCTTCCTCCTGTTAATGTGAACCACCAATGCTTCACGCACACACCCACACCCACACAGTTCCAGATCCACACCCAAATCTTACTGATGACCTAAACTAGGCAGGAGCTAATCACCGCTTGTTCTTTTCTAAAGGACAGGCGGATTTCCTAAACTGACTTCGGACAAATGCTGTGCATTCACAGTATTCGCATCTAGTATGAAAGCAAGAACATACAATACAAGTAATTAGGCCATGCGTCACTTGACCGCTGTTTATTTTCCAGGTTTTCACAGTCAGACTGAGCGTGCCAAATTCCAAGGATAAGAGTATCAGTGGTTAATAAACAAGAAGCATTGCTAGTGGAAACACAGCTATCAGAAGTGATCTGTAATCCTTATTTTACAAAAAAACTGCCCACTAATAATACATTTGCAACATAAATTGTTAGTCAGACTGGCCTGAATTGGCTTGGAAAGATCACTGGAAGTTTTGACAAGTACATAAATACTCTTTATAAAAAATCTCCCTTTTAAAAAAAAACAAACAAAAAAAACATATTAAGCAGAATTTGTGTATTTCCATTTAAAATATATCCAATATGTAACATCAATGTATTAACAGTCAATTGAAGCCCAGAACTCACTGCTGTAGCAAACTCATATAAAGGCTTCAATCCTGTTAAAAGGACAGATTAAGCCCCATAAGAGCTCGCAGTCGAGTTTCAATATGCATTTAAAACAAGCAGTGAATGGTTGATTAAGGTCAGTAAAACTTAACTGTCTTAAATATACTAATGCTAGAAAATAAGGCATGTGGTGAAATCATCTTAAGATTTCCGTCCATGTAACGTCTCTGTGATTGTTGTGTTTCATGATACTGCATCATCTCCACTAAATCGTTTAATGCATGGTGCAGGAAAGAGAACCTTCAGACAGTGGAGATTGACACGGCATAAAAATACTGAAACTGTCGGAGAATTTCAGGGATCAGAATCAAAACTAAGTCCTGATTTACAACACAGCCAGACTGAGGAGCATTGTCTTCCTGTGTTTTGAAGGATTTAACCGAGACAGTTCGGAACATGGTGTGTTCCATAAACTGCCTGCAGCGTGCAGAGAAAATAGATGATCTGAGCAAAATCTGGGGGGTTTTAATTTACAGCCAAGAGCAAACAAACACCAGCATCAGAGTGACTAAGGTTTTATTACTTAATCGGTATGACCATGGCTAAAGTAGTCCAGATACAATATATGAACAAAAGTATTGGGACACACCTGAGTTTCAGGCGTTGACATACCTCGACATTCTGGACAACGCCATGCCTCTAACTTTGTGGACACAGTTTGGGGGAGAACCTTTTATATTCCAGCTTGAGCAAAAAGCAAGCTCCATAAAGATATTGGATGGAAGAGCTTGACTTCAACTCCATTCAACACCTTTGGAATGAATTGGAGCGGAGATTGCGAACCAGGCCAGAAGAAGAGTGGAAACTGTTATAGCTGCAAGGAGGGGACCAGATCCATATTAAAGTATTTCTATCCGAATACAATGTAACTAAAGTCCCTGTTGGTGTAATGGTCCCACTACTTTTGTCCATATAGTGTATGTACAGGGCTAAGTCAGGTACCGTAGGACCCGGGGGCAGGCCGTGGATGTGGCCGCTCAGACTGTGAGCTGCTCGGTCACATTCTTATCTCACAACCGTTGCAGACAAAAGAGGTGCAGATCAACTGATGTACGCCTTTTCTACTTCTCACCAGAGTCTGTGTACAACAGGGATCCCTGCAAAGCCATGTAAGGTTTAAACGTAATCTGTGCATATGTTTGTTGCTCACTCCTGTGTTTTTGGAGTCATGGCTCCAGGAGAGACACTGGGCAACACCCAGGCTAAAACCAGGCAACCCTAGAGGGGCTTCATTGTCCCTGCTCGGGGGTAAAGTCGCGACAAACCGACCATTTTGTTCAAAAAGAAACACACACGGACACCTTCCTCAGGACGAGCTATTTTCCCTTTTTTATGTGACTGCGATAGGAAAACCCTACCTGAAAAGACGACCCGTGTTATTAGATTAGCACTGTCATTAGACTCCTGCACTCATTAGCACGGAGACGGGCTAGTCAACTCAACGGAGCCTGTAACCCCGCAGAAACAAAAACAATTTTCTGCTTAAAATCTTATTAACGCTGTCAAACACGCCTCTGTAACCATTTTCCGACCTTGTATCCGCATTGTGTCGGCACCAGACATCCAGAAACCCCTATGACAGTGAGAAACTTCACTTGCAGCTAATCTAACCCACGTATCCAGAAGTACTCAACTGAAATAACGAAGCTAGGAACATAAAGCAACTGGAAACGGGTGTCCTCCCCGCTATCTCCGTCTGAATCGGGGGTGAAAAACTGGGAGAGACTCCCAGACTTCCCAGAATAGAACCGTACTCGGATTTAGACTCAGCAGAAGGTCCTTTGTCTCAGTTTCTGGGGTAAAGTTGGCCCCGCCGGCTCCGTCTGTAATCGGTACAGAGCAGGAGGGAAGCCTGGCAACACCTTTTGACTCTCGCACACAATAACACGAATACATCATAAAAATGCACCGAGGCCGACGAAAAGAAGCGCTACTTATCGGTTTCTTACCCACAGCTCCGTCCCCCAGCTCATCTTGCTCCGCAGTGAAGGAAATCTCCGGACTCGGGAAGGCTCCGCAAACTCCGCGTTTCTCCGTCCGTGTTCCGCCGAGAGCTGCGCGTCTCTCCTACCGCCTCTCCATTCCCTTCACACGGACTACAGTTCGGACTCTCCACTCGGGAAGGGCAAGAAAAAAAAACTCTGAAAAAGAGGAGATATTCAGAAGTTAGCCCAATGCTTCCCCCACCTGTCTGCACTGTGGAAGTTCACGGAGCAGTCGTGCTTCCTAAGTGCCGTCCTGAAAAACCTGACAGGGATGAAAACCGGTCTGGTATCGCAATCAATTCCGATACCAATACCGAATAAACCTCATTCCCATGTTTGTGACCCACGGGCCCCAGAGGCATTACACTGAGAGGGTGGACACTTTGCTCCACATTTTTGCTAAACCATGACAGAAATATAACAGTACGGTAAAGAATTTGTATGAGGGAAATACACGAGACACACAGTGCAGTTCCAGACCCCCATGACTAAAAATGCTTCCAATACCACTGTTCTGACCAATACTGCAATTGTGACTGAATCACAATTGTTTTCTATAAATTAAGAACTTCATATTTTTGGTCAAGAACACAAGAATGTCCATATTTTTAAATGTTTACGCTAAATGCAGTTTGCCAGATCACACCTGCTTGCCTCACCTGTCCACACTATAAAATTTCAAGGAGTAGTCCTACTTTCAGAGTGACTTCCACCAAAACACACTGCCTCTGAAACCTGGCAGGGATGAGTGGTATCATCGGTCTGATATACTGGTATCGCAGTTAATTCTAATGCCAATACCAAGAAAAATGTTTTTACACTCACCTTCATAAAACAGTTATATTCACAATGCTTGTGAAAGAAGACGTGGGTTTGATATTTTCATGTTAGAATTAATTCCCAGGAGATTAAATATAAACACTACAAAATTATCCTGGTAAAAGATGTATGTGTTTGATATACTGTGACATGGTCACTTGCTTTGTTGCTGAGGAGGAGGATGAGTATAAAACTGTGACTTAATGCCAGTAGGCTCTGTTTCAGCAATAAGACTCTGTAACTGCTAACACAAACCTGCCAAACTCCTCCAGAGGCCCTGACTGCCTTCATGACTGCTCTCTGTAATGCGTCTATTTCAGCAGAGCCTCCTGTCAACAGTTCACTGATATCTGCACTAACGAGGCATAGTACACAGCAATTGTATTACAGGACATCTGACCACTGTCTGACCCCCAGCCCTGCTCCTGAAGCCCCACTGCCCTGTATGCTTTCCCTGCATTAACACTCCCACTTCAACTCAGTATCTCACATAATAACAACAATAATAATAATGATATAATTATTATTATTATTATTAGTAGTAGCAGTAGTAGTAAGAATCAGCCAGAATATCTTAAAATATAATATCTTGGTTTTATTATTATAAGAACTGTCTTGCTTAGTGCAAGTCTAGCAAATTACATTTTTAAAGATTTTTTTGCAGTGTATATACGTATACCCATTTGTTAAATGCTAAACATTTGATTGATTCTGATTGTTTATGCTCAAGCATTTAATTGATAGTATTTGCTCATATTTAGAAATATTGTTTAAAGCATCTCTCATTTACAAATGTATTATTAATAATCATATTCACAGGTACCATTATTAAATAATTAAGAAATATTTATCCTAAACCTTTAAAATAAATGAAGTGTTAAGGATTTGCATCAGTCCATGTCTGGAGTGACTCAGACTGACCTGTATGTTATTTTTCTGAATCAGTACTGTTTGAATGTTAGGAGGACTTAACTGAAGATGAAGCACATGGTCCAAAACCTGTTGTAAAGAATAGAAAACAATGTTTGGTACGAATTAATCGTAATTTCTGCTGATGGGCATGATCACCATCAATGAGGCACTTGCAGCTGAGGTACACCTTTCACTCAGTTCCTTCACACTGCTGCTATTTTCCTACAGCAAAACATACAACTCTGGGAAAAAAATAAATGACCACTCCAATTTATTTTAAATCTGCATCTCTATGAGTGAGACAACCATTTCAAGCACCTCATTCTGCTTTATGAGGTACTGATTACTGATCACCTGATTCAAATCTTATTTAATGAGGAAAAGTATAAAAACATTGCTGTAATCAACACTCCCCTTGTGCAGTGCGACCAGTCGGATGGTAAAACATCAAAGGTAATTATTGCCATTTTGTTTGAGTGAACAAAGGATTTGTTCTGTCAACACAGTCATTTCTCCTATTTTGATGTTTAGTTATTTCCTTTAAAATTATGCTTTAAACAACAGTATTTTTATTTGGAAATTAGGAGAAATAATGTCAGCAGTTCTTAAAAACTAAGGCAAAGCTGTTCAGCTCAATACTTGCACCTATAAAAGATAAAACCCAAAAAAACTGCACATTTTTGCTTATTTTTTGCCCAGAGCTATATGTTCTGATCCAGGCAATCATTTTGTCCAAATACTTATGCATCAGGGAATGCGGAGTGATTTGGGGAAACTTCTTATTTGTTTCTGACTAATGTTACAATTGTGATTTAAATGCAATTACTTTCTATAAACTAGAAAACATGTCTTTTTTGGTTGAGAATGTCGGGACATCCAGTGTGTTCTGGGTTGAGGTTTTCAGTCCACCAGTTCAAAAGCTATGTGTTATTAAGGTCAGAGTACACCGGCTGGACAAACATGTTTAGAAAATAAAGACAAATAAAGTAGTGAGAATGAGGAGTGTTTTCGGTTCTCTCAGCAACCACACACATTCCTGATACCCCAACCAAATTGACTTTATGTTAAACTTCTTCACTTAAACTGAAAAGAATGTTACATAATGTCAGAATCTACTCAAAATAAATTGCAGTCTTTCAATTTTTAAGACATTATTTTGTTCATTCTTCATGGCGGGAGAGTAATGTATGCACTAAACATGGATGTGAGGGGAGGGAGAACAGGATTTGAATATGTTTAAGTACTTGTTAAATAATGAATACCAACAAGGAGGTAAGTTTCAACCCATTTTTAATTATTTACATCAAGTGTAACACTGAGGGAGCACTTCACAGTAATATACTATTAAAAGTGAGCTTTAAATTAGAATCACACAAAATATACTTTTTACATAACAGAAAAATACTGTTAATTTGTTGACCTCTGCCATTTGAAATCCCTGTTAAAATTCACATATTCAAAATTAAGAGTGTTCTGTTTGTCATTGCACTTGAAGGACTGCAGAGGTGGCCTTTGGTATATAAAATCTACATTAAAGAAAAAAACAAAAACAAGCCAAAAAATGAAAAGAAACAGAATTACAAACCTCACCATACAAAAGACAATCTTCAAGAATGTGATTTTCCAGGATTCAGTATTTTTTAAAAACAAAAATGCATAAATAAAACAGTGTCAAAATAAAAAAGCAGAGTGTGTGAGTCCTAAGTGAAGTGTTGGATTATATGCGCCGGTAAAGCACAGGTCTAATACATACAGTAAAATGGCATTGAACGTAGAGAAGCAAAACTATGAGTGAGAAATTCCATTCGACTATTTTTGCACCAATTTACTCCACTGATAATGTAATGGCAAGTGATGGCATACAATACAAAATACAATGGAGATACCAAACCAGTTAAAAGGCCAACAAGAGAAAGGCAAACTCAATTACATGGTCACCTCATGGCATTAATTACTGCTGTATTTTTTAACTGGGGGGAATGAAATCAATCAGCAGTGAAACAGGGGCAACTGAAAATAAGCATGTTGCCATGGCAATGGCTCAACAGCAAAAAGCTCCCTGAAGATCATGCAAAAATCAACTTTTCCCCCTATATCAATTCCACATTGACTTGTAGAACCTTCAATAGACCTCAGTTTGAGTAATCAGGGTCTCTGTAAAACCAATAGAACAAAAAATAACCAATGGATCGTGCCCACCAGCAAGAAAGTTCAGTCTTTTTCTCAAACACAGGACAAAACATTGCACATCCGTTTAAGCTGGACACCCCTGATAACTCGAACCTGTCTTTAGATCTCAAAAGAATAACTCTTCCCCATTGCCATTTACACAATATATTTTTAACACTTTATGTATTTTAACCATGAAATCTCTCATGAAAGGCACCATGAAATCTTGGGAAAATGCATATGGCAGAGAAAAGGGCCAAACCAAGCTTGAAGAGGACTGCTGACATTCCAAACTGCTCCCTCAAATGTTTGTTCGTTCTGCTACAAAGGAACTGAAATTCAGAGATGAATGACAAACGTGTGACTTTTCCATATTACATCCCATAGATGGTTTATGGTAAGCCATCAACATCTATGCTTTAAAACGGCATCCAGTGTAAAAAGTACAAAATCATGGTAACAAAATTGCAAGACATTAGACAAACGTACTTTTTGATATTCAAAAGAAAGAGAACACCAAGAACGAGAATGAGAAAAGGAATTGCACCCTGTTTTGTCGGCTGTTTATAACTTGGCTTGAAATGATACGGATTCCACATTTTGGAAAAGGGGGAAATGATCCAATGCCTTACTCAACACGGTCGCATTTCAATATTTGGGAGACGGGCCAAAGCAGAGAAAAACAAAGCAACATTCTAGTCTTTGTCAGATGGATACATTCATGTTGTAAATGCTCGGATGGGGGCCTTTTGTTTTCAGATCAACATTTCCTGCCAGGAACAATATCCTTCTGCTCACCCAGCCACGGGAGGACTTTAAAATATCAAAACGAACATGACCTTTGCTTTTTTTAAAATGTGGATAAGGAAACAAATGCACAATTATATCTACAACAACATAAAAAAAATCCTGTGCTTTTAATACAAAATAATTTAAAAATTCAAGTTTACATCTGAAAACATTCTAAAGAAATCAATGTGCTATAGAAATGGCAGTTTCTGGTGTCAATGAAATCGGACAATATTGCAGTTATGTTGCAGTTGTCTTCGCAGTGAGTGTCCAGTCACAGTGGGAATACACAGTGTTCAGATTTGTGCCTGTGTTCCATCTGGACAAACCCAAATACAAATAAACCCAGGCTTTACTGACCTAACATTCTTTGACCAACACCACTGCTGAGAGAAAAGGGGCTGCTATTAAGGGTTGAAGTCAATTTTCCCATGTCTTATAGAAAGATCAGTAAATTTAGGCAGTTGGTAAGAAAATACCATTATGCAAAACCACTTCACAACTCTATGCCCTCTGAAATCCTAATAAACGTTTATCCATACTGGCTTTACATGTCTGTCAGTTTTGCACATGTAGACCAAACCTCCCAAATTATGGTTATAAAAATCATCTACCATTCCACCACTTGCTTCCTCAATTCTCCCCATTCACAGTTCATTTGGCTTAATAAGTTTTTTTAAATTCTCAAGTGAAAAGACAACTTTGTTGTTTTTGTTGAACAATGTTTGGTCAGCATTTTTTAGAATGGCCGATTGTGTGGATAATCTAACAACTGTAAGCTTTTAATTCTCCACTGAAAGAGTCCAACAAAACTCCAGTAGTGATGTATATTTGCACTGTCTGACTGTGGAGAACTCGAAAGGTCACTTAAGTGAAATTGGCTTTCACTACCATTCTTAACTAAAGGCCTTTTCAGTACTCAGAAATAATGCACAAACATATTGACCATATTCCTTTCACAGGGGTTATTGGCACTACGCCCTCAGCCACGTACATAAGCACACAGCACAGCCGCCGCTTTTCATTTAATGCTGAAATGCTCATAAATAGATTGATGAAATTAAAGGTGACTGGCTGCATGATGCACATACTCATGTTGAAGGCTCAGTACTGCTGACAGTTTAACAACTGAATGGTGTAGACTGAGCCCAGACTGTCCAAGTCTGACCTACTTCTACCGAGTGGATCTGTCGAATATTGAGACAGTTAGGCAATATCCAGTTATTGTGAGTGACCTGCTTAGTGCGACAGAAATCTTTCCAATTACGTTGTACAGTTACGGGAAACAAACTGAATGGCTATTAATTAGTCCCTACTTTAAAACAAAAAACCAAAGTAAGAAAATAAGTAGATAACCTGGACAAAAGACCGCAATCTGTTTTGGATAATAAGCTTATATAGTGTAAAACTCTGTTCCCAACTGGCGATTTCAAAGAGAATGTCAACTGTAAACAAATGAAAGAGGGACAGACCATTTGTAGTGATTTTACTGAGGTACTTCTTCGAGAATGTTCTCTGTCGCCAATCTTTTAAACAAAATAATACATTTAGAAAACAAAAAAAACTTGGAAAAGTCTTGAGAGGCAGGTTGGGAGTGGGGAACAGGTGGACCCACCAGCTACCTTTGCACAACATCACTGATCTCTTTAATACAAGAGTGCAAGTTGTCCAGGGCGAGGCTTGACCCAGTTCCGCCAAGACCACCAGTGGAAGAAGCCCGCAATTCCTGAAGACTCAGTTCCAGCTTGCCCACAGCCTCGCGGAAGGCGAATTTGTTCCGTGTCTGAGGGATGCAGTCTACGTAGCCCGAGCAGTAGTCGAGCAACTGGTGTCCAGCATCCAGAACCTGGCTGCTGGAAGAAGGTTCAGCACTGCTGTGGAGAGCATTGCTCAGACACTCCGCACACTCCAGCAGAGCCTCCTTGCTGAGTTTCTCCAGAGGCACGCGCTCAGCCTGCTGTCGAGTCCGTCTCAATGTCAGCTTGGAGGAGGAGGAAGTGAGGCCCGTGCCCCCAGAGGCACCGTTGGCCATCTTGGTGGTTGTGCTACCAGAGGAGGCAGAGAGTGCGGGAGGCACTTGCGGTGGTGGAATGCATGGTCGTGCTCCCCCTGCCCCTCTCCCTGACCTTTTGACACCATCTCCGTTAACCTCTGGACCAGTAACGACTTCTTCGGCTCCATCTGCACTGTAGGCGTGCTGGAGGGAGCGTAGCGTGGGTGGAGGAGGAGGGGCACACTTGGGCTTGATGAGTCGTGGCCGGTCACGGTCACTGCTCCCATCAGCCAGCAGCTTGAAGCGGTTGCCCTGAGAGTCCACCCCAACCAGGTGCACATCAGCTGGGCTGTGCTTCAAGGTCGGTGAGATGAGAACTGGGACTTTGTGGTTGTGCGGACCCACTGTGGAGGTTTTCGATGGAGAAGGCCAGCCTAGCCTCTCATCCTGCCCATCTCTACATCGTGTATGAGTGTCTGACTCAGCCTCGCCTCCTACCCCTGGTGCCCTTACCCCTCCTGACGTCCCGCGGGGCAGCAGCTTGGCCTTAGGCCTGTCTCGGATCTGCGCAGTGCCTTCATCCAACTTCTTTAGCAGGGCGTCCGTAGGTCGCGCAGCACCGTTCTCCGGCTGTGAAGCAGTAGAGGCTGTTCGTTCTAAGGTTGGCTTGCTACGGTTCCTAGGTAACGTTAGTGCCATGCGCTCCAAATCTGGCAGGCCGGCAGACATGGAGGACGTTGAATTTGAGCGAGGGAAAGGCTTTGCTCCTCCATCCCCAGAATCATCAGTTGCAGAGGGCTTCCCAGTTCGTAACCCCAGGGTCTTTTTAATAAGACGGGGCGTGAAGAAGCCTGCCAGGCCCGCCCAGCTACTACTGCTACCCACCTGCGAAGAGGTGGCTCCAGACGAGTTTGACCCCGATGGCTTCTGTCCAAATGTGGCACCACAGCAGCGTGACTGAACATGGTTCCCTTCTCCATGAGACGGAGAGAACCCCAGGCCATCTGTCTGGGGTAACGGAGGATGAGCGCCGAAGTTGGTGGCCGGCTCATACTTTTTGTGAGGCTGCGTTTCCATATCACGGAAGGAGTTACTCCTCTTGGGGGGCACAGGGAGGTTGTGTTGAGGTTGAGATGAGGATGACGACATGGACTTCTTTTTCATGAAGGAGCTGAAAAAGCCAGCTTTGCGGTCACGGGTGAAGCTGGCATCCAACGGGTCGTCAAGCAGGCTGGAAGGAGATTTGTCTCTTTGTTTGCGGGGCAGAGCAGGAGAGCTGCTGGTACGACCATCACCTGCCAGAAGGGTTGCAGCAAGACCTAAACACAAGACAGCACGGATAAGGTCAGACTGACAAGAAAAAGACAACAGGCCCTCCAAAATTACAGCAGAATATGGTTGAGAGTAACAAAAGAACTGAGGGGCAGGTTGGGTTTGTGGACCCACCAGCTATCTTTACACCAAAACACTGACAAGTTCAATTTAAGAATGCAAGCTAAAAGGGCTAAATCCATAACAGTCTTAAAACTGACACGTATAAATTTGGCTTGGTTATAATCAAAATAACATGGTTTAATCCATAACTGTTTTTTCTGCCCATACTTCTTCAGGTTGATCTCTCTAAAATGTTTATAGGTTAGTACCAATAAAGTTTACTTCAACAGAAGACATTTTTGACCTATTGTTTATAAGGTGTCTCAATATTTGAACTGGCCAGGTGTTTGGGCAAGGAGAGAACTGGAGGAACTGAAGTTCTGCTGAGACTATGCATTTAAACAACTTACTATTAAAGCAATAATAAAGCATATAGATGCTGTCGTATTAAATCCTTTTATATAGAGGAAGGGAAACATTTCCTTCATCTTAATAAACAAATTAGTTTACTGTTTGTGATTAAATGTTCACACAATATATCACATGCAGGGTGTGTTTATAATTGGTGTAAAGGCTAAAAATAATGGAATAAAGGGTTTTTAATAACAGTAATACTATCAGGATGAGACAATGGACATTGGTGGTCCACACTGATCATTTGTTCCTATTTGGGGCATTACAAAGTGAAAAGGGAGAACACCATGCAAAACAATGTAATCCTTCAGGGAAAGTAGCTAAAATGTGAATGCCATCTGTTTCCATGCAATTAATGATTATTCTTATATTTGTATATATTTTTTGTATATATGTGAAAAGCTTTCATGCTTAAAATGCCACATCCACAGTGCTACACACATCAGTGAGGTGAAACAGTCTTTAATCAACATAAGAAAACATGCTGGTTTAATTATGCTTGGAGGTGATGGGTGATTGCGCATACTTATTAGTAAGTGATGTACAACAAAAGATGACCATACAGTTATATGTTAATGTACAATTAAATAACCAAAAGAAAGAAAATATGAAAAATGTACATTTGTTTCTATAATGACCCACTTGGTTACATTTGTGTTTCTTTTTTGATCCAGGTTCATTACTACACTTTAATTTGGAACATAATCTTGAATAAATATGAATAAATATGTTTTGGCTGATTAACTTGGGGTAAGTGAAACATTTTGCACATATTTCATAAAATAATTAAGCATCTGGAAAAGTGGCCAAAGAAATTAGTGACAATAAAACATCTGAAAAATAAAGTATCATGTTAATTTACATGCATAATATAAAAAACACCCACACACATATATACATATGTAAAGGATTTATTTTGTGTGTGCATGTATAAACTTTTAGTCTAAGAGGAACACCACTCCCATTCTCTTGCGCCTGCGCTGGACTCGTGTGTAGCAGAGCCTAGCTGGTGTACCTGCAGGGCCGTGGGCTCCGGGCTCCTGACCATCCAGCCCCTCCACGTTCTCTTTATTATCCGAGTGCTTCTTCTGTGGGCGTGACTTACATGGCAGGAGGGGCTGGTCATGACCAAATGAATGCATTACACCATCCTTACCAGAAGAGGCAGTCTTACACAGCTCCTCTGCCACTTCTGCAAAGCAATAACAGGGAGAGAAGATTGCTGTTTAGAGTCAACTGCTAAAAACCCTGGGATTAAGAAAAACACTAACTCAGTGCTGACTTCATTCTGCCCCCATTTCCGTAGTTTTTTCAGCAGATATTACTACTGATATTAATGAATCTGCCTCTTGTGGTAATTAATAGCTCATATTTAGCACTGGATATTTACTGAAATAATAAAGATAGAACCAGGGTTCAAATATAGCTAAAATCTGGAATTAAACTGCTCCTGTGAGAAGATACATAGCCAAAAATAACAGCCATTATACTGACTGAGCCCATCAGATAATTAATATGTGTATAATTAAGATGTGTTAGAACACAGAAAACGTCAAGCTGTGCAAAACTGGGCCTGTTCAGGGCTGGAGTCTGAGGTTTTACATTACTATGGGTAAAAAAAAAAGAAATATGAAGGGTACAGTAATACCTTCTGATATGCTGGAGTCATGGAACATGGTCTCAAATGCTTGATGGATTTCTGCAAACGAAGGCCTGTCCAAAGAGCTCCACTGCCAACCTGGGAATGCAGGACAATACATGTCAGCATATCAAAATAAAACACGAGAGCACTTCATTGAACTTAAAAGGACACCTTAGACACACTGCATTTGACGATGTAAGAAAGGCTGTTATGTGCATCTCTGGGTCACATCAAATGCATTCAATAGAGGCACATAAAAGTTCTGGCATAAAAATATTTTGAAGCGCACTCACAGGCTCTCATGAGCTCGTAGACTTTCGGGGGGCAGCCTTCTGGTTGTTCCATACGGTAGCCCTTCTCCAGTAGGTCATATACCTGAGACAGGTCAATACCAGGGTAGGGAGACATGCCGTAGGTCGCAATTTCCCATAGCAGGACTCCAAATGCTACAAGGCAAACACAGATACACAATCAGACATTCCAGAAACAACATTTTTTTTTTTTAAGTTTTGCTTGAGTAACAACGGGCACATAAGAAAATGGCACATGCAGTTCATTCTGAAACCGAGTAAGACTGACCCCAGACATCTGATTTGATGGAAAAGGTGTTGTAGGCTAGGCTTTCTGGAGCAGTCCACTTGATGGGGAACTTGGCTCCAGCATGAGCTTTGTATATGTCTCCTGTCATCAAACGACTCAGGCCAAAATCAGCCACCTTAACCACGTGATTCTCCCCTACCAGACAGTTCCGTGCTGCCAGATCCCTGAGAGACAAGAAAGCAGGTAAAAAGGAGAATTACTCATATATTCCCTAATAGTAGGTATCTACTTAGCACATTGTCGGACAAAATTGAAGTAAAGTAGGCCAAGGGATACCATTAAGATACATGTTTAAGATACATTACTTTTAGAGTATTCTGAGCTTAATCTTCACCTGTGGATGAAGTTCTTTTTCTCCAGGTACTCCATGGCAGAAGAAATCTGAGTGGCCATGTAGAGCAGCACTACCGCGTTCACCTCCTCCCGATCACACTCGCGTAGATAGTCCAGCAAGTTGCCATGAAGCATGTATTCAGTCACTATGTAGAAAGGCGGCTCCAGAGTACACACACCTGCACAAGGAGACCAAGTTCTAACCATTAGGTTCAACCATGAGTGTTATGTGCGGTTATTTTTTTGTGTTGTGAGTTCCGCATGCCTACTACTAAAACTAGATAAATAGAATGAATTATGAAAACTAACAATATAAAATGTTATCAGATGATGGTTCATGTGGTTAGTACTAACCCAGGAGCTGCACCAGATTGGGGTGTTTCACCTCCTTCATGACAGCAGCCTCTTTCAGAAACTCCTCCACTTCCATAGTATCCTCCTGTAATGCATAAGTATGACACATCAGTTTCCTTTGCATTATAACTCCCTTTATATTACACATCTGTTTCCCGGAATTCATCTACTCAAAAAAAGCTTAACGTTTACACAGTCCAAATGAAGAAGACAGTTCTAGAACCCTGAGACCAAAATAAGTGATAAAAAAGAAATTAAAAAAAGAATTAAAAGACAAACCTTGAGTGTTTTAACAGCGACGGTAAGGTTGTACTTCTTCCAGACACCCACATAGACCTCTCCGTACTGGCCTCCTCCTAGCTTGTGCTTCATGGTGATGTCTGTGCGTTCCATTTCCCATTTATCATGGATAGGGGAAACTCCATAAACAGTGGGTTTGTTGCATTTCGGGGCAGGGTAGTGGAGTGTGGTCACCAGACCATCTGCTACAGTGGAATGATGATGGACCAGCTCGGCTAATGTGCTAAACCTACTCTCAGATGTTACATACACCTGGGGGAGAGAAAGAGAGAGGGTTTATGAGACAAAGAGAAAGAGAGAGAGGGAAAGAATGAAGTATGAGTAATACATAGATAGAAATTAGATATAAGTGGATAAAGTAAAAAGAAAAAAAGAGGAGAGTGACAGAAAGGGAAAAAGAAAAAGGTACAAAAATAAACATTTGAAAATAAAAAATATGAAAATGGTGAGTAAGAGTAAACCAAACAGGTGCCAAAAAAAAAAAAAAAAAAAAAAAGGTTGTACCTTTCCATCAGAGGCAGTGTTGATGCGGTAGTGGTAGACACGGCCTTCGTAGCGCAGTGAGATGGACAGCTGCCCAGGGCTGCTCTCGCTCTCACGCACCAGGAAGCTGCCATTGATGAGGCTGCTGAGCAGGTACTCTGCAGCGCTGCGGGACACGGGCCCATGGTACCAGCTGTGCTTCTCTAGACTGTTCACTGGAGTGATGTAGTTACTGGGAACCCAGCCCTGACCATTCTTAGAACGAACTTCACTCCACTCCCCATTTTGGTTGTAGCCCAGCACCCGCAACTTCTCTCCTGAGAGAGAGAGGGAGAGAGGAAGAGAGAGCAATAGTTATTTTTTTTTTTTTTTTTTTTAAAAGGTGCCAAGTCTGAAGATAACAGATTTTTACAGCTTCAGAAAGTCTATTTGAACTAACTTGACAACTCAGTGTGATTTAGTTGCATGATGCTACGAGTGGCTCTGACCCTACAAAAAAGTGCTATCTAAATAAGCAAACATGTGACCAAACTGAACTGACTCCACTTTTGTAAATTTAATTTTTGACCAGATCCTCATTGTTTATCCTCATCCTTTAAACACCTTAACTCCAATATGCTTTTAATAAACAGCACTGTTTTGAGCTGTGTAGTAATTCACAACAGTAGATTAGAGAGGAGGTGATCCTGTTTGGACCTCACTTCAGGTAGAGAGAGAGAGATAATGAGAGAGGAGGGGGAGAAAGAGAGACAGAAGGGAGAGGGCCAGGGAAATCGTATTGAACTGGCTATATAAAGGACTGCGGCAGTAGAAAGTCTCTTTATTGTTCTTCCCTGAAGCTCTTTACACCTCTCCTCCTGATTTCCTCACTCAACCCTTTTCTCACTCTCATCACTTTCTATTCTTGTCCCTCTGCCTTTTTAACAAACACTTCCTTTCTCCCTCTCTTACAGGCTCTGCTTGTCTCTTGAGCTCTGCAGTGGCTGACGGAGCAGAAGGAATCAGGAACAATTCAATGGATCTTCATAACTGAATGCTAACTTCATCATTGGGCACCAGCAGGGCCTTCAAAAACACAGCTGCATCAGACTGGCAACGCCAGGACCAGCCAGGCAGCCTTATACCACTTAGCCATTGGTGGGCAGTGGTATGGTACTGCAGAGATACAGACAGATTAAAATGTAGCCGCTTAGCAGCAACTCCCAAACTCTGATCAGGCCTGTCCGTGTTTGCCCACCTGCTCAGACACCAGCTGGGGGATTACAAACTCCATGTGCATTAGTGTTACACATGGAGCGAGGGGTGTCTACTCTCCCCTCTGACTCATGTTACGAACATTAGCCTCATTTACAGCAGCGAGGTATGAGGCGTTGGCGTTACTGCGTAATTAAAAGACACAAACTGAGCTCCTCTGTTGCTCTGCTGCTGTGTTTGGTTCAGCATGTACTTCAAACAGTGCTACTAACAGAATCGTGCCTGGCTTTGATCACCACACTGCTGTTGGGACGAGCAAGGATGTGACTTGAAAAAGAGAGGAAGGGAGAGGAAGGGGGGGAGGGGGTAGGGGAAAAGAAAAACAGAATGATGTAATACACTATAAATATATTTCCAATATTAACACCTTCATCTGCATATGTAGTTTTCTGCACCTAAAACATGATACGGGAATTTCATAGTCCCTTTTAATTCCCTTCAGCCCTTCTGGAGAAAAATCAACACCTCTAATATTGAATATTGAATTATTTAATTACATAAATCTAAACATCCATCTCATGGCAGTTATTATTTCTTTATTATTATTTTATGCACCAAGACAAATTATGAATGATACTGGACCCTAAGACTAAACAATCTAGTAATTTTTTTCTGACCTATTTTGTGGGAACAAATCAACTTTGTGATTATTTTCTATTAACTTAGGCCCTGTTTATGTTGGCCAAGAATTTCAACATATACACTTTATCTGGCTTGAGCACAGAACAGATGGCAAGACTGGGTGTTTGAGCTAATCTGTAGTCCAATCAAAAGCAACCAGTACAAGATGCATTTCTTTATTTAAAGCTTAGGCCAATGTTGTTAATAATGTATGCTGTAATGAAAACTACACTTTCATTATAAAAATTATGAATTCTCAGCCCTACAAGTCATCGTCCTCGTCCATCTGCTCTTTTTACGTAATTAGATTAAATTAGGTGTGCTTCTTACAGATTTTTCTAAAGAAATCTAAAACCAAACATTTGTTGTTCTAACCAGTTCACAAAATATGAACTACTTTTTAGATATCTTTAGATACGTTTTACTGCTTTCTTGTTTTTGTACATTTATTCTAATGGTCACTAATGTTTTTACTGGCAGAAATAAACTCACTGCTGAAATGGTTTCAAACAATTTGCAAAGGTGTCTAATACTATTGCACAATACAGTAGATTTAAACCAACTAGGCATAGTGGGTGAATCTTTTGTTTGTTGTACCTTTCGTAATGCTTAACGTGTTGTCGCCACTAGCGACAAAGTCATAAAGTGCGACGAAGAGGTTGGGGTCACTCTCCGCGGCACCCAGCAGGTTCTCTTTAGAGCTCCAACGTACTGCCTCCGTCAGCGCAGCTGAATCCAGCCCAAACGGCCTGTGCAAGGCTTCTGTCACAAACACAGTGAAAGAGAGGGAGAGAAATAAAGAAAATGAGTAATGAGAATTAATGGAACGGCATAAAACGTCAAATGAGGCCTTGCCTCTGGGAAGGGCAGAAAAGAAGGTTGAGTCAGAAAGATGCAAGAGGGAGGGAGGTAGGAAAACAAGGGAGGATTAAAGGAATGAATGAGCGTTAAGATATGCAGCAGGAGAAGGAATACAAGGGTGGAGAATGTGAGTCATGGCACATTGAAAAGATAAAGGTAAAGAAACAAGACAAATGTAAGAGTAAATCATCATTTCATCATATCATTAAACAGAATCCATCCTAATCCACACATAAACCCCACTCATAGCTTCTGACAACAGATAAAGACTTGAAATACACAGAGACCTATATGTTCACCACATAGAAAACATACTGTCCATTTGACCTAAACGCCTCTACAACAATCCCAACTATACAGGCAGCAACTCCATGAAATTTGTCCAAATCTTCTTCAAACCCATTCCTCAAAGTTTTGCAGGTTCAGATCAGACTGGGATACCTGGAGGTTTCCAGTGAGCCACGTCCTGAAGCCTGGGCCCCAATGGGCTGGTCAGCCTACTCCTTTCTTCTTCAAAGCTATTGCTGGGCAATAGAGTTCGCAGTGGCATATTCTTCTTAGTCCTCTCCAAAGAGAACTGATGATCTTACGGATGTGTTTCCACACAGAAAACAGCAGCGAGCTGGTGAGTAATGGATGGAGTGTCTGTCTAAGAGTGCTTTTGCTCAGGCTGGTATATATGGAGCTGAGAGGAGGGGCAAAGTTGGAAAATTGATGCACAGGAGCTTCCACTCCCCCTGCACTGCCCAAGCATGCCTACTGGCCCTCCTACACAGCTGTCTTTCAGGCTCACAGACACACGAATGCAAAACATGCATACGCACACACGGGGAGAACGTGTCTAGGCAGCTGCCTCCAATAACCAAGTAACCCAGGAAAAGAGAAAGAAAGGGATCCAGGACAAAAGCAGGGGCAGAAATGAAGAATGACTGACTGAAGAAAACCAGCAAGATGAGTCAGCCTGCCTTCTACAACTAGGCAGTGGAAAATAACTGTTAATAATTAAGAGGAAAACATTCACACGGCTGGTTCAGACTATTCTTTTGTTCCCATTTCATTTCTGGCACTTAATAAAATAGCAACCATCCATCAGCCTGAGGATGTGAAGAGATATGAACATTAAGGGGTTAATTTGCACAGTCAACAAATGATCCGCACTTATGTCTATATTACTTATTATTCTTTAATATTACTACTGATCTCTACTAAGTGCTATAATGTACTCTAAAATACCATTTGTGGTGTTAGATTTAACTCAACCGCATTATTTATCTGTAGTATTTATGGCCAGCATTTCTGTATTTGGCATAGCGTATTTTCATATTGAGTTTTTTTCTACAGATTTTTATTTCGATTTTGTTTATACATTATTTTTATATTGTTCTTCTCCGTGTCTTTACAATCATTACATAAGCAATTTCCTCCAGGACCAATAAAGATTCTAATGACTGTAATATAATATACATTTGCCAATACTTGAAACTTGGGAACTTGAAAAATATAGTCATTGAATTTCAGTCAAAAGTTAGACTGATGCCTTTATGACCATCATTCATCTCTAGAAAATGAACATGTCTGGGTTTTCCTAGCTATTAACTCTTCATATAGATACATAAATAGATGATATATACACACAGCTAAACAAAATCTGTGTAATACATATAAATAAAATCAACCTCAAAGAATGAAGAGAACAAGTCACACACACTACAGGCCATCATTCATTACTCATGCTGATGAATGCATAAAGGTTAGAAAAGCAACAATTTCCGCCCTACAAACCAAACGCAAAAAAATTGAAACCAACGCTTTCAATTAAATTGGCAGCATGGCATCATTCAAGCATTTTCTGTGGAAAGCTGGTTGTCTGCCAGCACTTATCTAACGTGTTACTGGCAAAGAGAACCTGTAAGAACATGCTGATGGTAAAGCAGACCATGCCACCGAGTGTGAACCCCACCTTTGCTCTGAAGAAGCAAGCAATGCATTCTGTTCCCAGTCACCTGGCTCAGCCACAGTTCCCAGAACATAGTCTCAGTAGAAAAAGTCCAAACTCTGTCTAAACCCAGTTCAAACAGGAGCTGAAGTGCAAGCCCAGGTTGAACCCACTAGGCTTTAGTCCGGTAGGCTTGGGGCCGTAGACTCATTCAGTGAAGAAACAAGAAAGCCTGAAGCACTCCAGCCTGCTGAGGCTCCTTCAGGAGCCAGAGGCCTCCACTTTTGATGTGGTTCAGAGCTCAGAATTTCCAAGACAGCTCCTGGAAAGTTGACCCACCATGGTCGTGTGTCTACATGGTAACTGGCCGACGAGTGCAAGAGGGAGTGTGTTTGTGTGTGGGTGAAAGGGACAAAGTTGAGCTCGTATGTCTTCTTGGAGGTCTCTAGAGGGAAAGTGTGTATGTTGAGGGGGTGGTCATTTCACAGAGTAGTGGGGGTGGACCTTTTCTTTTGGCAGATGTCTCAGTTTCTGCTCAGTGTAATGCCAACAACATGAGTGAGTGAGAGTGAGAGTGAGAGACTCACAATTTTACAACTAGACAAATTAAGGCATATAATTCCCATTCCGTCATTCTATCGTTAGGAACAGGAGCTAAAGTTTTACTAGAACAGGATGTTCAATTATTCACACAGTTCCAGATCTAAAACATCCTACCATTTAGAAAAGAAAACCTCTGGAGAAATCTAAATGGAAAATAATTGGTAAAGAAATGCAAGCTGAGTGTTGTTCTATGAGTCCTAAAGGGTATCTTACCCTAGCAAGGAAGTCTGTGAACCCAGAGTCAGAACTAATGGACACGTGAGAGTTAGATGGCTGGTGTAACAGATGGCACTTCAGACTAAAAACCCAGATTTTTAAACACACTGTTGTCAAAAGCAGAACACTAAGAAATAAAGACAAATTATTTGGTAACAATCACATCAGTCAATGTTAATTGAGTAATCAAGTAATCCTGTGATTATTCTGGTGATTAGAACCCAACACTGATTTATAGTGACCTTGTTTTTCATTCGATTTCACGAATACTACTTTTTTAACCAAGTAATCGATTTAATATAACAGGCCTAATTGGTATAGCACCTTTATATTTTGCACCTATTTCAGTATTTGATAATACTGTATTTTTAAGGGTGTTTATCTACAGCCCATGCACACATACAGTGGGTACGGAAAGTATTCAGACCCGCTTAAATATTTCACTCTGTTATTTTGCAGCCATTTGCTAAAATCATTTAAAGTTCATTTTTTTCCTCATTAATGTACACGCAGCATCCCATATTGACAGAAAAACACAGAATTATTGAATTTGTGTGGATGTATTAAACAAGAAATATCACATGGTCCTAAGTATTCAGACCCTTTGCTGTGACACTCATATTTAACTCAGGTACTGTCCATTTCTTCTGATCATCCTTGAGATAGTTCTTTCATTTGAGACCAGCTGTGTTTGATTATACTGATTGGACTTGATTAGGAAAGTCATACACCTGTCTATAAAAGACCTTACAGCTCACAACGCATATCAGAGCAAATAAGAATCATGAGATCAAAGGAACTACCTGAATAGCTCAGAGACACAGACACAAGGCACAGATCTGGCCAAGGTTCCTAAGAGCACAGTGGCCTCCATAATCCTTAAATGGAAGACTTCAGGGATGACCAGAACCCTTCCTAGAGCTGGCCAGCCGGCCAAATTGAGCTATCGGGGGAGAAGAGCCTTGGTGAGAGAGGTAAAGAGGAACCCAAAGATCACCGTGACTGAGCTCCAGAGATGCAGTCGGGAGATGGGAGAAAGTTGGAAAGTCAACCATCACTGCAGCCCTCCACCAGTCGGGGTTTTATGGCAAAGTGGCCAGACGGAAGCCTCTCCTCAGTGCAAGACACATGAAAGCCCACATGGAGTTTGCTAAAAGTCACCTAAAGGACTCCAAGATGGTGAGAAAGAAGATTCTCTGGTCTGATGAGACCAAGATAGAACTTTTTGGCCTTAATTCTTAAACCAGGCATAGTTCATCACCTGTCCAATACAGTCCCAACAGTGAAGCATGGTGGTGGCATCATGCTGTGGGGGTGTTTTGCAGCTGCAGGGACAGGACGACTGGTTGCAATCGAGGGAAAATGAATGCGGCCAAGTGCAGGGATATCCTGGACGAAAACCTTCTCCAGAGTGCTCGTGACCTCAGACTGGGCCAAAGGTTTACCTTCCAACAAGACCCTAAGCACACAGCTAAAATAACAAAGGAGTGGCTTCACAACAACTCCGTGACTGTTCTTGAATGGCCCAGCCAGAGCCCTGACTTAAACCCAATTGAGCATCTCTGGAGAGACCTAAAAATGGCTGTCCACCAACGTTTACCATCCAACCTGACAGAACTGGAGAGGATCTGCACGGAGGAATGGCAGAGGATCCCTGGTGTGAAAAACTTGTTGCATCTTTCCCAAAAAGACTCATGGCTGTATTAGATCAAAAGGGTGCTTCTACTAAATGCCAAGCATAGGGTCCGAATATGTTAGGACCATGTGATATTTCAGTTTTTCTTTTTTAATAAATCTGCACAAATGTCAACAAGTCTGTGTTTTTCTGTCAATATGGGGTGCTGTGTCTACATTAATGAGGAAAAAATGAACTTAAATGATTTTAGCAAATGGCTGCAATATAACAAAGAGTGAAAAATTTAAGTGGGTCTGAATACTTTCTGTACCCACTGTACAGCCCTTTGCATCCTTTCCCATTGCAGAGAGTCCTCAGTTGGAAGCTTTTGGAGTGATCCAGCAGCAACTGTCCTGCGTGGGGCATGTCGTGTGCCTGTGTGTGTCAGTACTGCCTGCTGCACATGTGCGTGCGTGCATGTATGTGTGTGCGTGCACAGTGCAGGAGATGCCATGCAGGACAGCTGGGAGAGGGCTTGAGTATGCAGAGGGTCTATCTGAATGGGGATATTGAGCCGGGGGCAGTCTAATGGCCTTGATCAGAGTCCCTCACACAGCTGTTGCACTGGGACAGGGCCCGGCCCGGGACAGCTGAACTAGCACCTTAGCAGAGACTTGACACAAACACCCTTACCCACTCTAGGGCCACTAAACCCGTTCGCTTTTAACACCCATTTCATACAAAATTTTCGACCAAATATGATTTATTCATTTATTTCGTTTTAATGAACCACACTTAAACATTTTCCGTACTTTCTATTAGACAAATTGGCAAAATGCACGTTACTTGCTTTTTAAAAAGCAAACTTGCATTAAAATTCAGGCAAACAGCTGTGTACCACAGTGAGTCATGTATAATTACGGTTACAGTACAAGGTTTGTTACAGGTAGAGGAGCAGCAAGTGCACTTATTGATCTCATTATTTGTATCATAAAACTGTAGCACAGATGGGTTCAATTAGACTGGCCGACCCCTGATTGGAAAATGCAATAAGCCATTATTTATTAACCCCTTTAAAATCTAAGGTTTATGACATCCAGACATTAACAGAAAAGTCCATCGCTAAACAGGAATAAACATGAGACCTTTCCACATCACAGAGTGAGTCTCTACTGAGCAAACAGACGGGGTATTCCAGGAACAGACTGAATTTCAGAAACAAGGGGACTTTCCTGCAGGTTCTAACAGGGATTTACAAGCATTCCGATCCCAACTCGCTCATCAAATGCAAATTTGTCACACTTTATGTTCACACAAAGGGGGAGCGCTACGATCAAATACAAAGGGATATATGAAGACTTTTAGACACATTTCACATTTTTGTGTTTTTTTGGGAGGCTGATATTTCGTCATTTTTCCCACCACCTCATAAAATATGAAAATTCTACAAAAATTCTCAACTTAAAAAAAAAAAAAAACATTTACTGAACACTTTTTAATAACATTTATTAAGTACAAAAGAATAAACAAAGATAATGACAAAAATAATGTTGCTTAACAGACAAACTTTCAAGACAATTGGTCATAATCTAGTGATCGCAAAAAAATAACTTCACACAGCCACTAGCGATTATGCTGTGAGTATATTCTTCAATACACAGCACTGACAGCATCAATCATTAAGTATGACCACGCATATAAGCCTTTAGTTTTCTTCATCCTCCTGAGCAACTTTGTCTTTAAGCACAACGAGAGAGAGAGACAGAGAGAGAGAGAGACAGAGACAGAGACAGAGACAGAGAGAGACAGAGAGAGAGAGAGAGAGAGAGAGAGAGAGAGAGAGAGAGAGAGAGAGAGAGAGAGAGAGAGAGAGAGAGAGAGAGAGTGAGTGAGTGACTCCACCAGTCCAGCTGTGTCCCAAACCCCATAAACAGTACAATTACAGGGAAATGTTAGTGTCTGTTCTCCTAATTCTTTAAGAATGTTACCAAGAAAAACATCCAACCAAATGGTTCCCAAACCCAGTCAGGAGGCCTCTGTGCATTCTGGTGTTTTTATTACTCTGATACCCCGGACCTGAAGCCTGAGAGCAAACTGGGTCCGTTTGCCCAATTCCCTGGTGAACCCACCTCCAACGTGTGAAACTCCTGCGCGGAGTTTGTGGGTAAACCGATCCAGCGAATCTCCTTCTTCTCTTTTGAGATTATGTTCATGGCCATCAGCACATTCAGCGCGTCATACACACGCCTGCGGATGTTCTTCTGGTCATACACCTGCTGCTTGCACAAACACACACAATTAACACAGAGTTTTCTCAAATGTGACCCAAATCTCCCATCATTTCTCTACAGTGCTGCCCCTGTTAGGCCTCGCGTCCTCCTAGACTCTATTCCTGCTCCAGGCATTAAAGCTTTTTAATTATTCTTTTAACATTCCGAGAGTGGTAAGGAGATTAACCCCACGGTCCCGTCAGAACTAATACCGGAAAGTATTTACTGCACACTCCCTTCGCTGCGGGAAGAAGCGGACCCTGGACCGACGCTCCATCACACGAACCACAGCGAAGAAACAGTGCAACTGATCGGAGACCAACAAACTTGGAAACGGGTTAAGCATCACATTTCTCCACACAAAGGAGCTGCCTGAGGCCCAGCAGGTGACCTCTTTTATAGGTGAAGCACCGTGGATGTTCTGAATCTGGTCTAGCATGTTTAGACTAAAAGCACATAAAACCAGTTTATTGAAGAGTTTGTACGTGCGGTTGGGTGGGGTACGTGCGGTTGGGCGGGGTACGTGCGGTTGGGCGGGGTACGTGCGGTTGGGCGGGGTACGTGGGGTACGTGCGGTTGGGTGGGGTACGTGCGGTTGGGCGGGGTACGTGCGGTTGGGCGGGGTACGTGCGG
>JBBPDC010000017.1:10962744-10973017 GCA_037974485.1 Hemigrammopetersius urotaenia
AAAGGGTGGTGGATGAAACCACCACAGTTTGTCGGCAGTGTGGCACGAGGAAGCTGTATGAGACTGGCAGCACGTCGAACATGGCCGCTCATTTGAAACGACAACACCCTGGTGTGACAGGAGCTAAGACGAAGGCGGATACGGAGACGTAATACCATGATCCGATCCGAACCGTGAATTTTTTGATCCGTTGCACCACTACTATCTCCCCTTCACCTCAGTGCCTCCAGTATCACAATCTCATTGGACAAATCTGATAAACAGTGATACTGATCCTAGATCCTCCTTTTGGTGACCACCTGTGGTTAACAGGAATTTCAGGTCCTATCAATTTCAGCGCCTAAAGCACTGAAATCTGTTTTAAAGGTTTTATGTACTGTAAGAGGAGCCCATAAGAAACATAGGCTGACTGTTATAGTCAGAGGGAGTGGCATTAACCACAAGCTGCCCCTAGCTACACACACAGACACACAGAACTACCTTACTCTGCCCAGAAGGTATAATGTCACACCCACTTTTTCTTGTTTTCTTGTCCCTTTGTAGCAAATACCCACACTTTCTAACTCGTAGGCACCGGAGAAGTGAATAAACCAACTGCAACGCACTATTTCAGCCCAGCCCTGCTTATTTCTAACTCTTCCTTGTCTTTGTACTCAGACAGTTATATATTGTATTTCAGGGGCCTTTTAACATTTTCACCAGCTTACCCAGCACCTACCGATCACTCACCCACTGACACACGCGCACGCACGCACGCACAGCTCTCAAGGAAGCAGATTCATTGAGCAGACTACTGCTTGCATCACCTGGACAAACCTCTTTCCTACTACTCACCTCAGTTTCATCATATAAGGGTTAGATTACATAAGCACCAGTCAGAATCTAAACAAATTCGGGCATGACTTATAAACCGATTCGGTAAAGGAATAAAGTGGCAAAAACACTGCTAAATAAAAATTTTATTTATGGATGCCTAGCTATACCACATAGAAATGAACAGGAAACACATAGGAAAATAGAACATGTTTCCTGAGGACACTTTAATGTTCTTATCTCTACAACAACTGCTAAACTGACAAAGAATTGCTCTCCTTCATAAAAGTGGTAACTCATAGTAAAAACGAAACAAAAACAACATATAAAACCACAAGCATATCCCAAAAGTACACCCAAATAGCCCAAACTGCATGCTAATGCTCTGCTCTTGGGTTTGGTCTCTTACAACAAAGCAACAATAATAATAATAATAATCAAATTATTATAACTACTTTTTATGGGATAGTTTCTCAGGCTAAAAGTAAGCCTGAGGTCTAGACTACATGGAATTTTTAATGGTGAAACACTACTGACATTGCAGTCCAGGCTAAGATTAGGCTTAATCAGAGTCTATGTAACCAGCCCTATAAATCCCAGTTGATACAGCAGTAGAGTTGCAGCAATTCCTGACTGGAGCTTTGAGAACAAAAGAGCGTTTGACTCTGGCTCAAAGGATCCAGTGCCCGACATAAATAACCTACACAACAAAGAGGAGGAAACTGTGAGAGTCATTTCCAAGACCAGTGAGCCTATAAGCACTGTAGGAACAGGTGTCATCACCACCTACAGGTGAAGCCGATCCCATAGGCTTTGGCAGAGCTGAACCAGTCGCACAGATAAGAGAAACCAAGTCTTCACTTCTTAATGAGCTTGGCCAAGGAGAGCCATGGAGGTTAATGAGATGTCAATGAGTCAAATGGATATTCAACCCATAGTTTTCACACAGGTATGAAGGGTGTGTTATAAGAAACACACAGGGTCTCGTCCAGTCATGCTCTGCTGTTTACGGTTATGATTTATATTGAAAGACACTTTGCACGACATTCATTATTATATAATACAAGCCAACACGTTCAGTCAAGTGAGCAACACAAGACAGAACTTTACTCCACTGTGTAAACACAGCGTGGTACAGAGATGATTCAGTGACAAATCTAATCATGGTTTCCTTTGGAGCTTCTAAGATTTTGGGCAGACTTCTAGGTCGGTGTCTGAGTTACCATGGTAACACTCCTTAGTGATGGAAAAACTCATTTAGCACAATTAGTCATTCTTTAATTAATTCATTTCATGCAACCCGTAACAAAACACTAGTAATCCCACGCATTACTTGTTAAAACATGTTGGGCAATGCGATGTTACATTCATTAAGATTCTTTGCAGTACCACCTACATTACAGTACATTTTAATTCATCCTCAGATCATATCATTAGATTAGAAAACACTTAAGTCTTAGTATGATTTGACACCAGGCGAAAAAGCCTCAGAAAAAAGGTATGAGGTTTACTGGTTGCCACCATGATCTCAGAGACAAAACAGCCTTAAAGTTTGTGTTAGTGCGTGTTATAACAAAAACTTTAATTTTAGTCAATTATCATCATGATAAATGCCAGCTCATAATTTTTTTCAAGTTTGCTATTAACATATTGATTTATTACAGCAACTGTTATTTTGGCCAACCAAAAGTCATCACTACAGGTTCTAATGTTATAAAAATTATAAAATTACTGAGATCCACAAGTGTCTTTGTGTGTGAGCATGCAATGTATTAAGTTTGCTTGATACTGGATACAATACAATAGTGAATAAAATATTTGTCAAACAGCAGGCCTGCAATCTCTTAAAAAATGTTGAGAGATTTGACAATAATATGAAAAAAAGATTACAGACAAAACCAGATCAATTATATAATAAATTATAAATTATAAATGACCAAACTGATGCTTGGAAGCCTCAAAGCTCCAGTTCTAAAGATGCAAACTTTGGACACCATGCATGTCTTGGCCAATGAACTACAATGTGAGTAACAAAGGAAACTGTATAAATTAGTTTTCTCAATAAAATATTCCTATAAAATTGTAACAGCTTTAATGTTCTAATTAAAAGAACACAGTTTCAGTGAATTCAGCATAACAGGATGGGACTCCTTTAGATTTCATAGGCTGAAAAATCTCATTCTTTTAGATAAATTTCACATCTCAAAGACAGACCTGTGCAGCACATCTGAAGAGGATAATGGGAAGCCAACGAATTAGACCCTGAGGCTACTCAAAATCAGTCTGTCATCACTGCCTGCATCTTACTGTGTTCCTGTCCAAACTGCACCTCGCATAACGTGAACTGACAGGAGACACTTCTTATATAAGGATAACCACAGACTTATGAGACTCTGTGGCTTTAATTTGGAACAAGTGTGTGCATGCACTTGGCCTGAACTGATACTGAAGGGAGGCACTAAATAACATGCCAAAAACCATTGAGGTTGGTCAGATATGCTGCAAAAATGAAATTTAGCTGCAATAGGCCAGCAGGCCAAAATAATTTAATTCTTACACAAGTATAAGCATGCAAATGTGTTGTGCCGGCACTGATGAGTCAAAGCTGAAGGGGGACAGGCTGGTTTGCAATCGCACTGCAAAAGAAAATATATTTATGTTCAGTTTAACACCAACACATCATTGTGTCTGTGTTAAATATCTTCATAACAAGTCTACTAGTGAAATACAACGTATTATTCTTTTTAGAAGTGTATAACACACCAGTGGCCAGCTTAACTTATGTTTTGCCAACAACTGGGAAGATTTAATGATTAATCCAGATACTGGGACTACAGCTGAGAGTCACAGCTGATAAGTTGGTGCCCCATCTGTGCTAGCAAGACCAAGATAAATTATTCATATCCAATTCTGACACATACACCCAAAAGCAGCTGTGAACATCTGCTAAATATCTAAATAGCTTCAGTAATTGTTGTGAAACTGCTATGAAAAACCAGCTTTTCGCTCTCTGCACTTTGTCTATTATAGTGTGAACTTGTTTCACAGTGCAAAAATGAGTCACTACAAAGTAAGTTACTAATTACAGTTATCAACCAGAGAGAGAGAGAGAGAACCAGAGATAGAACAAGAGTGGATGAAAAAACAAGAAAGAAAAAGTCACAGAGGAAAACAGACTGTCAGAAGAATGGCTGTGCAGCAGATGAAGATACTAGAATAGATGAAAGACAAAACAGAGAGCAAAAATTGATTTTGAGAGATAAAAAGTGAAAAGAAAACTGAAGAGTGCTGCTGGTCAGTGCAGTGATCTGAAGACAGATGGAGAAGCACACACTAATCTCCAGCTGTGGGCAAGACCTGGTAAAGTCATGGAGACAGTTGTGCTGAATGTCAAGCAGCAATCACACACTAATCATCCGATAGTGTTCAGTTCCTGCCGCTGCAGTCAGGGGGACAGTTATGCGGAACTCTTCTGGACGCATCTTTACAGGAAGAGGGACATGAATCGCTAGTTCCTGGAACTAAAAAGAGAAACAATGATCTTGTTGACCCCACTATTGTTTACATACAGTGGAGGGCTTATGTCCACTGAGGCAAAACAGTGAGGTCCTCTCCACCCCCAACAGAGACAAATCATTTCCTCTCCTCCCACTAATCCACACTTTAATGAGGCTAGGATGAGTGGAGCTGCTCTGGGAGGGGCCCGGGTAGGATAAGGCCTTTTAAATGAGGCAGGATTAAGGCAGAGGCGAGGGAACACCGCCACACATGTTCACTTAAGCATGAATTATTTATACCTCTCAAAGATTCTGATGGAATCAATGATGCCACACAGGTTGTAATAAATGCACATGGTCTATAAAAAATAAATAAATAAAATAAAATAAAATAAGAAAGACATGTCCATACTGGAAGAGGTCATGACATGGACCTTGTGGCACTCTTATGCCCCCTAGTGCTGGATCTAAGAATCAATGTAACCACATGCCAGGTGTGAACTTTATTCCCCACCCATTAGGTGAACTCCCAGCTTCCCATCAAAAACTATACATTTGTTGGGTCACTTTTTTGTTGCTGCTGTCAAATCTTTTTTCCACGTATGCGCAGAAAAGTGGATTTGCCTAATCCAATTTTATCCTTAATGCAAATCTGCTTACGCATCAGAGATCCTGGGCTATTTCAGCCAGTTGTGATGCTTGCCAGCTTCATGAAAGTGGATTAAAATGATATAAGGTAGAGAGAGCGAAACTGAGAGAGAGACATGAGAGTAAAGAAAAGGATCACATTAAGCAGTCTTTTCTATAATGTATGCAGCTCCATCGAGAGTGAAAAAAAATCAAGAAAATTAGGCCTAAAATGTGCAGACAAACCCAAAAACGCCACCAGTTTGTAAGCAAAATGACATTCAGAGGTTAAGTGCACGACACTACAGCAGTTATCATTCGGAAAGCTGCAGAGATGCGACGCATGGCACGCTATCAAGATGAAGCGCGAGGCGAACTAGATAAATAAGTAATGATAGAGAAGACTGGAGTGGCCTGGTGACCTCACAGGGCCCGCTGCCGGCTGACTCACCGTCTGAGAGCCTTACGTGGTCGCAGGGACACACATTCCAGCAGTTCAAAGAGTAACTACTCGTCCAGCTATTTCACCTTGATGTACTCAGTCATATCAATAACAATGTTATCACTACCTTATGTCTGTGAGAAACCGCTTTACCTGGTTTACACACAACCCACACAGCATCTTCTGGGTCAGGAAGGATTTCTCTCTGCCTCTTAGATGACTCACTCCAACTGTGAATTCAATCTAGTGAAACAGGGTCAGTTGCCATCACATTTCCTGCTGTTCCTCTGAGCATACCCACTGCAGTGATAAGGGTTTGGCATGAGTGCATTACACCAGAATGGAAGCCCCAAGGAATGCCAAAAGCAGAGAACTTCAATTTGTTAAACACAAGCAAAATGAAAGGAAATCATAGTGGACTTTTCAGACCCACACAACGCAATAAGTAGTTAACATATAAATAGTTGTAATGGAACCCTGCAGTGATTTCTCTTCCTGCAGCATCTGTAGATGTGGTCAATCATGATGTTTGCAGCACTTTTCTTTTTCAGTGAAGGGAAATTACTGCCCATGGTAATCGGCCAAATGATACAGACAAAACACTCAAAGGAACAATTAAGCTAAAGCTGCCGTGTTTGAAATACAAGCACAGGTCATTTTAAGATCTTCACAAACCTGGTGGAAAATTCATCATGTCATCCTTCTGATTTTTAAAAAAAGCTGTGTGTGTATTTCTGCATAATTCAATATTTCTGTACAACTCAAAGCAAAATCTTCTGAAAAATATCAACATTGTCTCAGACTTGTCCCAGTAAAATCTTTCTGTGACGCAGCTTTCTGTAATGCATTAAACTCTTCTGATGTCTGGTTCCCATCACTACCACTGAATAAACCTGACATTTCTGACAAGTTTCCTGAGATCCTTAGATCACGCTGAATGATTTTGTTTGCATCTTAATCATTTAATCTTGATGTTGTTTTATTAAGCGAGAGGAATTACCAATTAAAACAAACATCATTCAAGCTCATGTATTCATGCATTAGTGTGTGTAAAGCTTATCAACAACAAAATGGCCTGCAAGCGAAAGCCTTGTTACTTGTTCTATTTCACATTCAGATGTAGATTTAATGATTCAGTGATTCAGCAATTCTCACACTCCTGAGAAACAAATAAGTCAATGGGAAATGCCTCGAGTCGTCTGGTGACTCCGGGTCTCCAACTGACTAAAAGTGAATGAAAAGAAGGCGAAATTAATCAGTGTTTGTTCCGAATGGTGCCTGGTGTGACCGAGTTGAAACAGATGTGAGGGGATCAGCTCTTTCCTCCAGACAGACGCAGGGACAGCCAGGTGCACTTAAAACAGGAAACCAAGCTCAGTCTCTGCCTACGAGCCTTCCCACATGACGCAAGATGATGCTGCGCACCATCAAGTACAGCACATCCCAAAGACGGCCGCCATAAACGTACGCAACACATTTTTCTGATTGACTAAGATAACTTTCAAGCCCTTCTACACCTCAGACTACGAAAAGGACACTTGACATTTGAGGAAATGAGGGAGTAAAAATAACAAACGCGATGCCCTTTGCAGGTCAGCTCTTCCAGCTGAGAGGCTCCACTGTCGTGATGCGACAAGCCCCTTTTCGCAAGCCCTTCTAATAGACACACAAACTAACGGCCAAGCCTCAGCCCTCTCCCATCCCCATCACTTCCGATCTCAGCCTGGACGTTGACTGAGCTAGCCTCAGGGAAAGAGGCCTTTACAGAGCAGGAGAGCCAGTTCCAGAAAAGCCATAAGAGCTGACCCTACTGCCTTTGGGAGACTACTGACATGACTACTGCCGCCCCCCCACAAAAAAAGCATATCCCCTCAGTCAGTGGTTATCCTTTCTATTTTTGGCCTTTTGTTATCACTGTTCATCTGGGACTACATAATGTTTATGACAGGCTGTGGCTTTGCCTTGGAGGACGTTTCCTTTGGTTTCAGAGAATTAACAGTTTTTTTTCCTTAAGCGAACCCTGTCCATAACTTCAGGGCATCACATGAGAACGCAAGAGACAGAGAAGATGCTTTAAAACGAAGGCCTTGATGGAAATGCTTGATTGTAAAATGATTTGGCCAGGCTAGAAAGACACTGCAATCAATAGGACACCTTCATCATCTTCACAGTCATAAGCGTGACAGTCAAGTGAAACTGAGTCAGTGAAATGGCATGTGTGAAACCTGATAAAGTGGTGGCTTCTCAAGCAGCTTTTCTAATAGAACATTATGCCTTCTGTGAGCACTGTAGAAGGGAACAGATCTGGTTTCTACAAGAGAAACTAACTGAACACTATAGAGCTGGAGATGCTCTTGTCCCCCCTCCCCCCCTATTTGTCTCACCTAATATGTCACCAGTCCTTCTCACCAAGCTCCAGCCTGTTTAGGAGAAAGACAGCAGATAGCATCCATCGACCATTCTATTATAAGCAAGACGTGTGTGTGTGTATAACATACTGAGAAGCTTATAAGAGTGTCCAAACATGCAGGTCAGACAAATGTGCTTCCTCTATACACACAAAAGGTTCCTAATTTCCAAAGGGAGAAAGCTCCATTCAGATACTGTGTAATCAGGGCAGGTTAGTAGAGGCCCAGTTAAAAGGTAGTTTTAGTGGAAACACCCTTACAGAGCAAGAGTCTACTATTGGATCCGAGTTAGTGGATGTCTACATCCATGTTAGCACATCTGCTAGCCGGCCTAGCTATTAACATCTATGGAGAACGTCTCTAAACCGAATTGACAGCGTTAAAAAGACACGAACATGCACCCGTGTGCTGGAGAAGCCCCCAGTCTCTGTGAGTTTACCTGAGTGCTGGGTGAAAACGTTAACCCCCGGGTCCGGCATGGTAGCGGCAGCAGCGAGTCTGCAGGCTGGGGTTCCGGCGCTGCTGGCCTCCTTGGGTCTCCTCCCGGAGCCGCTTGTACGGGAAGCTTTGCCCGGGTGCTGCTGCTGAGAGTGGGGCTGGGGCTGCGGTTGCGGCTGCTGCTGGGGCTGGGGAGGACTCTGGAGCCCCGGAGAGGCGCCGTCCCCCACCCGGCCTACCTGCTGCCCCATTGTCCGAGTTGTTTAGAGGGAGAAAGAGAAGAGATCCGCGGGACGAGGTGAGGGACACCGCGCGGGCCGGCCGGATCACATCCCCCCCGGCCGGAGCGCCCCAGCGGCCTGCTGCTGCTGCTGCTCCTCCGTCCGCTCCACCCAGCACACAGCACTGTCCTCACACTCTCAGCTCTGCACACCGGGGCTGCTCGGTGTGTGTTTGGGCGGACCTGGTCCGGCTGAGCCCCCTCCGTCCGCAGAGGTGTTTTGTGTTGTTTTTCTCTAAAACGGACCAGAACGGGCTCGCTCCGATCCGCTCCACACACTCAGCGCCCCCTCTGCCGCCATCTTTACCGCAGAACCAGTGGCGTGCAGACCACCAGCCAATCAGCGTTATGGGAGAGGGGAGGGGGCGGGGATTTTTGCAGGGAGAGGCGGGAACATGTATGGCCACGCCCCGTTTGGATGTTATAAAAATAATAAAAATAATAGACTAAGTTAATGTACCAGTCAGAAATTCTGGCACACAATGAGATTTTCTATATTTACACCGTACTCACTCCGTATTCCTTGCTAATAAGTTTACAGTGTGTTCACCAACTTTACTAACTTTATTAGTAAAGTGGCTCGTGAATACGCCACAGCACACACTGTGAACAATGTGAAATTCTTTCTCTGCACTTAACCCATTCACCAACTGAAGCAGTGGGCAATAAGGCAACCTTCAACCTTGAATTTCGTGCTGTTCACATGGCGTGTTGTGCTGTTGTGTGTTCACATATGACAAATGGGCACTTTACTTTTAACATTTGCTAAGATACACTCACTGTTCCTTGCTAATAAGGGGGCAGCTGGTGGCCTTGTGGTTAGGGAGTTGCTCCTGCGATCAGAAGGTTGTGGGCTTGAATCCCAGCACTGCTAGTGTCATCACTGATGTACCCTTGAGCAAGGTACCATCCACACACTGCTTAACCATCTTTTCATTGAGTAGCTGAAAAAACCTTGTTATGTATCCATAATTACTTAATAACTACATAATAAAATACATACAATTCCTTTATTACTAACCAAAATAGGGACTATTTATACGATATCTAACACTCCCCAAATTAGGGACTGTTAGATATCATATAACATTATATTAGATCATTTATGATATTCCACACTGGCAATAACCTCAAAAAGACCTATAAATATTTATTTGAAAAATAATGAAACTGACTTAATGAGATATTCAGCTCACCACTGGAAACTGTCAATGAGGTCAATCCATAGAATTCTGAAATCCATGTTTACAATAATCAAACCAGGAAGATCTTCTAGCCATGGAATATAATGTGGTCAGTCGAAGATGGAATGATGGATACTGCCCCTTAAATAAGTAAATTCTAAAGCAAACACAGTGCAGTGTTATATGCTGGGGACTGGTGTACATTTTAATGAAATTATATAAATGTTTGTGCTTGTTATACTGCATTAATATTTATATTTGAGCATACTGTTTTAATAGAAAGTGTTATTGGTACACTCCTGTTTCATCAAATTTGTCATTCTCACATGCAACAGTTATGAAACACAATTTTAGTAACTTGCTTATTTGCACCTGCCATGCATATCACTATAAATAAGTAATTCATACAGAAACCACCATCTAACTTTGAAACTTGTATCATAATTAGCATTTGTTTATCACATAAGACAATTGTCATGCTGGCGTAGAGGGAAGAAGGGGAAGGAAGCAGTGTTAAGCAGGCCAGAGATACTTTAATGTCCCAAGTACACAGACAAAGTTCTCACAGAACAGATCTGGATCCC
>JBBPDC010000017.1:10973117-10987127 GCA_037974485.1 Hemigrammopetersius urotaenia
CTGGACTGCAGGCTTCTATACCGTCTGCCAGAGGGCAGCAGGTTAAAGAGTCTGTGTCCAGGGTGTGAGGGGTCTGTTATGATTTTGCCTCCCCTTTTCCTGGTTCTGGAGAGGTACAGCTCCTGGATGGGGCACCGGTGATCCTTTCTGCTGCTTTGTGTGTGTGTGTGTGTGTGTGTGTGTGTGTGTCTGTACCTCCTTGTTGAAGTGAAGCATGTGCAGTAGCTGTATTCCCAGCAGAAGGCTGCTCTGATGGGCTTTTTTGGAAACATGCAGGTGCTTCTCCAGGTCTGTGCGTGTGAGCGTGCTCAGCAGACGCCCATCCACCAGGTGTGTGTGGAAGAACTGGGAGTACTGGGGCAGCCCTACGTCACTCAGCCATGCCTGCGCCACCCAGTGGTGGTCCAGATCCGCTGCTTTGGACAGTCTGAGAACAGCAGTTAATTACATATCTGCACATATGTTCATCTAACTCGCCTAAATAAACACAGTGGGAGATGAGAAACATGTAGTATTTGTTTTAAAAATGCTGTGATCACTGAGATTACTGAGTCAGTCACAAGTGGTTGTGTGTGAGTTCACTTTGGTTGTGCTGCTCTGAACAGGCCTAGACTCCTAGACTCTTCTCACACTGCTCACTTTCCCAGGTTAATGAAATCAAACGCTCAGTTTGAGAGGTTTGGCCAGTAGAAGCACGAGGTGTAAAGTAAGCAGAACTGGCTTTTACACTGAGTGTGAAACCAACAACACCATTGTTTTGCTTTCTAATAGAAGTTGGCCTAATTATTACTATAAGAGCAAATCTGTCCAGAATCAGTCCCAGAGCACCTGTTACCCAACCCGGATCCTTTACATTGTGATATCAAGCCATCAGTGAAAAATAAATAAATATAAAAAACACCAGAACTTATTCTTAAACATCATTCCGAAACCAAGAGAAACTTTTTAGAGATTTTAGGATCTGGCTGTAGCCCGTGAGATTTACATTGCCCTCAAAAACAAGCCTAAACTGTGTCATCCCTGCTGAATAAAAATCATAAAAATCAGTAAAAGTTGGTTTTTCAGTGATGTCTAATGGTTAGTGATGAGTAATTGTGTTTTGTGAGTTGATCAAAATGTAAATCGTCTTTATGGTTTGACAGGTGACCTGTGGCTGATTTTAGATGCAGCTGGTGGTTTTCTAATGGGATCTAAATCTGTTCTACAGGAAATTAGTGATTTCTGAAGATATTTATTAAGCCAATGGGCACTACGAAACAAACCAATGTAGTTCTGATAGTGTTTTTTTCCAAGGATGTGAATGTTTTGCCATAATTCTTCAACGCAAGAAAGTAATTTATATTCTGTGTGTGTGTGTGTGTGTGTGTGTGTGTGTGTGTGTGTGTATGTGTCTCACCCATGTCCTGATTCAGCCTGTCTGTAGTCTTCAATGGCCAGACGCAGTTTCCTTCGATGCATGGAATTACTGATGCCCAAACCAGCCACAAGATCTGCATCAGTTAAGGCTAACATCACCTAACACACACACACACAGGAGGCATGAGGGATTCGTTTATTGCATGCTCAATTATGATGAGCAGGAGATGAATCTGCTTTTCCCTTGTGAACCCTGGTATATTTTAATATGAACAACATACAGAATAATATTTGTGTGTGCTGATTTAGTACTATCCTCCATGAAATATTATATTTGGTGCTTGTTTTATGATAATATTTTTACAGACTGTGTCCCAGCACTGAAAGTAAATGTGATATTATACAGTGTGTTCAGTAACTGTTCTGTTATGTTCTGACCTTGCCACTCTTGACGTTGTCGGCACATGCACGGATGTACATGGGCATGGCCATGATGACCTCAAGCCAGGCCTGCACAGTGCCCGCTCGCCATCGGGACATGGGCACGGTCCGCGCCAGCTCCACCTGTTGCAGTCTGTCCAGCTGCTCCTCACAATCCGATATGCTCACACTTAGACGGGCGGGACTCGAGAGACTGTCTGAGTCTGGATTGGTGGGCGCAGGGAAAAGAAGCAGGGCGATTTGCAAGAGACTTTTAGAGGGTAACTCTGGGCAGAGGCCTGTATTTCTATTGAACCATACATATCAACACACTCTGCTGGGTGGGAGTTACACAGAGTGGGGCATAAAACCAAGGACAAAAACTGATGAAATACAGATATCATTAATACCATATGTCAGGGTAGAACCATTATCAATATCATAAACATGCACATAATTAAGAGTTAAGGTCTTTAAGGGCTCGTGTGCTGAATTTGACTTCATTTCCCACTTGTGACATTTGCAGGGGTTTATATACCAAAATCTTTTTGTCCTTGTCCTACTTTTAACATGGTTGAATTTTATCTCCCCCTCTGCACTGTTACAGGGTTGCCGTAGGTGGGTTAGTGTTGCTGCTGCTTTGTATTTTGTTCTGTCTGAGAGGCTGGTTCTTGTTTTTCAGATCCAGCATTTGGAGTTTTCACTTCCTTTTCTCTTTATGTTCACTTATATCTCTTTCTCTATTTTTCTCTACCCCTGTATTATCTGGTCTAATTATAAATAAAATGTTCAGATAACAAGAGGGGCTTATACAGTTAAAGCCCCACTTGGCAAAGCAAAGGTATCCGGTGCATCACGGCACCCAGCTTCACATTCTGCTTGCTAAGATGCCGGACACGACAAGTTAAAAAAAAAAAACATGACTGAATTTGACAGAGTTTGTTACTGTACACTTAAGACCTGTATATGTAAACAACCTCTATTCTGATTAAGTGATGTTTATTGCGGATCATTCGTTTAGCGGTCCAGACTGAAAACTTTTTATAAGGTTATACTCAGCTCTAGGCTACCTATCAGAAGTGGTATAAGCAAGGACAACCAGTGAACCAGCAACAAGGTCATGGGCACCCAAGGCTTGTTGAATGCACCTGGGGAGCGAATTCTAGTCTGTCTGGTCCAGATCCATATAAAACCTACTCTAGCACAAATTGCAGAAAAAGGCTCATGCTGGTTGCGATAGAAAGGTGTCAGAACACAGTGGGGCTGCGTAGACACAGACTGTTTGAAGAGCACATACTGACCCCAGTCCACTGCTGTATATGGGCATGTGAGCAAAAAACTAGACTATGGATCAATGGATAAAGGAGCTCTGGTATGAAGAATCATGTTTCCTGTCACATCATCTTGACGGCTGGTTGCTTGTGTACTTACAAGGATGCACTATGGGAAGAAGGCAGGTTGATAAAGCAATGTGATGCTCTGGGAAACCTTTTTTTGAGAAGTACACCTAAAACTCTTGCAGATCAGTGACATCCCTCCATAACAACAGCATTCATGAATGGCAGCGGCCTCTTTCAGCAGGATAATGTCTCCTGCCACATTGCAAACATCGTTGGTTTGAGGAGCAAGACAAAGAGTTCAAGATGTTCACTTGGCCTTTAAAATTCCTTAGATCTCAATCCCAACAAACATGTGGGATGTGCTTGACAAAGTAGTTTGATGCATGGGGGTCCCACCCTGGAGCTTACAGGACTTAAAGGATTTGCTGCTAATGTCTCGGTGCAGATACTTCAGCACACCTTCAGAGGTCTTGTGGAGTCCAGATCTTCATAGTTCAGAGCTGTTTTGGTGGCATTAGCTTGGGGGGCTACATTTGATTGGGGGCTACATTTGAGGCTTTAATGCTTAGGCTTATTTGGCTTCTATTCACTATATGACCAAAATATACATGTATTTTTCTTTTTTCCCTGTGTTAGACCATGAGCATTCATAGCCTCTTTGCCACTATAACAGCCTCCACTCTTCTGGGAAGGCTTTCCACAGGGTCTCTGTGTAAATTTGTGCTTATTCAGTCAAAAGAGCATTTGGGATGTCACACATTAATGCTGGACAAAAAGGCCTGGCTTGCAGTTGATCTTTCCATTTATCCCAAAGGTCAGGGCTCTGTGCAGGCCACAGGTATTCCTCAACACCAAGCCCATTAAACTCACTTTGTGCACAGGGCTGGAACAGGAAGGCATTGCTGTTGTCACAAAGCTGGAAACATATCGTTTTCTAATATGTCTTTATATGCTGTAGAATTACCATTGCCCTTCATTGGAACAAACGGTCCGAGCATTATCCCTCCTCCACCAAACGTTACTGTTGGCACTATGCATTCTGGATGGCAGCATTACTCCTGGCATCCACCAAAGCCAAACTTGGTCCAGTGGGGATGTGCTTCACTCCAGCTGAGTACAGCACATCACCACCATACCATATGAATGGTAATACATCTCTATACATCTCTTGTGCAGCTGCATGCCTCAGAAACCCATTTCATAAAGCTCCTAAAGGGCAGTTCTTGTGCTGAACTTGCTTCCAGAGGCAGCTTAGAACTCTATAGTTAGTGATGCAACTAAAAACAAGATTATTACATGTTGAGTGCTTCAGCACTCATTGGCCCAGTGAGTATTAAGTTTGTGTGGCCCGCTGCTTCATTTTCAGCTGCTCCTAGATGCTTCCATTTCACAATAAAAGCACTCAGTTGACTGGCATGACAGACTGTCTTGTGGCGAAGGTGGCATCCTACAACAGTTTAAGGTCACTAAGCTCTACAGCACGGCCAATTCAACCACCCAGACATTCCTGTTAGCAGTGCATGTGGCTGAAACACCAGAGCAAAAATAATAGTGCATGTAAATGTAAAATACTGTTACAAGTCCATGTGACTGGCCTTAAAACAGTATGGAGAATGAACTTGCATAATACCACCAGAAGATGGCAGCACATATTTATTATTCCCCCTCTTCTCTGGCCTCAGTTCTCTTTAAAGCTCCCAGATTGGGACCGATGGTTTCACACTGTGGCATCCAGACAGTATATATATATATAGTGCAATTACATACACAGCAAAAATAAATTAATAAAAATCTTAACAAACCATTTAAAAAAGAAAGAATCTTCTTCTTATATATTATTTTTAAGAACAACTGATGACTATTTATGATAAATCTTCTTGTTGTTTTAAGAAAGCTCAACGTGAAATTTACACACTATATTGGATAGTTTTGCTTTGTTGCAGTGTAGTAAAATAAAGTCAAAAATGTAGCTCAAACCTCAAGGAGCCTTGAGCCGAGTTGTATTTTGACTGTTCATAAGTACTGATAATTTTTCCTGATATTTGCCACAACTTTGGAAGTGGAACTACCAGAACCACTGACAATGTTTTGATCACTTCTGTAAACTCTACCTGATCAAGATACATCAGAGTGTTAAATGGGTGTGAATAAGCTTCCATGTTTTCATATGCTTTCAGACACAACTCTCTCTCTCTCTCACACACACACACACACACACCATTTACATAGTATTACTATCACCCATGCCAAAAATATTAGAGATGTTCGGGAGGTTAAGAGTTAGACACAGACTCTGCTTAATGAAGGCAGCCAATTTTCACCTCTAGAGGAGACAAAATGTTGACGACAGTTCAGGGAGGTGTAGAGCTTTCACACCAAACCACACACATGCAAAGTGCTCTCAGTTGTTTCCAAATATGGCACTGGTTTTTATTTCAAAATACTTTATTTTTTAAATAAATTTAACATTTCCATGCCATTCAGATCTAAGTTGCAGCTAATCCCATACAGCCATAGAGAAGTTCTTCACTATTCAAAACTACCTGACTGAAAGTTCATTTAGTACTTAATTCACATTTACACAGACATGGAATAAAAGAGAACTTCTATTTTAAAAAAGGAAATGAAAAGAATTTGTGGTCACAAGTACTGCATTGCAGAAACTCACAGCGTTGTCAAAGACAGGCCTATAAAGGATAACTGGTTTTATGATACCCCTTCCTAAATGGAAGTCATCCCTTAGTGACTGATCTCAGACCAGATCTGTGTTTGCATAGACAAAACATACAGGTCCTGGATCCGCACTCAAGGGAAATTCCCCCATCAAACGTGTAAGTGTTTTTAGTGGTAGTTTAGAGTTTTCCTGTAGGAGTGGCACGTTGGAAACCACACACTGGCCTCACAGTTTCAACAACAAACACTGGCTTTGTTTAGAGATCGAAATGGTCGATATCAGCCACTTAGGCTATCAGGATCTATCAGTGAAGGTAGTTTTATACTGAGTCACAGAGTGTTGTGCAACAGTTTGCTCCACCGATGCAATCTTATTCTTACCATATTTGTTATTTCCACATTTCCATGGATGTTTCATCATTTCCACACAATTATACAGCTAAACTGTAAACAAAGACATTCATAAAGGCTTGATATGAAATGCTTCATTGTAGAGAAACCTACAGAATTCTTCACAGCAGTGGTGATTTGAACCAGAAGCCCAGAGACTTGAATGGCTCAGAGGTAGCTGCATCCCATGCAGTGGTTATGAACATGTTGCCTGATTTCACCATTTGCCATCAACATTACATATAAAAGCTCAAAAGCATAAAATGGCTGTATTTGTTTTGTAGACCTCTTATTTACATCCAAAGTAGGGAAATTTGAGTCATTAATTTTTTATGCTGTGAAACATTTCATATCAAACCACTTTTAACACTGAAAAAAATGTGGAACTCTCCTTTTGAGGCATGTTTTTTCCCCACATTATTATTCTAATGTTCTGGAAGTACTGTCTTAAGTCGTTAATTTTTAAAAACGTGAAATATTTGGGGGATTTTTCACTTGAGCCCATGTGGTATTGACAATGATACTCTCATAATAACAGCATAATAAGCTTTAGAATGATTAATATGTGAATGATACGCCCACATTCTAGGAGTTATGATTTTTGGAGCTATGAGTGTGTTTGTGTTTGTGTGTGTTACTGAGAGGCTGTGAATGTTTTATGCCAGTCTGGCTTCTTGCATCCTGCCAACTCCCAGCAAGGAGAACTGTACTAGCACGGTCAGGCTGAGTCAATGACCCACACAAGACAACAGACATGGTGAATGAATTCAACAAAAGCTATTTAGGACAACATACATTTACAAGCACAGGGCGTAGCATCAGGGGTTTGTTATTTACAAATCCAGCAGTCCTTCAAGTTTCCAGAGCAAGTACAGTGAGTGTCAGTGTAAAGACAGATGAGAAGGTTAGGAGATGTGCGGTTCACGGCGTGACAGATCCAAATCCACTGAGGACTGCCCTGCAGCACAGGACTCACACTATCAGTTAGCTTGTGCTCTAGTAGTCAGCAGCAACACAAGGAGCAAACATTCACTCCTCTGAGGCTCAACTGTTTCACTCTCTTTCTCTCTCTCTCTCTCTCTCTCTCACACACACACACAAACACACACACACAGGTCAGAGGGGCTCTCTGGCTGGATCACCAGTCAGCATCCTCCTCTATGTAGTAGTCGGGTGTGTTGGTACCGTCGAACAGGCCGGGATCCAGAGACTTCCTCTGCTTTCCTCGGGCGAAGACACGCGACAGTGAGCCCAGGCCCATCTTCTCCTTTTTCTTCCTCCTCTTCTGGTCCTCCAGGTCCTCTAAAGACTGCAGCCACAAAAGATCAGAGTAGAGCTGACTGAAACCTTTAATGTATATTCTAATGAGTTACTCTGTATTCATTAACTAGAGATGGAAAAAGTAAAGAGAACTTATACTTAATTGAACGTGTCAGTCAAAATCAAGAAAAAAATGAACCAATTTTCTTTGTTTGATGGTGTGTGGTGCAGCGACAGCCAGTGGTACCAGCTTCACACAAAGACAAATCAGCAGACTCATTATACGTACACTGTCCTGAGGATGGGCAGTACTTTTGGGCCATTCATGAGTATCTATATTTGATCATGATTTGACAATATTTTTAAGATTTATTTTGACACAACATAAGAAAAATATGACTAAAGTGATTCTTTACATAATAAAGACAATAAAAAACAATACATGAGTCCCAAACACAGTCTCTAACACATTAAGGGGTAAAAAAGTTGCCTAATGCACATATCTTACTGCTCAAATTCCTCAAATTAGAGTAACAATAAAATATCCACTGTGAGGGAGTAAGACCAGGATGAATAAGGGTGTCCTTACATGTCCTTATATGTGTTCTGTGCCACTCTATATGTGTTCGTGCTTTCTTGTGCTTCGAGTGTGTTATATTTGTTATGGTTTATGAAATTCTTGAGTGTTGTGTGTATGTGTGTGTGTATGTGTGTAAGTGTGTGCTCTCACGTTGCAGAGCGAGTGCGTTCTGTGTCGTGGTGAGTTAAGCTCGGACGGTGTGGATGATCGCTCCCCCTCCAGCGCTGAGGCGTCTGACAGGAGTGATGGTTGCCGTGAGTGACAGGGGCTGAGTCGCAGACTGCCCGAGGAGTGCGCCACACACACTCCATCAACGTCGCACACACATGGGGGCATGGCCTTTAACACTATAAAGCATGCAAACACAGGTTCAACATAAGTTCATTAATTATCAAAACCGAAACCTGCCTGGGTCTTTTTAAAGGAGTGATTTGACAAAAATCCCTTTTTCTCATGTAGCTAATCAGTCAAGACATGTTTAGAAGTCTAAATGTTGCTTCTTTAGTATAGCACTGGCGCTACAAAGCTAACACTAGCAATGTTTTTGCTAACTTTATATTAATCTCTGACTTTTTCCCTTTTTGTCTTCTTTTGATAGGGTTTGCTAATGTGTGCAACTTAGTTAGTAGTAACTTGGTTAATAGTAGATGTTGATTTGAGTCTAGCTTTGTAGGTATGAACAGCGGATATGAACTACTTAAGCATTGATATGTGTCTGTCTAGATAAGAGCATCTGCCAAATGCCCTAACTGTAACAAAACTTCACTGCCACAAGTAGCCATTTCAGACACACCAAGGCTGGATCAAGATCTGTCCTCATCATACCTGCTTTGTGAATACCAGCCCTAATGCTATTCAAAGTATAGTTCCTTTGACTAGTATGATCACTTCATGACACGCACAGGAATGATTCAGTTGAACTCACGGTCACAGTACACTAGTATGATTGCTAAATGGAATCTAAATTCGAATTTAACAAACACAGCGGCAAATGGATGACTGTAGTCTGTGGCAGAGGTGCAGCATTTTCTGGGAATTTGGGCAGATTAGAGTATCAACGTGATACTACTCAAAAGACCTCAGACCAGCTTTATGCTTTTGGATTCCAAGGAACAACTGAACAATGTCGTGACAAGCTTAACAAAACTGTTATCTGAACAGAACTCTGTAAACCTGGCAGCTCACTGAACTAAAAGGATAAAGCAGTGAGGAATGTGATGATGTAAGAGAGCTTGAATCCAAAACATTAAGTGGCGTGAGCACCGGCCAGCGGGGGAGTGGGTAAGGGGCGCAATCATGTGCACGGTACAGTTCAACTGGCCTACATCATAAAACTACTGTCCATAACGAAGAAGTTTTGTTCATGTTGTTGGCCTTCCAGATCAGCACTCCTACTCCTGAGATGACTAAAGAAAGAAGACCCTGTTGTCTAAAAATGCTGCACCCAGAGTTCAGCTTCACAGTGAAGTTTTGTCCATTTTTATAGCTGACAGTGAGTCATACTGCATCCTAAACCACAGCCTGCGGCATCTTAATGAAGAGCTGGATGCCATTTGAGTGACGTTTTGAGGATGTGTTTGTAGAAAAGATTTGGGTGAGACATCAAACATGTCTTGGCTGATTGACAACACTGAAAAAAAACATATAAGCTAACTGAAGAAAAATATGTGATTGCCTATATTAATTAAAAATCTGCCAGTGGGGTTAGCAACATTTATTTAGTTGGACTTCTTGAAATAAGAAATATAGGCAAAAATATCAGAAAAAAATGAATTGCCTGAAAATGAGATTTCAGTTCCTTATACTTGTTTTTTTTTTACAGTTTATATCTGGGTGTTTGAAAAATTGGATCATTTTGGGTGTGCGTGCTTTAGTGTGTATGTGTGAGTGTGTGTGTGTGTGTGTGTGTGTTTGTGTGTGTGTGTACCCTGTCTGTCGAGTGTGTGGTACAGGCTGTGTTGACTCTGTCTTATGGCTGCAGTTAGAGGCAGCTCTGCATGCATCACCCACTCCTGGTTGCCATTGACGACAGCCTCTGTGGGCATGGCCAAAGAGTGGCGCTTAGGAACGTCCTTAGTGAGCGTCGCCAAAGACTGTTTAGCCTGCAACACAAACACACACACACATCAAAGCATTTTATTCTTGAAGTGAAAACCTCTGAGTGTATAAGTGTGTGTGTGTGTGTGTGCGTGATTGTGTGTGTGTCTGTGTCTGTGTGATATGCAGTGCTTACGGTAAGACATTTTAAGGTGCTTTTATAACAAATATCAACATCTGCAGTACAACAAACTCATATTACTATCAATTAAAGTACAGGTGCATTGTCATTTTCTCAGCTGTTATTTAGCTAGTTTTCAGTTTATAAGTGGGTATTACATAAAACATTCACAAGCTAACTCAGGATTACATTGCTTGAGGCAAAACCACAGGCCATCTGTTAAGACCACCACATACTGTTAAGACCACCACACACCGCAGTGCAGCGAATCGTAGTGTTACGTAGCAGGTCCGGAGCGAAGCACGCCCATACCTCAATGAGAGTGCACATAATGGCCATATTCATCTCTATTGTATATTCTTTTTGTATTCATTTAATGGAAAAAAACGTTTAGCCTTCGTAACAAATTGTATATGTTTGGTAGCAGCTTACTACCTCCTCTCAATATCGCAGTTTTATGAACTGAAAGATACAAGGTGAAATGACGCCAGGTAATGCTGCCTGAGCCACATGCCATCATATAACAGTAACGGCAGGGGTCTAATGATTCGCTCAATCATGACACTGGGTTCACGATTCCATATTCATACAGTAATTTGAACAATATTAGAACAAAGAAAGGAAAGACATGAAATGCATAAAATTGTCTGCTAATAAGTCTAGAGCTGGGTGGTTGCATTAAATGCACTAGATGCAATACATAACAGAATATTAATTGTCACTTTTGCAGTATTGTATTTTTATCATTTTTCAGTGCATTGATAATTAAGGGCATAATGTTGAGTGATGCAATGCAGTGCTCAGAAAAACAGGTCAGTTCCGGGCGGCTCTGTGCATTTCTACTAAAAACAATGGCTTTGTGTGTGGTGGTCTTTACTAAAGCAGTGGAGAGCATTGGTCAGGAGGGCACACTGCCACTAAGAGACAAAGACACGGCAGGCTTTACCTCTCATTAGAATGCAGAAGTTGTTTTGAAGTCTATAGCCATTCTGAATAGCGTGTTTAATGATAAGCGGATTTATCGTTTGATATGAGTCACACTTCGCCTGAGGCGACACACACCTAAGTCCCCTTGCACCTGTACTTTAATCAGTTTTGCTCTACAGTCAGAACAGGCAGCAGGCATCAAACAACTACCACATACAGAAACATGGAGATTCTCAGTGCTATCAACTGTAATCTCACACATATACATATACACACACACACACTCACACACCGCACTGCCAAAAATGATATCATGGCATCTAATATTGTCTAATATTTCTTATTACAAGATTATGGTAAGTTTACTATGAGGTTATTCAGTCATGGTCAGAATGTTTTAAATTATTTGAAGTACAAATGAATAAAATAAAAATACAAAATATGGTCAATACACTGGTAGATATATTTTCTTTTCTTCAAACATTATTATTTTTTTTTAAATAAGGTGAGATACTACAGGTATAGAGGGTCATTTTTAGATTTCATAATGAATATTTGCCAGCTGAACTTACAAGTATTTATGTATCGGTTTTTAAAAAATCACATTTTGATATGCAAACTAAATATACATTTACCTATGTTTTTTTTTTTATCTTGCCTTTGGATGGTGTTAGAATTTAGTCTTTCTTTCATTGTGCAGTCCCCTCATCACAGGAAAGGGTTTTGAAAGCAGTTTTTGAAAAAAATTTGTTTATTCAAATAAACACAAGGTTCTGTTATTATAACATGTTTTCAGGCCCTTTCAGATCATAATATAGCATAATTTGCTATAATATAGCATAATAATTTGTGCTATGAGAAATATATAAGGAAATCCTTCATTTAAGTCCTTCAGAATATGGTTAGGAATGAGCCTGTCAGTGCAGAGAAAAGCTGATTGCCCAGCGGGATCCCTGGAAATAGACATATTTAGATAGTCTGGTTAGATTCTATAGAATTGACTAGTGAAATGATTGTGCAGAGTGTGGGCCAAGCTTCCATTGAAGCTGCTAAATTTAGGAGAATTCAGTCAGATATGAATGAACAGGAATGGACATGTTTCTGCTGAGTTTTGATATTCTGACGACTACGAGTAAAGAGAAGATATACTGCAGATGCAATTTATACAAAAATCTGAAAAATGATGAATAAGCTTGTAATAATCCAACTATAATCTCATGATAAGCAATATTAGTTATATTGCCTTCATTCAGTGTGCCAAGATTTTTCATTTTTTGCAGTGTACAAGCAAGGCATGTGCTAATTCATCAGTTTCCTTCATGCAATAAAAAGAACTTTGTGCACAATATTGTCTCTTTGAAGAGCCAGTTTTCTGTAGATCTCAAAAAGACGAGACAGAGAGAGAGAGAGAGAGAGAGAGAAAGAGAAAGAGAGAGAAAATGAGAGTGAGTGAGAGAGAGAGAGGGAGAGAGAGAAAGAGAAAATGAGAGTGAGTGAGAGAGAGAGAGAGAGGGAGAGAGAGAAAGAGAAAGAGAGAAAATGAGAGTGAGTGAGAGAGAGAAAAGGAGAAACTGAATAACTTGCACTTTTTGACTGGAAATGGAATGTATGAAAGGGGGTCTCTGACTTTTAAACATTACTGTAAGTCCATTAACACATTTGAGTTGTACAGCAGACCACTTCTATAGGTTAAGAGAGACTAGACGAAGCATGAATCTGGTTAGCAGCACATGTCTAACACACTCAGAAACATACACACACACACACACACACACACACACACACACACACACACACACAGGTAAATGAAAAGATAATTCCCATGCCTCCAGCCACATATGCAGATTTGCTCTACTGTATGTTGGCTGGTTTACAGAACAGACGTGCAGCCAATCAGATCAGATCCACTAACTCGAAATCACAGTAGAAGGGTCAGGGACACTGTGGGCCAATCAGAAAGGGAGTTTGACATGATTGGCAGGCCTGGCTGATCTTACCGACATATTTCTGGGGGAGACTGGCTTTTCTGGATCTCGAACGAACAGCTGACACTCGAGTTTCTGGGCCACATAGTTACTCATCTGTTAAAGAGGCACACACACATACACACCAACGCTCGAGCGTCTGAGCTACACACTTACTGTTTGAGGGAGTGGACAGACACAGCTTTTGAGCTTTCTATGCTCCAGGATAACAAACAGACCCACTAGACTACAGCCTTCCTCCCAATTGAATAATGTCCAGTTCCACACTCTAGATTCCACCAATAAAAAACAGCAGTATTGAGAGGCCCAGGTCTACCATGCGCTTCATCCAAGAAGTGCCACTTTCTTACGTTACTGTACAGCTCAACATGCTTGGTTGAGAAAATGACCAGTTCTGTTATGTCAAGTAATAGGTGACCGTACTGATTTGCATCACACTGAGTACTGAAGGGAAAGGGAGGCCCATCTAACTCACTCAGAGAATGAGGGTTTGTGATCTCATCCATGGATGACTGTGGCACCACATGATCTCCCAAAGTAGGAGCTACTCTGTCCTATTAATACTGATTTTAGGGAGTTAAAAATTCAGACGAATGATAAGTTTGTCCATTAAACATTCAGTCAAGAATTAAGGACAACTTACCAGAGAACAAGATTCTACTAAAATATATACAGTAGGTGTCAGGAGCTGTAAAGAAAAGCTAAAATCTTAGATGTTCCTGGGTAAAAGATTCTAAAACAGAAAAAAAGAAAGCTGTACAGCACTGAATTAAGTTGCTTAATTCATTGGGTGGAGGTAGCTCAGTGGGTAGGATACTTGCCTCCAGACCAAGAGGTCATGGGTTCGAATCCTACCTTCAG
>JBBPDC010000017.1:11018292-11029315 GCA_037974485.1 Hemigrammopetersius urotaenia
ACACACACACACACATAGAGAGAGAGAGAGAGAGAGAGAGAGAGAGAGAGAGAGAGAGAGAGAGAGAGAGAGAGAGAATTACTATATTTGTCCCAAAAAACTGAATTTATGGTGAGAACAGCTAAAAAAGACCAGCAAAATTTCAATGCTTTTACCGATTTTCTGTTACTGGTATTACTCTAATTATGGGGGCATTTGTCCCTACCAATATATAAATACAAGGCGCACACACACGCTCTCTCTCTCTCTCTCTCTCTCTCGCTCTCTCTATCTAACACACACACACACACACACACACACACACACACACACACACACACACGCTTTCTAACTGTGGATTCCAACGGCTGATTTCCCCTGCATATAGTGACCTCTAGTGGTCACATATAATAACTGCAGGAACCTGAGTAGCTGAGACATCTGCTAAATTAGAATTTCTGTGCATTCTGCACCATATACTCGGAACCCTCACCTCCTCTACTTACACACACAAGTCACGAACCTTCTATTGAATGAGCAAAAAAAAAACAACTAATGATATATCACTCAAGATATATACAATGTAAATTTCCCATGATCATCTTATCCAACCTTATCTTAACTTATCGTACCAAGAGGGAAATTCTCAGTATTTGCCAAGACATTTTATAGCACTATGCTAGTGTGTGTCAATGTTAGCTTCATCAAGGTGTTCAAGCAATCAGGCAAATCAACTACAATTAAAATTAACATGACATACTAATAGGAGTTAAAAGCTTATTGCAGCTCCCAACGTCTGTCCTCGGGACACTAATTCTGTGCATATATTACTGTTTACTCGAACACACCTGATTCAGCCCACAGAGGGCCTCTTAATTAGTTAATGAAACAAACAATGTCTGTTAGAATGGTAGTCCTATGGGAGCTTAGAGTAAATTATGTAATTAGTGTATATTCAAATCCAGTTGGATTAATATGAATGGCATTCATGTTTTCTCTTTACTGGGGGTGAACCCCAAACCCTGAAAAACAGGAGTGCCCCAATACTTTTGTTTATATACCTAAATACATTCATATACATACATGTATGTAAGTACACACTGACGGGGGGTAAGTGACTGATTTATTTATTAATGGCACTCAGTGCCCTCTGTGTGCCTTTCTGTCCAACTTGGGATGCTGAAATGTGATCATGTGCTGTGCTATCAGCCAGTATGGCTACTGCGCGCATGCGTGGTGGCGGCCGTGCGCTCCGCAGCGACAGCATTAACCTGCGGACAGCTTTAGCTTTTAGCCGCCGGCCCGAAGACTGCGAACCCCAGCCCGGACCCTGCACACATGAGAGTGACCCACAGACACAGCAGAGCCGGTAAGCACCGCGCGGGCATGCAGCTCCCTATTGCACCGCGATGCTGCTGCTGCAGCTGCTGCGTCTGTGTGAAGCGGAGCCTCAGTATAGGAGCGCGCTCACCGCAGTGGGGAGTCTCCAGCGCCTCGGTTTATATTGTCTATACAGCACAGACACGCGTCACAGCGAACGGGGGGCGTACAACAGCTCCAGGCTTTGATAATCATCTGCTTTGGTATTATATGGGCTCGCCGCAGTGTCTTTTTGGCGCAGTTTGCTCGCGTCTGGCTGCGCGTGACCTTCCAGACTGCGCCCATCTGCCTTTATTTAAACGGTGCGTGCGCCACAGCCGCAACATGTGTGAGCCGCACCTGAAATACACTCGTGGACTTGGTCGTGTGTTACCCACTTCGACCCACCATCACGGCGAATTTGTTTTATTTAGCATATTATTCATTTTCATACACATTTCTAGCGTTTATTAGGGACTGGCATTAAAGGGCCAACAATAGAGCAGCAGTGAAAACATGCGTAGGCCGCCCATCCCAATCTGCTATAAGAAGATAAGTCCTGAAACAGTGGTGTAGACCTGCATGGGCGATGCTTCTGTAAGATTATGTCAGGGACTGTTTTATTATAATGTGGTGACACAGATAATAACACCGTCCTCTGCATCAACAGGCCATAAAGCGAGTTAAGCAGTCGTTTCATATAATACAGTATGCTTATATCATAGTTCTGTATCATATATATATAAATATATCAGCTATATTCTTTTGTCTCATACATAGTTATAGGACAACGTGTCAGCTGTGAGCCCTGAGTAGACCCATAAGACAATAAAGTTATAAAAAAAAATAAAAGAAAGAGAATTTTGAAAAGGCTAAACTAAGGTAGAAAATATATAGCATAATAAAAAAAATTCATATTCCAACAAACAAATATTACACACATTACAAACAGAAACATACTCTGCTCCATGTTTTATTCTTGGCAATGATTTCACATTGTTGAGGGGGTTGAATAGGGCCATTATGGTCACATTTCCATCTGAACAGAAGATCAACAATCTCCTCACAAAGAATTTCCCCAAAAAATGAAAAAAGGTTACTTTTAGCCAATGGTGATTATCGTATGTTTTATGTTGGGTTATAATGGAGTCATAGTTGTATTCAGGGAACAAATAAATGTCTTCACATTCAGAAAGGTCTACAATTGTCTCAGAATGTCAGAATTAATTTTTATTCTTTGTTATTGTTCTCACCCACACTGAAATAGGGGTGTAGTGTACAGTCTCTGCAAAGTGTTTTGTAATAAGCCAGTAACATCATTCTGTTTCCCAGGCAAAAGGAAAACTTAATAGAAGCACATTGGTGGTGGAGTGTTACACCGAGCTGGTGGACAAGGGAGGCCACACAGACAGACATGTGGGATCCTGAGAATGGTAGGCAAACAACATTTATGTCAATTCAAGTCAAATGGGCAACACTGTAATTGCTGTATATTGAACCAATACACAAATCGGTATGCATTGGCTCAAAATATTGTTTTTAGGGCCTTTGGGGCAGCATACAACAGCAACACATGAAAAGTGCAGAATATACAGTAAATACAGACAAATATAGCACAATAAATAAATGAAAAGTGCAGGTGTGCCGTGATGGTAAAGAGATGTGTATGTCTATGGTAGATATTGTGAGGGGTCTGTTTTAGTTTAGTTTGAGGGGCAGCAGTGTATTCAGGTATCTTAGAGATCTGCCAGTAGGATAACACAGGAAGGACGTACATCACCATACCATATTGAGTAACGATCAAGACAGTTCTTTATCTCTGCACAGAGTTAGCCGTATTGTTTATCTTCTTCAAACTTAAAAACTTCTCATCTTATTAATTAGAAACAAGTAAAATAAAACTATAAAAGCAACATTCAGCCACATCAATGCAAGTGTTTTCAAATGTTTCTCAAACCTGACTGCCTTTTAAAAACTGGAGCGGAGTCCCAAAGTTTGGAAGCACAATAACAAAGACCTCCTTGTAGTTTTTGTAGTATTTTTGTAGGATATTTGCATTATCATCGTATTTCTACGATAATGAGTTAATAAATGCTTTGGATATTTCTTTTTTGTTGCAGCAGTAAAAGCTGAGGAGCTGTGTGTTTCACCAGGGAAGCAACAACAGCAGACTATAATTTTGCAGACCCCCACTGAGGATGAGCAACCTTGTTTGAGTGGGGAAACTCCACCCCTGGACATCTTAGGGCAGCAGAGAGAGGACAATACAGAAGGAGATCATGGAACAGATGAAGTCATGCAACACTCTATAGATGACCAGAGCTTCATGCCAGCATGGAGGACCAGCCACCCTACTATAGAGACAGAATACATGGCAACTAGTGAGGTTACAGTGGAAAATACATCCTACCAGACGGGTAAGACAGACAAGTCAGAAATGCACAGACAGGACTGTGGATCAGACTTTCCTTTTAATGAAGAAGAAGCTGACCTGGACCCTGATTATAACCCTGATACTAACCCCAGCGGTGACTTTCAGGGTTTTTCCTGTCAAAACTGTCAAAAACGGTTCACTAACAGGCAAAGACTGGAACGCCACATGCAGGCCTCAGTGTCCTGCCGGCCAAAGACGTTCAAATGCCGACACTGCAGAAAGTGCTTTAATACGCAGTTTGGCCGACGGCGACATGAAAGAAGACACGAAAACATAAATACAAGGCCAGGTGGTTCGCTAGCCTGTCCGTCCTCACTGGATGACAGACAGAAAAGGGTGATAGACTCATCACAGAAAAACGAACACACTGTTCTAACATCTCAAACAGGCACACAGTCTCTGCCTGATTTAGAACGACGAGATGACTCAGACGAAAGTGAAGAGACTAAAGCCTCTTTTGCCTGTAAGTACTGCAAAAAAGCTTTTGGAACCCACACCAACTTGCGCCGGCATGAGCGCCGGGTGCATGAGCGTCACCTCCTACCCAGGGGAGTCTGTCGAAAAGTCGCAAGTTTTCAGGAGCCTCAGGAACAGCAGCCTGGCAGTGTGTCAGAAGTCTTTTCAACTGCCAGTAAACAGCAGGGGGAACCGGGTGAGCAGCAGAAAGAGGAGGAGTACATGGTCGATATCTCCAGCAACATCTCTGAGAACCTCAGCTTCTACATTGATGGGAAAATCATCTCCACCAGTGCTGTGACTAATTGCGAAATGATGGAGGTGAACTCTGCTACTGGTGCTGTGATTGGGCTGGATGCCTTGATCATTAGTCCAGCTCAGATTACACAAGCTCTTAAAATAGAGATGAATGACTGCAGTACGACCTCCGACCTCTGTGGCCAGCCCTCTGGCAGAAGGAGGACATCTACCCCGCCACTACTGCCACAAATAAAAACTGAACTGGAATCAGAATCTATATTGACAACACCTTCCTCTTCCTGTGGCAGTACAGTGATTGGCACAGTCCTGCCCCAGCCTTTAGAGACTATTGTTTTACAGAAAGAAAAGACTATCTATTTATCCCCCAAGCTGAAGCAGCTCTTGCAGAACCAGGACAGCAGCAAGTCATTTGCACTGATTACAAAAGGGCAAAAACTCTGTCCGCCTTTACCACTAACACTCTTACCTTCAGGCACCAGCAGGTTTAAGCGAAGGACAACATCCCCTCCCAGTTCTCTACAACAAAGCAATGCATCAGAGGTAAAAAGTGCCGAGACACAGGAAAGGGTTTCTCCTGCCCCTAAGGTGCCAAAAACTGAAAGCCACTGTAGGTCTCCTGTGATAGGCTTGTCTAAAAAGAATGAGGTGGAAACACTGAATCTAGGCACAAAAGACACTAGTGCCATTCAGCAGTTTTTACCGCTAGACTGCACTACATCAGGGACTGGTGGGAGGTCGTGTAATCAGCAGCCGTTAGACCTTTCCAATACTGTGGGTAAGAGAAACAATGAGGTCTTAGAGGAGTGTGTTCTGGATCTGAGCACGACTAGAAAGAGTACAGAGGCTGACTCAACAGGGAGCTCAGCATGCCTGACAGCAGTTAGGAGGATTAAACCCAATTCAAGCATGTTGGAGAAAGTATTGCTAAATCAGTATGCTGGTGTAGATGTCCCAGCACCAACAGAAGCTGGAATCCTACCTGCTCCTGTCGTAACAGATCTTGCAGTAGTGGCCGTGTCTGAGCCTATTCCGGCTAACCCTGAAAGGATTGTATTTGAATTGTCTTTGACCGCTCCTTCAGTGAGTGTAAACCCTCAGTCACTAAATCCCGCTGTTTTTCATACTGCCCTTCCTGCCCAGCTCATCTCAGCTCCAGCCTCATCTACTGTACTACCTGCTGAAGTCCTACCTTCAGCACCAGTATCTATACCTAGTCAAGAAGTTCTCCCACTGTGTTCTCCTGCCCAGTCTTTCATCCCTATAGTGCCCACAACTACTGTAGAAGTCCCTGCTGATAATTCCTTGCCAGCATTTAACGTGTCACTTCCTGACTGGCTCAGTTCTGCCCCTGGAGGGATGGCTCATGCACTTATACCTACAACACCGCCTCTAAGTTTGCAGAGTCCTCAGTTTCTCACAGATCCAGCTGTATGTGATCTAGCACAAAGAACCTTAGTTGTAGATCCTGTCCTGTCACCTGAAGCACAAATGTTTTCTCCCTCCATGTCGGTGAACCAGTCAAATATTACATCATTGAGTTTTCCTCCAAACGTGGTTGTTATTGAGTACACTGTTGCGTTGGCCTCTTCTGAAGCTGCCCCGGTCCTTCAAGGTAATGCGGTTCACAGTGTTTCTGATGAAGCACCACCAACTGAAACTAAGCCAGGAGAACTCCATGCCTCACCTCAACTACAGGCTTCTATCACTGAGCCATCATGTCCTGAACTTCTACAGACTGGCACCATTGGTTCCCTTCCTGAAGACATGGCCTCACACTCATCAGAGTATCTTGTAACTCCACTACTGCTGTCTCCTGCTCCCAGTACTTCAAGGAAAGTAGAGAACCAAGTGGAGCCTGCAAATAATTTGGACTGCTCTGTGAATTTTACGAAGGATTCTCCAGACTCCTCCACAGAAGGCAACCCTGTAAGTGAAGAAGAATCCCACTTGCCTCTTGCCTCCAAGCACTTCATGTGCAATGCCTGTGATGAGCAATTCCAGTCAATGAAGGGTCTGAGTCGGCACATCGGCGAGCACTCAGACACTTGGCCATATAAGTGTGAGTTTTGCGTGCAATTGTTTGAGAGTGACACTGGCTTATTAGAGCATCGCTCCAGTTATCATGGCATTGGCAAAATCTATGTCTGCAAAATATGTTCGAAAGAGTTTGCCTTTCTTTGCAACCTGGAGCAACATCATCGAGATGTCCACCCTGGTCAGGAGTGCACTCACACTGAGGTAGAAAATGGTAAGTTGCGACCTGAAAATCACAACAGTCCAATAAAGGCTGACACTGTAACACCAGTTTGCCCTACAAAAGAAAAAAGTCCACAGTCTTTTAAAGCAGTTGTAAAAGAAGAGGATGACAAAGACTCAGACAACACTACTAAGGAACTCTACACCACCATCAAGATCATGGCATCTGAAGGGGTCAAACCCAAAGGTACAGATGTGCGGCTCGGTATCAACCAGCATTACCCGAGTTTTAAGCCGCCTCCATTTCCGTATCACAACCGAACGCCAGCCGGAACAACTACCACAGCCACTAACTTCACTACTCACAACATCCCACAAACGTTCAGCACTGCTATCCGCTGCACCAAGTGTGGCAAGAGCTTTGACAACATGCCTGCATTGCACAAGCACATACTGGCTTGTGCTAATGCTAGTGATAAAAAGCGCTACACTCCAAAAAAGAACCCTATACCGCTCAAACAGTTTGCAAAAACTCAAAATGGAGTTCTTTCGCCAGCTAGAGGAGTCAACAGCAGACAGAACGTGTCTCAAAAGGTTGGCCAGCCAAAAAAGCTACACTGCCACGAGCTGCCAGCCAAGGTAAGGCTGAACGCGCACAGTAAGAAGAAATCTGTGTGGGTTCAGAGAAGCAGGCCTGTGGGAAGGAAAGGTTCACAGGAGGAGCTGGAGCTTTATGTTTGTCCTCACTGTAGCAAGGAGTTCACTTACCCTGCCAGCCTGAAGAAACATATAGCTGTCACCTGCCCTATGAAACCTGTCAGTAAGAGGTCCAGAAAAAAAAGAGCCAGCATGGCACCAGCGCAGGAGAACAACGGGAGCATCCGCACACGTGTAGCAGATGTACTAATGAAACATCGCCGGTCAAGCCAAGGACATAAGATCTTTAAAAAAACACTGACCAGCGAGTCAGTTCACGAAGGCAAAGGGAAAATTACTCTGCATCATTTTCGACCTAAAAGATCTGCAGATGTTCTTTCACCATCCACAGTTCACATAGGTAAAAAGAGTAAACCCCCTCTGATGGAGGGCATTCAGTCACCACTGACCATGACAAAATCTGCAATGCAAGGGAAATCTCAACAACCCAGCAACAGGATTCAGGTCATAGGGAGAGAAATGAAGCAGAGCGATTCAGATGTCAGGCCTCAACCCAGGGCTGAGGAACAGTTTTCTCAGAAAGTGAGAGAAAGGACGGAAGGGCCCATTACTCGCAGTCTCCAGCAAGTAAATACCACAGTCAACACTACCAACAGAAAGGCTAACACTATTGTTCTAGCCAATCCCCCGGTCCAGACAGACAGCCGGAACATTGCTGCATTTCCAGCAGTAACAGAGTCAGAGAAGTAGTGGAGAAAAAAAACACCTTTAGGGAGATTGACAAAAAAGTATCTTCAAATGTAACATTTTTATCTGTAAATATGCTCCATTGAAAGTGATATGATCTTTTTAACTGGAAACTTTAACATTTTAAGGAGACTGAATGTTGTGAATTTGTTTTGTTCAGTGTGTTGCACATAGCTGAGTGCCCAAGTTCTCGTTTATATATTTATTTATTTTTAATCATGTCTTATAACTGGAATGGAACACCTTTACACACTAAAAGTTTGTGATTTCATTGTGTGCATCCATAATGTTCACACATTCTTAAACAATTAATGTTCAAAGGCATCATCCATGAATAATGAATGCTCTACAGCAGTGATGCTCATCCCTTCTCTGGACTGCCCCTGCACTGCACCTCCTTGCTCCCAGTACATCTAACTCGACTCACTGACTTCATGTGTCCAAATGGCAGTGTGTGGGATTAGGAGGCCCTTTCTAAACCTCTGTCCAAGGCTTATGCATTGTAAAGCTATTAACATAATGAAACACAACTAAACTGATCTGTTTGACTATAAATATCCTTTAAAGCAAGTGAAAAATGCAGTGAAAATATTAAAATATACATTTTAATGTGTCATTTTGGACCATTTCAGTTGGTCCATTCATTTTGACAGTGTAAAGATCCTGGCACTACTGAATTATAGGGTAAAAATTAAACAGAAATAGAAACATTTGGTCCAAAGGTAACAAATGTATGTCTGTTGACCAGACCATAAGTAAACTGCCTGCTAAGGCAGTGACAGCTTATGCCAACATTAATCTTGTGTCAGACTAGTTCAATACTAGATTATTAGTAAACCATTTCTGTTATTTAATGTGTGTCAGTCAAAAGAAATCATATTTATATAAATAAAAATATGCATATTTATAGATAGATAGATGGATAGATAGATATACTCATCATTCAGTCAACTATGCGTCTTAGTTCATTATTAATATGCTGTAACTGATGTTCATTTTCATACATGTAAATGTGCTGGCTGGTGGATTTGGTTTGCTGTAGATATGCAGTCTACTCCCCTAATGGATCCGGGTTAATGCATGCAGTGGTCTCTCTGAAAACGGCCGCGCCAGCAATACTGTGTCAGCATGCCACGTAAGCTACTGCATCACTTTAGAAATCTGCGTAATTAGGCAGGGCCTTTTTACTGCCGATCCAAATAACAAATATAGACCGTTCTTTAATTAAATATTAGTTTAAAGGTTTTATCCCGCCAAAAACGTGAGTCTTTTATAAACCACTTGCAGTTTAATTGTAATCATTCATGGTGAGCTCTAAAAAGAGAATTTACTGAAATTACTGCAGCAGTGTCCTCATATTACTACGACTTGCACTGGCAGAACAAAAACTACATCCATGTGCGCTACACTCAGTACCCTTTGGAAATGTCATGCAAGAAAAGCCTTAAAAGGTTTCAGACAAGAATGTTTAGAGCTTTTTGTTTACTTTTAACTGATTTTACATGTAGTCCAGGACTCTGCTCAAGTCTGAGTCCTTATAGTGGTAAACCCAGTCAGCTCTGTGAGAGTCCCCCATAGAGGCACATTTTAAACTGATGCTGTTATTGTATTCTAATAGGTTATAAAGGGTAAATGAATGATCATAAGGGTTGTTTACATTGTGATAGATCCTCTGAAAATGGCTGCTACCAAAGCCTGATTAGGTGATACGTTAAGTTGAGATTGTTTTTTTGTAAATTACAATTAAAGGAAGTCATGTTAGCATGGGTATATACTAACACATTATACATTTAGCTGATTATTAGGAATGCACTGGTTGTAGGCCTGTTTTTTCCAGTACTTTGTATTAGCCAAAGATGGATATTAATAATATTGATCATTCTTACATGGGCCTTCATTACATACTCATTCATTGCATACTTGCATACTTAAATAACATGGATGAAACGCTACATTAAAACGAATTTGGTTACTGGCTGTCTAGCACAGTGAGCTATGATTAATTATGCTACAACATGTTGGCCCAAGTATAGCATCAGCACTAAAATGCCGTGTTAGTACACTGACCTAGCTCATGCTATGTGTGTCAACAAGTTGCAAGACAGATCAGCAAAAAATAAATATGCTAGTCGATCGCTGATTTCATGTTACAAGCAAAAATCTCTCCGTTTCTGATACCAAGGCCTATTTCAACCGTGCATCCCTACTGATTACTGCAGGTGGACTGAGAGGAAATTACCGTTTTAATTTACAGGGAGTATTCTTTCATTTGAGACTGTGGTTTTCATTGAATTTACTGCAACTTGTAAATCAGCACAAACCACAAATCTTAATTGTCTGCTCTCTCTTATCTGTCATACTAGTGGCCTTAGACCATGATTTCCGTGTACAGGGCCTGAAGGAAAAGCTGTGAACAAAAGGGGATTTGAGAATCCCACTTTAAATGAAATTTGTCTGTGGAAAACTGTGATGTTACCATCCAAAACATGTCTATGTTTGAAAGTGCGACATTTGATTATATTATGTTGGTTGGAATAAATTGCTCTGTGATAAATGCTGATGGAGACCAGAGCCTGTCCATGTTAGCATTAGAGATTAAAGGGCCCATATAAGGGAAATAAAAGTTTTGGAATAAAGTTTGAAATAAAAGTGTGAAGTTAAGCTTTAAATGGAATTTAAAATAGGCACTTTTTAATGAGGCACAGTACACACCAGTCACATTTGAGGTTATGTACATAAGTCTTACATGTTCAGGATATGGGTCCTTTAAACAAATAGTACTGTCTTTGCTCTTTGCAGTATACCATTATTTATAAACTGATTACAAATATTACATCCCCTCTCCATCCCACTGAACCGCAACACACACACACACACACACACACACACACACACACACACACACACACACACACACACACACACACACACACA